>CM077443.1:41341542-41729042 GCA_039654765.1 Mylopharyngodon piceus | reverse complement strand
TACAGGATCTCTGGAGTGGCCACAGACATCCAGGCTCTCAAAGCTGCGTTTGACGCCAGTAAGAGACTCTTAGCCAATTACACTTCACACACTCAAACTAGGGTATGACAGTAACGGTACACAAAACTGACGGTTGAGTACATACTGTGATTTTGAAGTCACGGTTCGGTATAAGTTTGGTACAGCAGGGGGAGAAAACGAAACATAAAATTGCTTTTTTTATTATTGTTAAACAGTGGTTTACTGAAAAAATTGTGTGTCTGTCTTTAAATAAATTCAGTTATAATTACAAGTTTATTAAGGATAAAAAAATCTATCTCTGCTAATGCTATTAAACTACAGTTGAAAGAAAAAGTATGTGAACCACTTGCAGAATCTGTGAAAATGTGAATAATTTTAACAAAATAAGAGAGATCGTACAAAATGCATGTTATTTTTTATTTAGTACTGTCCTGAGTAAGATATTTTACATAAAATATGTTTACATTTAATCCACAAGACAAAAAAATAGCTGAATTTATTAAAATAACCCAGTTCAAAAGTTTGTGAACCATTGATTCTTAATTCTGTGTGTGGTTACCTGGATGATCTACGACTGTTTTTTTGTTTTGTGATGGTTGTTCAAAAGTCCCTTGTTTGTTCTGAGCAGTTAAACTGAGCTCTGTTCTTCAGAAAAATCCTCCAGGTCCTGCAGATTCTTCAGTTTTCAAGCATTTTATAGCATATTTGAACCCTTTACAGCAGTGACTGAATGATTTTGAGATCCGTCTTTTCACACTGAGGACAATTGAGAGACTCAAACACAACCATTTAAAAAGGTTCAAACATTCACTGATGCTCCAGAAGGAAACACAATGCATTAAGAGCCGGGGGGTGAAAACTTTTTGAATTCGAAGATCAAGGTAAATTGTACTTATTTGTCTTCCGGGAAACATGCAAGTATCTTCTGTTGCTTCCGAAGCTTCCAAAGGGCAGTACTAAATGAAAAAAATTGATATTTAAACGAAATAAGAAAAATTTGGACATCTTCATCCTGTTCAAAAGTTTTCACCCCCCGACATCTTTTATGCAAAATATCTTACTCAGGACAGTACTAAATAAAAAATAACATGCATTTTGTATGATCTCTCTTATTTTGTCAAAATTTTTCACATTTTCACAGATTCTGCAAGTGGTTCACGTACTTTTTCTTGCAACTGTATATAGAGAGCCCTTATTTGCTATAATATTAAAGGTTACAATTAACAACAGAGCCCAAACTATTAAATTCAGTTGCTAATCAACACTCAAACAAAAAATTGTATGCAAACATGTAAATTGCATATAAGGCAGTTTTTGCATTAACTTTTAATTATAAAATTATGTTTCTACTCCAATTCTTTGTTGAAATATAATCATATAGACAGTGGCTGTCATAACTTGTTTTCATGACAGATTCATTTAAACATTAAATAATCAAGACATCACTAACAGGTTAAGTAAATTATAATAAATATATAGACTAATATAGTGCATTTATTTAGCAAAAGAGTTTGCATCAGCATTGCACACACAGTGGCTTTAATCTGGTGCAAAAAAACAGATCCCTTCCCTGATTTTTCTCCATTTGTGTATTTAATACATTGTATATTTTGCTTTTCATGTTTTCCCATCAGTCTCTTTTCACTGTTTTCTCTCTCTTTGGTTATGTGAGGTCTGTGTATTGAGTCTAAAAACAGCAACAGTGTTGTGGGAAAGGCCATCCAGAGGTCTGACCCCCTCCAGCTGTCAGCTGGCTCAATAAATACACACACAGAGTCTGCAGGGAGTATCCAGAGCTGTACCTTCAGCTAACATACATGTGTTACTTAGTATTATGTCATATGTCATGCCAGGAGCTTATTACTCAAGCCTGCATGACTGTTTCCTGCAGCATTTGTTATGGTGGCAAATCATTTACTCTTTTTCTCTGTCTCTCTCTCTCTCTCTCTTTCTCTCTCTCTTTCTCTCTCTCTCTCTCTCTCTCTCTCAGATACCAAAGATATCCTGATGATGTTAAGTGATATGGACATTAATGCTATAGCAGGGACACTGAAATTGTATTTCAGGGAGCTGCCAGAACCTCTTCTCACAGACCGGCTGTACCCAGCCTTCATGGAGGGCATTGGTATGACTTTTCATCTTTGATCTCTTTTACATTTATTGTTTCAACATCTTAAGATTATTAAAACATAATTACAGTGTGATATGTAGCAAATAGGGTAATTTCAAATGCATATGATTGAGGTGTAATAACATCATCACACTTCTCTTTATTACAGCTCTATCAGATCCTGCAGCAAAAGAAAACTGCATGATGCATCTGTTGCGGTCACTACCAGACCCGAATCTCATCACATTCCTCACCCTACTGGAACACCTGAAAAGGTAAGAGCGCACATACAGTTAGATAAATATTAGAATGATTTCTGAAGGATCATGTGACACTGAATAAATTACAGTTTTGGCATGACAAAATATATTAAAATAGAAAAACTGTTATTTTAAATTGTAATAATATTTCACAATATTACTGTTTTCACTGTTTTTAACAAATAAATGCAGTCTGGGTGAGTATAAGAAATTTCTTTCAAAAACATTAAATAATCTTACTATAAAACTTTTAAATTGGCTTGTGCCTATGGTTTTGAATCATAAATCTATAACCTTATCACAATCCATTAAATACAGCAATATTCAATGAATTTACTCCATGAGGTCAAACCTAAGGGAGGTCAGGGTTAAATGTTGTTTTCAGTGACTCTTTAAAGGGGACCTATTATGCCCCCTTTTACAAGATGTAAAATAAGTCTCTGATGTCCCTAGAGTGTGTATGTGAAGTTTTAGCTCAAAATACCCCACAGAAAATTTTTTATAGCATGTTAAAATTGCCACTTTTTGGGGTTGAGCAAAAACGTGCCGTTTCAGTGTGTGCCCTTTAAATGCAAATGAGCTGCTGCGCTCGGCCTAAGAGGGCGGAGCTTCAAGAGCTCGTTCTCCCCTGTCAGGATTCAGTCAGGACCATAGACTGTAAAAAAAGACAGGTCAGGACGCACCATAATGTCAGAAACTGCGAATATATGCTGCATGGAGATAGAACAGGTATAGTTTAGTTTAATTACGGTTATAACTTATATTGTCTTCTTGTTTTTATCCACTATATTAGTACAAGCCAGTTTACCAATGAGTTTTATAACGTTTATTGTACTATACACAAAATATGAAGCGTCTGTTTTCACTCTAGAAAATCACTGTAAGAGCTAGGGCTTGCATAGACTAGTCGAGTAGTCGAGAGATCGACTACTTCAACCACTAGTCGGCGCTGTCGGAAACAATCGACTACTCGAGCATGCATTAAGCATAAATGAATTTAAAAAGAGAGCGATACGTCACAATATTGTAAATCTTTCCATTTTAAACCAAGAAGGGGAGCCAATGGATATCACACAAGAAGCAACGTGCAAAATTTTACACAAAAGTTATGCCGGTGAAAGCTTAACCTCGGTCAGTCAGTAGGCTATTCAAAGTGAAAGTAAAAAGTGACGGAGCTGCCTGACGCTGCATTAACGGACCGTATTCTCTCAGAGACGAATTTCAACATAATATGCTGATAACGGTATCCGTCTTAATTTATTCCATTATTTTTCTTGTGGCCCGTATATAGTGAAACAAATGAGAATAATAGTATTTTGTGTTAGGTTGTAGCCTATTTTTTAAGTCAGTGCTTGAAGTAGCTCTTAATTTTCATTCATGATTGCAGTCAGTGTTAGGAAATATTATAGACTATTAATAATTTTAATTATAGGCCTATAATTCATTGTATAATAGACCTAGAAAAAATGTTTAAAACATTTTCAAAGATGAGCTAATAGCCTAATCTTTTATTATCCTCACAGCACGTCAGTTATGTGGTGATGCGCTATGAAATTATTGCGGGGCAAATTTAATATTGATTTAATAATAAAAGTAGCCTAATCTAATAGTAATAATAATAGACTAGAAGAATGTAACAGGCCTACATTAATTGGAAATGCCAAATCCTCTTAATATTGCCAATATTTGATGCTTTTGACAATATCTCTGGCTATTGTCAATACATGATCATCGACTGTTGACGCAAACCGGGTTATCATGGGTTTATTTGGCTTTACTCTGTTACATGAAAATTAAAATATGTAATGTCATAATTATAATGTTTTGAGAGTTTATTATAATTGCTGCATTAGGCTATGAATTAATAAACATTTATTGATAAGAACTATTTCATGTCTTTTCATTTACAGTAGCATGAACCACGAGTAGTCGAGTAACTTGAGTATTGTTTTGATTAGAAATCGACTAGCAGAAATCAGTAGTCGTGCAACCCCTAGTAAGAGCTTAAAACACAGTGCAAGTGTGCATTAAAATATTATCCATAAACTCTCTCTCTCTCTCATTTGCATTATCATCAACATACATAAGCGAAGTACACAGAAACACTCGTTACAACTAACAGCAAACAAATATATAAAGACCTTATGCCTTTTCGGGTGGTGCTTAATAAACTGGTAAACTTTATATCCGTAAATCAACTCCGATGAACTGTAATAAAGTGCTCTCACTTTCATTACTGCCATATCCAGTATCACTCTGGAGACTGTAAGCTGGATCACGAACAGTTACTGATCTATCCTTAAGTAACAACTTTTTAGTACAACCTCTGTTTTGTATTGTCCTTTTGTATTGACATTTGTTCACAAAGCAGTCCGGTGAAATGATTCGCGCAGACATAAACGAATTTCGGTAGAGTTGAGGGAGCATTTTCTTCGAAAACTAAATGAATCCACCTCGTCTTCAGCGGCTCAGATTTAGGGAGTAAATGGAGAGAGCTATGTGGATTAATCCATCCAGCTACAGAACACCTAAAACGCTTGGGAGACGTTCTCGTCAGTGCAGCAATGGTAGACTGTGTAAACTCGCTGTGAACTCGCTCAGGGCGGTTCTATGTTAAAACGGCAGTGTCTGTCAACATTCGTGGGCGGGGCCTGTGGCTAATGTGATGTCACACTGCCAGGGATCTGGAAACGGCTTGTTCTGAGACACTGCTTATGATTTATGGGGATTAAAAAAAAAGAAGTGGTTGGATTTTTATCATTATAGGGTGGTTGTGTACACACACTGCCAACACACATTATGTCCAAACACTTGCAAAAGTGAATTTTGCATAATAGGTCCCCTTTAAAGCCAGCAGCTTCATATGAACAGTAGTTCAGTCACCATCATAAATACCCAGGGTTATGTTTTATTTTAGTATGTGTGAAACTGCTGTTGCCATTCACACAAATCTCTCTGAAACGTCGGGAATTAGCAAGCAAGGCCTCAGGTTTATAAACACTGTCACAAATAATCTCTCTGGAGGCGTTATTGCCGCCCATTAACACATCACAGTCACTGCACATTATCAACACTGCTCACTGTAGACACCTTCTGGCCAACTCTATACATCACACTTGAGCTACAGTGCATGTGTTGAGTCATCATAAACTGTGAAATGTTCAACTTGATGATTGTTTTATGAGATGTGACAGTATTGATGTTTAATTTCCTCTCATTTCAGGGTGGCAGAGAAGGAACCGGTCAATAAGATGTCTCTGCATAATTTGGCCACAGTGTTTGGCCCCACTCTGCTGAGACCCTCAGAGTCAGAGAGCAGTAAGGCCCACATCACGCTGGCCTCTGACATCTGGTCACATGATGTCATGGCACAGGTCAGTCCTGACTTACACAGTGAATCCTGCTCATGTCAAGAGTTTTAAAGTGTCTGGAAATGACTTGTGAAATATTGCCCAGTATGGATAGATTGAATATCACTATAATGCTGGGGTCGGCAACTTAAGGCACACGTGGTGTATTCGCTGGCACGTGAACAAAAGCGAGAGAGGTGTATGTATTTCATTCAGATAAAAAGTACCTTGCATACAGATCTACATTTTGAGGTAATCTTTCCTTATAGTAACACAGCTTGTTTTATTAAGTTAGGAGTTATAAAAAAAAAAATACTATTAAAGCGTGAGAATTGCGCAAGTAAATGAAAGCATGCAGCTCTGGTAAACCATAGCGCGACCACTGCACATCACGCACACACAAGTTACTCACTGACAGCTTACAGCTTGGTCTGCTGTACATAGTCAATGCTATAAATTTCGGAGATATTCAACCAAGTATATTGAATCCTATTAAACATTCCATACACATCAAAATGACTGTGATGCATGTGGAAACTGTTTAATGCGTTCCTGGTCACTTCATGTGTTTTCTCTGATGGGATAGCTATCCAATCGTGAAAAGACCGAAAGAGTGGGCATTTTTCCACATTCCAGATAAAACTGGATAAAATGCATCTGATTGTTGAAGCCACAAATGTACATTTTACTCCTCCTAAAATGGTAAAAACTATGCAAGAGCGTGGTATAATTGCTCCCGGTACCCAGATATGACAGCGCTACAACAGCACGCATCGCCAGAGAGGAGTAGTTGAGCATCTCTTCAGCAAGCCGACATGCAAACTGCTGCAAATGAAACGAGTGAAATTTCATATGAAAGTTCAGCGTCACATCCTGAAGCTCATCACACAGTCGTCTTTTGTAACTAGATCCTCTGCAAACAAGTCTTGGAGAACCTATGTGCAGTTTATTAACTTGAACAACGTGAACAAAGTACAAAAAGACGTGGCATGGCTTGGCGTGGCTTGGCATAAACAAAACAACAAACTCGTTTTTGTTCTGTTTGTTCTGTGAAAAAGAAAAAACACTAAAATAAATGTTTAAAAAAACAAAACAAAAAAAAACTCACCAACAGTGGTTACAAGGACAATACTAGACCAAGAACAATGGCAAACATGAGGGCTTAAATACACAGACACCCATGACATAAGACACACCTGAAAGCAATGATTAAACCAATGACAACCTAACACATGAGAACAAGAGAATCACATGACATGATCACATGGGGACATGGGAAACACATGACACATGACAACAGGGAGCAGATGGCAAACCTGGAAACAAAGTAATGAAAACATAACAATAAGACATGACTAAAATATAAACATGAAACAAAACCCAACACCATCCGTGACATCTTCATTAAAAGTAGTGACAATTATCTTACCAGTGATGCTGCCACTCTCTCTCCAATCAAAACACTATTTTTATGTTAGCCATTATGAATATTTAAAATATGTTTGTGTATTTATACATATGGGGGGGGCACAGTTGTGGCACAGTGATTTTTGCAGCGTTTGAAGCTCAGAAAAAAATGGCACTTCATGACAAAATGGTTGCGACCCCTGCTATAATGGGTTGTGGTTTGATGTGTTTAAAAGTTTGAAGATGCACATCAGCACTCTGTTTATAGATTTCAGTGTATCATTATTACAGTTGTGGTATATCCATCATCCTGATTTCCATACTGTAATAACACACTGACCCCAGGCCCTCTTCAGCTCACACGTTTATTAATGCGGTCATGTGTCAATTAAACCAGCGTATTTACAGTGTCAGTGGAACTGAAGAGACACTTTGACTGTTTTTGCCCTTTGGTTTGTGCATGACATATCTGAAACTGAGCAATCTGCCTGAGCCAAAAATCATAACCAGCCATGACATGAGAAGTTTCCATCGTTAAGCAATTTTTCTGTCCACACTGAAAGCACAGTGCAACCAGAAGCAACACAGACAATCGAATCACATTTCTTCTTCTTTTACACAAATTAAAATAATGACATATCTAAATTTAAATAAGCATTTTTAGTAGTACATGAACCCTTTGAATTAAAGGCATAATGTTCGATATATTTTTTAAAGAAGACGCATGGGAGTTTTGCCCAAGAGTTGTAATTAATTAGTGACTATGAAAAACAGCTGAAGAGAGCTCTGTGTGTGAGCTCTGAACTAATAATAAAATTACTAAATTTCTTCATCTACAGCATTTGTGCAATTCTTGCTAATTTCCTGACCAGTGATTTGTGGTTAAAATGTAATATAAATGTGCACCATTAAAAGCTAAATATTTAGGCATTTTTGGCTTGGCCCCTTTTGTGCTTGAAGTACTTTACTGGCTTTTTGAAATTTAAGTCCTGGAAAACCCTTGAAAACAGCCATATTTATGAAAAGGTGCTTGAAAAGGGATTGAATTATTAAAAGACTAAATTTCCTTGTTTACAACCTGGTCTTCTAACTCACTCTTAAAGCCAGTCCCTTGCCGCCACCTACTGGCGAAAACTATGTAACTTGCACTGAAGTTGATAAATCCCCATCATTAACATACAGACCGTTTCTCAATACCAAGTACGCCAATAACATTATAATATAAAATATTATTTATTGAACAATAATAGCCATTATAAAGTTTGTATTTACTATATATTATTAAATAAGTTGTATTTTGGATACCTTATATCTGTAATCTGAGTAAAACAAACAAACAAAATTCTTAACAAATAAATAATATTTTTTAGTGCAAACAAGTCATTAGATTGCAATGTAATTACTTTGTAATTAGTTACAATCAAATGCTGTAGGACAATTCAGGACAATACCTAATTACATATGGTTGAGATTGTTTGTGTCAGGATAGTATAATCATTGTGTCACATCCTCTCTCTTCCTCCTCTTTCACAGGTTCAGGTATTGCTGTACTACCTGCAGCATCCACCCATATCCTTCGCTGAGCTGAAGAAGAATACACTCTATTTCTCAACTGACGTCTAACCCACAACTCCCTTTTTCTCAAACATTGTATTTTTTTTCTGTACAAAGCCAATGGTACAGTGGGGGGGACACAGAGAGACTGTGCCTGCTCTTCCCTGCATTTGTTGTCTCCAGTTATTTTCATGTGTAAAAGGGGCTTAAGCTTCGCTCCAGCATGGAGAAGAATTGCAGCGAGAGGAGTGTGATCTGGAGCGAGCCCAGGATTCGGTATCACATTATAGAAATGTTGCACTTATCACACAGGAGTTCTGCCAAACACAAACACACTTCCTAACATGTCAAACACCCTGTTTACCGTCCCATCCGAAGGTTAGTGTCTTGGGATGTTGGTTCGTCAGAGTTGCAGATGCATGCAGGGATGTCTACATCTGTTGTGGCGGCTCCTCTAAAGCCCAGTTCAGTGATCCCGGGGCTGGAAGTGAACTGCAGTTGCTCTCTTCCTCAAGAGATATTCTAATAAACATCAGCATTTCCATGTTTTATAAATATTATTTGTTTTTGTTTTGTTTCATAAGCTTTTGTGCATGTGATACGAGGGCAGTGAGCTGTGAGAGAGAGAGAGAAAGCAAATGCATTTGTTCAAAATAAAATCTCCTGCTCCAAGTGTTTCCTTATGGGCAAAACATTGAAATCCCAGACCTTCCTTGTCCAAGAACATCCAGGCCAAAAATTGCCCTATCTATTATGAATATATACTGTTAATTGTGCCTGTACAGTCTAGTACACATTGAGACTCTATGGAGTCCTTCATTTGCATTTTTTGGTCTATTCATTTTAACTGTTGGTATAGACTTGATTATACTTTAGAAGAGAGAAACTAACAGTTAAATCAGACAGCTTTTGGGACAAGTCATGATATGCAATGTACTGAAATTATACTTGGAAAATGCAGAACTTTATGTCTTGATTTAGGGAAACGTAAGGTAACATTGTTAATGTCACCTTTGCAATTTGAAGTGTCTGGTGATGCTTCGGTGTATTCTGTAGAAAGATCTGTGTTAATGCCCTTTTTGCATGTTCAGCTTGTCAGATAAAAATGGGCAGGATAACACAAAGGTTCATTTTCATTTTTGTATTTTGAATTTATTTAATTATTATTATTATTTTTACTCCACTGCTGAAGGCCACTGGCAGAGTGGAGAGAAAAACAGAACAACTTTTCTGCTATAAATCCAGTGATGTACTTCATAAGCACTGTTAGATTGCAAACTATCTGATATTTTAATATAATATTAAAAGGAAATTAAAAACTGGTGTATTTTATTTCTGTTGGAAAGATATTGAGTATACTGTATTAACAAGGGTTATGTTGATGTGATTCCCCCCCCCCCCCCCTTTTTAGTAAAATAAATAAAATTGTACCTTGAGCTCAGCATGTTTTTGTTTTATTAAAAGGTAACCTATTTATATGATACCTACGGTGGCCGAGCGAGCTTAACGCGCTGCAACTAAAGAAAACACATACAAATAGAAAAAACACCAGCAAATAAAGAAAACATCTTCATCAGTTTGACAACACATGTGCTGCAAAAGTTCACAACGCACCCAAATACAGAAACGCGCTGCAAAAGTTCACAACACAACCAAATACAGAAACGCGCTGCAAAAGTTCACAACACAACCAAATACAGAAACGCGCTGAAAAAGTTCAAAACAACCAAATACAGAAATGCTGCAAAAGATCACAACAAAACCAAATACAGAAACGCGCTGAAAAAGTTCACAACACAACCAAATACAGAAACGCTGCAAAAGTTCACAACGCAACCAAATACAGAAACGCGTTGCAAATAGCACATAGCCTACCAGGCCCGGCGATCTCAAGCCCCCCTCTGCGATGATCTGAATGATGATGATGATGATGATGATTATTATTATTAGGCTACTTTAGAATTAAATTAATGTTTTTATTTGCTCCGCAATAATTTATAGTGCATCACCGCATAACCGACGCGCTGGCTGCAATAAGATGTTAGATTAGCTAAGTCCTCATTTAAAAAAAACAACATCTCTTCTATTTTTTTTCACTATGTATGGGCCACAAGAGAAATATTAAGAAAATAAATTAAGGTTAAATACCATTATAAGAACATGTTGAAGTAGAGCTCTCATCGCTGAGTTTTTAGTTTCACTTTCTGCAGTGAATAATTGACTGGGATTTGAGACATAAAATCAAGTAAATTATAAAAAAATATATATATTATTTATTAAAAATAAGTCCTGGGTGTGTTGTGAACTTTTTCAGCGCGTTTCTGTATTTGGGTGTGTTGTGAACTTTTGCAGCGTGTTTCTATATTTGGGTGTGTTGTGAACTTTTGCAGCACGTGTTGTCAAACTGATGAAGATGTTTTCTTTATTTGCTGGCGTTTTTTCTATTTGCATGTGTTTTCTTCAGTTGCAGCGCGTTGAGCTCTCTCGGCCACCGTAGATACCAAATATATATATGATATATTATATGATGTGATATGATTTATATGATATGATACCAAATATGCTTGTGTGGGGTGATTTTACAATGGTGAGAATTGTTGGATAGTCCATTACTGCAAAAGAAAAAAAAATCAAGCACAGTGCATAGCTGTAAAAACTGATAAATATTGGACAGCATGGCATAGAAGTATAAAAAGATTATAAAAATCCAGTGACACTCAGATACAATGCATGATCTGTGTGCTGCTCACATGCTCAAGAAATGCTACATTACATACACAACTTTATCACAAAAGTTAGATAATGTTTTTCTTTTTTCAGCATACATGTATAATGTCTCTGTGCACAAAGTGAGGTCTATAGAAATGTTTATCTCTGGTGTGGCCTGGAATGGCCTGCGCAAAACCTGGATTTAAACCCCACTAAATCTTTGTGATGTATTTAAAGAGCCAGACAAACCCCATCATTCAATAGCAGTGCCTGGACTCACTGATGCTTTTGTGTCTGGATGGGATCAAATCCATGCTTCCAACAGATGCTATTTACACTAAGTGAAAATAGCAATATATTCTATTCACACTAAGTGACAATAGCAGCATTTTTAGCCCCTAAGCACATTCTATAAATAGCCCCAACTTGCCTTTAGCGATCTACTGTAAATCGCGGCTCCAGACTTCGACTAAATGGTATCATTTTGCAACCTTTTTTCGTTCCAGTGCAACAAAAGCAGCACGAAGTTTGTATGAACTGCGCAGCGCGGACCACTCGCCCAATAAGTGAGCGCGCTCAAAGCAGCTGCGTTTAAGTGCGGGCTGAGGCTGATATCGATCACACGACCATTATTAAACAGAGCTGCGCGATCCAGTGAGAAGCGTTTTGAATTCTCAGCGCAGAATTCTCTATCTCTATTATAAACCCACATACGACTCTGTGATTTAAACTAGTTTAAAGCCAAATGAAACAGCGCTGACATTCTCAACATATTGACGTGAAAAAAACAGGAGAAACATTGTTCCAAGAACAAACCATTTAGAAGACATTTCACTCCACAACTCATGGATTTACTGTAGTAAAAGGAACAGAAATTTGGGCAGAAATGTGGTATATATTCATATCGAATGCTGATATATTAATAAACGTATAAAATGTATTAGAGGAGTAATGGAATATAATTACAGTAAGTTTTTGTTTAGAAGCTATGGCATTTTTTGCATGAAATTTATTTTTGCATTTATATTTATAGGCTACTAAATGTTTGGGCTACTGTTTTTCATAACACATGCCATAGGTTTATAGAGAACCTAGTTTGTTTTTGTTTTATTTGTTTTTTTCTTTGTTTGTTTGTTTTTTTGCGGTAGTGAAGAACCATGCATGGTTTTAACTGAGTTACCATGATCTACAAATGTATGATACTATGGAAGAACAAATGGTAAATTTTAGTAAGCAAATAAAAAACAGAAGCAAGGGCTGTCCAGTCCCAACTCAGTTGCACTGTCAGAATATTTAAATATTTCAAAATTAGGTTTTTATACAGATGTAGTTAATGTAAACAAATGTACATTTGCATCCCAACTTAAACTCAGTGTTTTACTGTCCATTTCCATGAGAAAAAAATCAAACACTTATTGTTGCCACTGTGGCAAATGACTCCTAAAATTGTGTGGCAGTTAAATAATGTGATTTTCAGAGAGAAAATTCTAAATGTACATCGTTCAACATATATTTTCATATTTTTTCAAGAATTGTTAATTATTATTTTTTTTTTTTTAAATGCTTGTAAGTCTGAACCAGGATATCAAGATATTTTATTATTTCGCATATGATGGTGATTAAAAGTGAAGTAAAAGTAAAAAAGCACCACCATGTTGTATTTATAATAAATATTTTTGAGTATAACAAACAAGTAGCCCTCTAGATTATTTTATCCCTTGAGGTAGCCCTCGCTCACAAAACGGTTGGAGACCCCTGGTGTAAATGATTATATTTATTTAAATTATTAAATGGATTCTGCCTTATTGAGAGAATAAAAACCCTCCCTTCACCTTCCCCTAACCCTACCCAATAAATACTTTTAATATTATTAAACACTCGTTAGGTAGTTTAATTCCATTTTTAGAACATTATTTTCATTTTTATTGAAAATAAATGCCTTTCTGATGTGCTATGTGATGGGAAAATGGAGAAGAGCGAGCTTGGCTAAAGGTGGATTCGAACCCGCATCGATTGCGTTAAAAGCCAGATCTGTATTCAACGTATGAAGAAAGTGTAAAGCTCTTGCAGTTCAAAAACGTCCTATGCCTTCCCTATTTAACTTACGGAAAAAAGTGTAACTGACGTGACGCCAGCATCTACACTTTCTTCGTAACTTCGTAAATACGGAAGGCAGTCTGGCGGAAGCTAGATATTTTACTTATTTTACTTCATAACTTGTTAAATATGGATTTTTTTTTTACACAAATGCATTGCTTTGCTTCAGAAGGCCTTTATTAACCCCCTGGAGCCATGTGGAGTACACGTTTATGATGGATGGATGTTGATGGAAGAACTTTCTTCAGCTCATACTTGTGGGTCCCGTTCACTGCCATTATAAAGCTCAGATGCGTCAGGATATTTATTAAAATATCTCCGAGAGTGTTTATCAGAAAGAAGAAAGTCATATACACATAGGATTGCTTGAGGGTGAGTAAAGCTTGGGCTAATTTTCATTTGAAAGTGAACTAATACTTTAATGCACAGTAACCACAACTCTTGCCATGCCTTAAATACCTTTTTGTAATGTAATTGTAATTCAATATTTTTTCTGTCTTGCAGTTATTTCAGATAACATACTCCTCTATCTCCCACAACAACCACAATCCAACAGCTCTTTTAAGAAGCCATCTCTCGCAAAAGCTCACTTACTGTCTGTCTCTCTCTCGCTCTCTCTCTCTTAGCTTGTCCTTGCCTATTTTTCTGACCCATAATCCGTAATTCATTTACACATATTTTTGCTCTCTTTCTTTCTCTACTTCATCTTGGCATATTTTTAAAACTCAGAAACAAATTTTGACCAATTCTGTCTGAAAGCTGCTAGTATTAACAGGGAACTTCCCAGCTCCCAATGCTGATCTTGAAGAAGCTGCCAGGGAGACTGAACAAGTCTTTCAAAGGTTCAACCCTTCACAGGTATTGAGCACAGTTATTTTATGTGTTATTAACTATTTTCCGTAAAGTCTTTCCTCTCAGATATTTTGGTCACAGATCATTTTTAACATACTCAATGTGTATATATTTCTTTGTTTCAGCTGAAAGTGAAGACCAAAGGAAGGGCAGTCAAAGTCTTATTAAACCTCTCTTGTTTGTGGAGAGAGAAGAATTTGGCCATCTTGTGCGGTTACGGAGAAGACAACAAGCTGCAAAGGCAAACATTTCCAATGGTATGTCTGTGTTGGTCTTATCCCTTGATTGAACTGCAGTTACATTTTGCACAGCATTTGATGTTTCTTAAACTTTGTTTTACATACCACACAGCCCCATCAGTAATTATTCATACAATTTACCAAGTCGGTATTGTACAAGCGTACTCGTACAAAACTCACCAAAAAACGCCGCCTTCTCATCCTGTTAAACTTACACACAAAATTCTTCCTTTCTCTGCCTATTTTTCTTTATTTTAGTCCTTTACTTCCTCACTCACTTACACGTTCTACCTTACAACAGAGCAAAAAATAATGAGTTTGCATGATGGCTTTTTGTCAGACTGTGAATCTGATGTATACAGATGAACTCAGGAGGCTGCTAGAGTTACCAGGGAACTTGAGCTCGAAGCTGCTAGTGCTGAAACTAAAATGGCTACTAGTGAGGCTCAGCAAGTTCTTGCCATGATCAGCCCTCCCTACAATAGTAACTAAATGTGGGGTCAGTAAACATTTTCTTGTTTTACAGCTGAAATGGAAGACCAAAAACGCAAAGAAA
This sequence comes from Mylopharyngodon piceus, assembly GCA_039654765.1. Taxonomy (NCBI): domain Eukaryota; kingdom Metazoa; phylum Chordata; class Actinopteri; order Cypriniformes; family Xenocyprididae; genus Mylopharyngodon; species Mylopharyngodon piceus. The sequence goes on along the minus strand of CM077443.1, from coordinate 41,713,887 downwards.
ATCAGTCACAGCAAGCCAGGCAAACCAGTCCTGTTGGGGATGAGGAATGAACATGGCTATCTTGTGCCCGAACAGAAAAGACAGAAAGATGAAAAGGTGCACATTTCCGTTGGTATGTCTGTATTCTTGTCTGTAGAACAGAATTTGATGTTGATCTTTCAAAGGACTATTCAAGTTAGCAGTTATCATTTTTCACATATACTGTACATCTTTTTATAGCTCCTAGAATGAGCAAATCAGCTGTGCCATCATCTTCGGAATTTGTGCAGGAAATGACTGAATATGGTGAGTACTGACACCTGCACCTGTATTCACCAAAACTGTTTTTCTGGAGTTATTATTGACTTATTGTTTTGTCTGATTGTTTGAAGGAGGATAAAGCCAGTTGATGAAGAAATAGGCATGTTGTATATAACTATAACTAAAGAGTTTTCAGTACATTACTGATTTGTTATGACTGCTTGTATTATGATCTCATTTTCTACTTGCACAGAAAGACTACATCAAGAGGTAGATGAGCTGGTAGCTGGCACTGAAAACACTCAATGCTCAGGTCAGTCTTCACAGAGTTGGTCAGTTCGCATGGCCCAGACTAAAGAGAAGCGGGTCTGAGGTCAGAGATGGTGGAGTCTTTGTTCACAGGTAGTATTCTGTGGCCACCAAATGCAGCACTACAGCCTGAAACCATCAGTTATCCGCTGTGAAGACTGCATTCCCAAACAGCTCTACTGTGACAACTCAGATGTTATGGCCCATAAAAGTAAACATCACACCCGTGAGATAGTTGTGGAAGGATTCTTTTGGCCCATACCTCCAATAACCTCCAACAGGAATCAATGGTAAGTCCAGTGCAACAATTATAAAAATTATTATATATTGTTTATTGATTTACCACCTCCTAAATACATGTTTTCCTATGTTAGGACTTCATCCCCTGGTTGAGAACAAAACTACACCACATCAGTTGTGCTGATGAACTAAGTTCCTCTGTGTTCACATCACTGGGGACCACACATGGCCCATCCACACTGATGCTGTGCTGAAGAAGGCTCATCAGTGTCTTTTCTTCCTTATGGCTATCAGGCATCCTGTCAGGATGTCTAGCTGAGGAAGTTCGGTGTGAGCCCAAAAACCCTCAAATCATTACACTTACGGCGCAGGAGGAACTAAGTCTATGTAAGACTATGGAGAACATCCTGTCTGGCTGGATCCCTGCCTGGTATAGGAACAGCACCACCCTCAACTGGAAAGCTTTGCAGAGAGTGATACGAACTGCACAGAACATTGTTAGAAGTGAGCTTCCCTCCCTCCAGGACATCTACACCAGGTGTTGTGTGAGGAAAGCATGGAGGATCATCAGAGACTCCAGCCACCCGAGCCATGGACAGCTCTCACCGTTACCATCAGGCAGACGTTATCGCAGAACCTGCACCAGCAGACTGCGAGACAAGTTCTTTCCACAGGCAATCAGACTGTACTGAACTCGTACCAGTAATGCCACACACAGCAGCACACCCCACCTCAGCAACCTCATATGCAGTGCACTTTATCAGTTACACTGACTGTGACTCACTATTATTCTGCACCCTTACATTCTATTTACACTAATTCATGCTGCTGCAAAGGTATATGTATACTGTGATTATTGTGTTTATTATGGTTTTCATTTCATGCTCTGTGTATAGTATAATATTGTACCATATAGTGTTCTCTACCTGTATTGAGTCCCTTATGCATAATGTGTATATTTTTAATACAGTATATTCTAATTGTCATCCCATCCATACTGTCATGCTGCGGAGTTTGCACAAAAAAATTTATCAAGTTCATGTTCAAGTTCATGGTATTGTGACAAGTGATTTGATTTGAATTGGTCACATCTTTTGTTTGTCTGCTGGATAACAATTTCAAATTGTTTAGAGACATGGAAGAAGATGATTATTTTAGGGACATGGATAAGCAAGCAAGAGGAAGAAAACCTGGAGAGCTCTAATGATAAGGAAACTGGATGTGATTCTGTGTTTCTCAAGACATTTCACCATGCATGCATTTGTGTGGCTTCATCAGTTGTGAACTGATTAATATAATGTGGTTTTAACATAACCCATTTTTATTTCTCTTGAATATCATTTGTCTTTATATGCTACTTTAGCTGTATTTATGCTGTATTCTCCAGTAAAGTATTGTACATGGTCTTAGATAATAAAGTATGGTGAATATTCTGTATTAAGGATGGTGTTTGGTAAATACACAATTTGATTTTGTGAAAAATACATAATTATCATGTTTTAATTGAGACTGAATGGCACATTGGCCTAGTAGTCTTACTGAATGGCACATTGGCCTTGTTGAATAGTACAATGAAGTGTCAATGTGTATTGGTTGTTTAAATTGGTGTCTTTGTTTACTGTCAACACTGTGTTCTTGTTCTTGTTCTGATTAAATTAACAGAGAAGCCCATTCCAAATGGCATTCGTGTTGATTTTTGGGGGTCTATTCTTGCTCTGTTATGTTAACTATCATTGGATGAACTTGCAACAACTTACATAATGGCAAGGTGTTGAAAAGACAATACAAATGTGACTCAACACACTTTGTTGTCCATGATGAGAATACATCCGAGTATGTTTTACACGCCCTTCCGTCTTCCACCGTTCTTCGTACGTCGCTAACTCAGTTAGCTGGATTTGATCGATGACGATTTGGCATGATCTTGGATCGTTCGGTTCTTCGACGCTCATCCTGGACTTGCTGTCATAGCAACAGGTCCATAAGCTTAAACCTGCTCGCGAGCAGGCTTATTTAATGTAAACAGGATTAGATTACATCTTTTTAAGCAGAGGTGATGTTTAAAGTCTGTCCTAGCCAATGCTACTTTCATACAAGAGTACCCTAATGTGAACCAGGGACAATAATGATTTAAAAATAAATTTGCAAATAATATTATAATGTCGTGTAGTCCGTCTAACATAATATAGACACAGCCAGTTTTACTCGTTGAGAGATTTGTTCGTGAGGGAATAATTACCTAATAAATATATTGGAGTCTTACACACATGATGTAGGCCTACAGTTAGTCTGTGCCTTGCATTAATTTGAACCGTGACAGATATTATGGGAGTGGCTTGATGCAGCGCATGAAATGCAGATAACTTGATCTTGACCCTTAAGAAACTTTAATTAATGCTGTCCCGTTACAAATCTGCTTCAAATGTAAAATTAAATGAATTGCTAATCACATTTAAATGAAAATGTAAAGCCTGTACAAATAGCCTACTAGAAATCGTGAATATAGCCTATATTTAGTGCACATTTCATTTTTCTATATTTTTTATGTCGTTTTGGTTGCTTGGCTGTTTTCTTATAAAGGTCAAGAAATTCGTCAAGTTGTTCGTCAGGTGTCTTTTTTAATTAGGCTATATGATGTCACTACGTTGCCGTCTTGACGCCAGCCCTGTAGTCTACTTGATACGCAGGTATACGCCGTATACCCACTAGGAAAGGTCAAGGATTTCCGTATACCCACTTAAAAAAGCGTGAGGATACGTAACCATCCAATAAATCTCAATATGATTTGTGGTTTGTTGCTTTTGACATGAAACAAAGTCTCATATTTCTCAAAGTCTCAAGTTTCATATTTTGCCCATTTTACTTCGGAATAAAAAAAACACAAATACCGTTTTGGCGCTCTTTAATGTGTAGTGACAGATCTCTGTAGCAGTTCAAGAGAAGCAGCAGCCTGACGCGCACGTGAACTGATCCTCTCCTCCGCTTTAATACAGTTACAGCGCGAAATAAACATAAATGAACATCTCAAGGTATGATAAAAGATTCAGTACAACTTAACGAAATCCGTATCATGTCTCGTATAATCCCTTAATCAGTGTTTCAACCGCGGAAAGACGTTAATAACAGCTTGTAAACAATGTCACATAATGTCACATTTACCTCAGAACAAACATATTCAGTGACCATAAACTTGTTAGTCAGCTAGAAAAATGAACTCTTGAGGGGAGCATTTAGCTAAATATATACACCATATTACATATTAATTATAATTTTTAATGTTCTTCAATAGCCTATATTATGCATGTTTGAAGAAATCCGTCAAATTGACAGCCACCATTTAAATGTTTATATTTCAAAAAAACGAATTGGAGTAGAAATAATTTAGTAGGCCTATTATAACTTTATTATTATAAAAATTTAAGTGTAATTTAAGTTTGTATACAAATCAGTTCATTTTAACCTTCAATATTAATGTAGTACCAACTGATGTGTATATTTTACAGCATTAGTTGAGAGATTTTTTTTTTCTTGAGAAAATTTGCCATACTGTACCTGATATACAGTATATCCAAAATAACTGATATCGAATTGAATTGCACGTTAGTGAATTGAAATGCATAACTATGATGGCAGACTGGCAGGAAATGGTGCAAAACAGAAAACAAAGTCCAAACAGGGTGATATTGTGACAAACTGATAAGCCTAATCTTTCCATTATTGTTACACTCTAAAAAATGCTGGGTTAAAAACAACCCAAGTTGGGTTGAAAATGGACAAACCCAGCGACTGGGTTGTTTTAACCCAGCGGTTGGGTTAAATGTTTGCCCAACCTGCTGGGTAGTTTTATTTAACCCAACTATTGTTTAAAAAGTCTGGCTTAAAATTAACCCAAAATAGGTTGGAAATTGAAAATCAGACACATAATTACTAGAGGCAACAGCAATAATCAAAGGTGAACATTTATTAATAAACAATTTAATAAATGTTTATTGTTTAATTATTATATTTAATATTAATAAATGTTAATTTCCAACATATTTTGGGTTAATTTTAAGCAAGCAATACAGCAATTTTTACACAAAAAAATTGGGAGGCTCGGAGGGAAAAATCACAGTATACTCACAAAAAACTAGACTACGCTGCAGCTACGATCCAATCGCTGCATTGCTGATCGAGCATATGATTTTGAGTATCGATCTGCCCTTTTTGAGGAACACAAGAACACTCAGTAATCTCAGACAATTTAATCCAGATATTTTAATTCAATCCGCAAATCCGTTTGAAGAACCAAATTAGCCAGAGTTTCGTTATCATGATTAGAAGATCTGGCATCTGTTAAATCATCTCAGATGTATTAAGCGAGGTACGAAGAACGGACCCCTGGAAGTGCAAAAAATTGCACATTTCAAATGGCTGTAAAACAAAGTCTGATTATAGTATCAAAGATATACGAAAAGGTGGTATAAAGGCATTTAAAAAGTACTCATAATAAAATACCAAATTTCAGCCTGCCTCTCAAATATGTCATAGAGGTTTGCTCAGTGAACGTATTTAAATTTCGCTTTTTTCATTAAAGATAGTATTTTTTCCATTTCATTATTAAACGTTTTAAACTACATTACCCATAAGCCTCTGTCATTCTATCGATGGAACACGAAAAACATGGCGCTGTTATTTGTAGTTCAATGAAGTTATGCTTAAGGTTAGGGTTAGGATCTCGGTAAAGCGGTAATTTCTCACAACATAGCAACACCGCTTTGTTAACTGATTTAATAATAATAGCAAAACGTACTTTGCAACATTAAACGTTTTTAAATATGGGTTAAAGGATTGTCCAATCACAGCGAATCCTGTGGGCGCCAAGAGAAGGTCAGAGCCAATGAAAACCCAGTTGAGCAGAAGCCTCACACTTACTTGTCCATATATGGTCATTAATGACAGGATCTTCAAGGTTCTTGTGGCGAATGGACAGATTATCATTTTAGACAGATTAACATTTATTAACATTTATTTGCCCCATTAACCCGTTTAATCCCAAATTTTTTCCAGAGATGACATATATGAATTTGTATGGTATTTGTAAGGATATTAAACAATCAATGTCAATTATGTAAAAAAATTATTGAAAAGTCCATGAAAAAATGGGTTTTATGTCCGGTCACAAAAGTGACCGGTAGTAGAACACAGGGAGTCTAGGTCTATGGTGTTAATGCATTTACAAAACGACAAACCTCCAGCAATTAGTGTAAAGATTGGGTTAAATAGATGAAATTAGTGTTTTATTCCATTAATAAAGAAGTAAACATTGTCTGGCTCAGTTTCAAAAAGGACAAAATAGCATTCCTATGCAGCTGTACGGCACAAATAATCCAATAAAATGATGACAAAATGACATAAATTATAGGAAATTGAAAGGTAATTATTACAAATCATTATAAACTGAAATAAATAAATAACACAATAAATAAGGACAGATAGATAGATAGATAGATAGATAGATACATGCATACACTATATTGCCAAAAGTATTGGGACACCCCTCCAAATCACTGAATTCAGGTGTTCCAATCACTTCCATGGCCACAGGTGTATAAAATCAAGCACCTAGGCATGCAGACTGCTTCTACAAACATTTGTGAAAGAATGGGTCGCTCTCAGGAGCTCAGTGAATTCAAGCATGGTACCGTGATAGGTTGCCACCTGTGCAATAAGTCCATTCGTGAAATTTCCTCACTACTAAATATTCCACGGTCAACTGTTAGTGGTATCATAACAAAGTGGAAGCAATTGGGAACAACAGCAACTCAGCCACGAAGTGGTAGGCCACGTAAAATCACAGCGCATGCTGAGGCACACAGTGCGCAGAAGTCACCAACTTTCTGCAGAGTCAATAGCTACAGACCTCCAAACTTCATGTGGCCTTCAGATTAGCTCAAGAACAGTGCGTAGAGAGCTTCATGGAATGGGTTTCCATGGCCGAGCAGCTGCATCCAAGCCTTACATCACCAAGTGCAATGCAGAGCGTCGGATGCAGTGGTGTAAAGCACGCCACCACTGGACTCTAGAGACGTGTTCTCTGGAGTGATGAATCACGCTTCTCTGTCTGGCAATCCGATGGACGAGTCTGGGTTTGGCGGTTGCCAGGAGAACGGTTCTTGCCTGACTGCATTGTGCCTAATGTGTAAAGTTTGGTGGAGGGGGATTATGGTGTGGGGTTGTTTTTCAGGGGTTGGGCTTGGCCCCTTAGTTCCAGTGAAAGGAACTCTTAATGCTTCAGCATACCAAGACATTTTGGACAATTTCATGCTCCCAACTTTGTGGGAACAGTTTGGGGATGGCCCCTTCCTGTTCCAACATGACTGCGCAGCAGTGCACAAAGCAAGGTCCATAAAGACATGGATGAGTGAGTTTGGTGTGGAGGAACTTGACTGGCCTGCACAGAGTCCTGACCTCAACCCGATTGAACACCTTTGGGATGAATTAGTGCGGAGACTGCGAGCCAGGCCTTCTCATCCAACATCACTACCTGACCTCACAAATGCGCTTCTTGAAGAATGGTCAAAAATTCCCATAAACACACCCCTAAACCTTGTGGAAAGCCTTCCCAGAAGAGTTGAAGCTGTTATAGCTGCAAAGGGTGGGCCAACTCCATATTAAACCCTATGGATTAAGAATGGGATGTAATTAAAGTTCATGTGCACGTAAAGGCAGGCGTCCCAAAACTTTTGGCAATATAGTGTAGATAGATAGATAGATAGATAGATAGATAGACAGACAGACAGATAGACAGATAGACCTATAAACAGACAGACACCAAAGTCACCAAGGATCAAGTAAATCCAAAACTTGATTACAGTCAGTCTGAAAGAGAGTTTATAAGAATAACATATAGGGGACATAGACTCCCTGTGTTATACCACCGGTCACAATTGTGACCATCTTCATTTATCTGCAGTCTGACAACAGAAGAAACCATGTATTAATATAATTTCAATATGTATGTATAGATAACCCTTTCATGATGATGTGCGCAAAAAATTTATGGTTTCCATTGTATGCAATATATAGGCCAGTGGTTCTCAACCTGCGGCCCGTCACGAATGCAAATACGGCCCACGATATGCCGACCACAATTAAAAAAATAAATTATAGTTTTATAATTTATTTTTGTTTTTAAATTTAAATTAAAATGGATTGAACAAATATAAATTTGAGCTATAATGTTTTGTTTAATTGTCATATAAAATAATTTTGGTGGGCATTTATTGTTTTTAGACACGCGCAGACCTATATGTACTGACGCAATTACGCAGTTAACGAACACTTACAAGCGCGCGCTTTGGCAGAATTCCAACAGTAGCCATTATTTTTGTAAATTTAGGGATCAAAATGGTCAAAGGAGAAAAACGAAATGAGGAACATACAATGTAGGAACACATGCAAACAAGAAGAGTCGTAGCATCAGCAGCAAAGGTAAGAAGAATGGAAGAATCAGTTTGCTGTTAATGAGCGAGATGGGCAGCCTTCCTGTTTGCTCTGTAGTAAAGTACTTGGCATATGCAAAACCTACAATTTCAAAAGACATGTGAATTGTGAATTCGATGTGTTTGTTTGATGTACTTGTATTATTTTTTATTTTGTGAAATACACTGTTTGCAACATCTAGGTATAAGATTTTCTATTGTTCATAACCATATGCTTGCAATACTTCAGTAGATGATGATGTAGCATCTGTTGAATCTCCAGCCGCTGAGACCGAACACTCGTCAAGAAGAGGCCCTGAAAGCAACGCCTTCTGTGTACCTCCCCCAGAAGAAGCAGTTCACAAGACGCGCTGTGAGCCTATCGTGTTACATTTGCAACACGACGGAGGCGTTATCACATCTGCTCAGTTCATGCTTAGTTCATGTTAGTTAATACATTAACTAATGTTTAACTAATGAACGTTATTGTAAAGTGTTACCAAACTTACTTATCCGTTATGCATTGAAGCAGGGGTGCCGCTAGCAATTTTGGGCCCTATGAAAGAATATGAGGTTGGGTCCCCTACCGCACCCATTCCGCATCAAACATACAAGCCAACCTAGCTATCCATAATCTTTGTCTGCAATTTAATAATACTGATCTATTACTTTTGCTATTGCTTTTGACCACTAGGTATCAGTATTTAGTCAGTGGTCTACCATGGCTGTAGCTAGCAGATGCTTTATTATGCAAATATAAATGTAATAGAAAAATACAGTACAGTAATCAAATATTCATAGAAAATACAACATTCTTAAACAAAACCAATTGTTTAGTCAAATAAAAAAAAGCTCTTTCTAACTTGTACTCGGCCTTAAAAGTAAAATAGTTCTTGTAATTGTTTAACTATAGCATTTGTTACAATAAGGATATAATTAGAGGTAAGACTACTGATGGCTCCTCATTACCATTTTTTCTTTCTTTTTATCTATAACATTTGTTATGAAAAATAGCTACACAGTTAGAAACTATAGCTACAACATGCCACAGTTGTAATATGAATCTTTAGTGAAAAATCTATTCCCTTAACAGATTATCTATTATAAATTCTACAACTAGTCAAAATTTGCCACAATAAAATACAATAGAATGTGATAAATTCTAGTAAATGTGGTCATCATGAGTTTAAAAAGCTTGCAGGATGGCGTTTTCCCCTCTTTTCATCAGTCATTTTAGTGGCTGTTTTAGATCATGTTCAACTTTCTCCGTAACGTTTTACTATATTCTCAATAGAATCCAAATGGGTTGCACATTTTATCATCAGCGTTGCACAGGAACGGCTCGTGCAAATCTCAACAATTTTGGAGTGCGCTGGTGAACGCACCTACGGTGATTCGCGCGCCACTCATGCAAAATTAAAGAACTGGGCTTCAGTCACAGTTATATTGCGCAGATAATTGACCTGTTCGGTTCGTACAGCTTATAAAATCTCAGAACGCACGATGTATACAGTTAATTAATAGTATGATTCTATGTTTCGGTGTGGGCGCTCAGAGTACCGGCAACATGTGAGAAGTCAAGTCAAGTCAAGTCACCTTTATTTATATAGCGCTTTTTACAATGTAGATTGTGTCAAAGCAGCTTTACATTGATAACTGGTACATTATTTGGCTGCACAGCAGCTCTTAAAGAATAGTGTCAGTGCAGGCAGATCAAAGCACTGTTGAATATCAAATGTCAAGTCAAATGTCAAGTGTCCCCAACTAAGCAAGCCAAAGGCGACAGCGGCAAGGAACCCAAACTCCATCAGGTGACATCAGGTGGCAGACAAGTGGCAAATAGGTGTCTAAATGGAGAAAAAAAACCTTGGGAGAAACCAGGCTTAGTCGGGGGGCCAGTTCTCCTCTGGCCAACAGTGCTTTGTTACGATTCAGGTTGCCATCGTAAGTCCAATAGGATCGCAACATTCAAAGTATTTATTCCAGTTCCATCCAATTGAGGATCGTATTCATCACGCCGGTATGGACGGTTGTTGAGGAACTGTGTCGTGGCTGTCGTGTCGATGAGGCCCTCACAGTGGATGATCTAGTTGACTCAATCTCTGCTGATACTTCAGGGCTGCGTTGTGGTCGTGTCAAGGCGCAGGTCCTTGGTCTCACCTGGATACGGCCCGGATCCGGTTGACTACGGTGAACCTCGGGATAACCAGAAAGACTAATATTAGCGTAGATGCCATTCTTCTTCTGATGTAACGAGTACATCATGTGTTATAGGAAGTGTTCCCGGTTCCGGCTGACCTAATTTATGCAGCCTAATAATCCTTTAACGGATTTGAAAATATAAATTGGTAATGTGTTATGTGTATGCCAGGTTAAAGAAATGCATTTTTAGTCTAGATTTAAACTGACAGAGTGTGTCTGCTTCCCGAACAATGCTAGGAAGATTGTTCCAGAGTTTAGGTGCCAAATAGGAGAAGGATCTACCGCCTGCGGTTGATTTTGATATTCTAGGTATTATCAGCTGCCCTGAATTCTGAGATCGCAATAGACGTGAAGGACTATAATGAATTAGGAGCTCGCTCAGGTACTGGGGAGCTAAACCATTTAGTGCTTTGTAAGTAATTAGCAAGATTTTAAAATCTATACGATGTTTAACAGGAAGCCAATGCAGTGTTGACAGAACCGGGCTAATATGATCATACTTCCTAGTTCTAGTAAGAACTCTAGCTGCTGCATTTTGTACGAGCTGTAGTTTATTTATCAGGCGAGCAGAACAACCACCCAGTAAAGCGTTACAGTAATCTAGCCTTGAGGTCATGAACGCATGAACTAACTGTTCTGCATTTTTCATTGAGAGCATATGTCGTAGTTTAGATATATTTTTAAGATGGAAGAATGCGGTTTTACAGATGCTAGTAACATGGCCTTCAAATGAAAGATTGGTATCAAAGAGCACACCCAGGTTCCTAACTGACGACGAAGACTTAACAGAGCAGCCATCAAGTGTTAGACAGTATCTAGGTTATTACATGAAGTTTTTGGCCCAAAAATTAGAATCTCTGTTTTTTCTGAATTTAGTAGTAGGAAATTACTGGTCATCCAATTTTTTATATCAGCTATGCATTCCGTTAATTTTGTGAATTGGTAAGTTTCGTCAGGGCGCGAAGAAATATAGAGCTGAGTATCATCAGCGTAACAGTGAAAACTAACGCCATGCTTCCTAATGATATCTCTCAAGGGTAGCATGTACAGAGTGAAAAGCAACGGTCCTAGTACTGAGCCTTGCGGTACTCCATATTGAAATTGTGATCGATATGACATCTCTTCGTTTACTACTACAAACTGATAACGGTCAGATAAGTATGATTTGAACCATGACAATGCAATTCCACTAATGCCAACATAATTTTCGAGTCTATTTAAAAGAATATTGTGATCAATAGTGTCAAATGCAGCACTAAGATCCAGTAACACTAATAGAGAGATACAACCACGATCTGATGATAAGAGCAAATCATTAGTAACTCTAATGAGAGCAGTCTCAGTACTATGGTACTGTCTAAATCCTGACTGGAAATCCTCACAGATACTATTTCTTTCTAAAAAGGAACATAGTTGTGATGATACTGCCTTTTCTAGTATTTTTGACAGAAAAGTGAGATTTGAGATCGGCCTGTAATTGACTAATTCTCTAGGATCAAGTTGTGGTTTTTTAATAAGAGGTTTAATAATAGCCAGCTTAAAAGTCTTTGGTACGTGTCCTAGTGATAAAGATGAATTGACGATATTAAGAAGAGGATCTATAACCTCTGGAAGCATTTCTTTCAATAGCTTAGTCGGTATAGGGTCTAACATACATGTTGTTGATTTTGATGATTTAACAAGTTTAGACAATTCTTCCTCTCCTAAAGCAGTAAATGAATTGAATTTTTCCTCAGGGACACTACAATGCACTATCTGACGCGATACTGTAGTAGACGGTTGCATGGTTATAATTTTTTCTCTAATATTATCAATCTTGCAAGTAAAGAAGTTCATAAAGTCATTACTGCTGTGCTCTTTGGAAACATCAGAAATTGAAGCTTTATTTCTTGTTAATTTAGCCACTGTATCAAATAAATACCTAGGGTTGTGTTTATTTTCTTCTAAAAGTTTTGAAAAATAGGCAGATCTAGCAGATTTTAGGGCCTTTCTGTACTCAATCATTCTCTCTCTCCACGAAATGCGAAATACTTCTAGTTTTGTTTTCTTCCAGCCGCGCTCCATTTTCCTGGCTGCTAACTTTAGGGCCCGAGTGTGCTCATTGTACCATGGCATTGGATTAATTTCCTTAATCTTTTTTAAGCGCAAAGGAGCAACTGAGTCTAATGTGCTGGAAAAGACAGAGGCAATAGTTTCTGTTGCAACATCGAGGTCTTCTAAGCTTTCTGGTATGCTTAGGCGATGAAACTGATCAGGAAGATTATTTATAAAGCGATCTTTAGTGGTAGAAGTGATGGTTCTACCATATTTATGGCATGGAGGCAGTTTAGCCGCCTTGACTAAATGTAGTATGCACGAGACTAGATAATGATCAGAGATGTCATCGCTCTGCTGCAGAATTTCAACAGCATCAATATCGATTCCATGTGACAATATTAGATCTAAAGTATGATTACGACAATGAGTGGGTCCTGACACGTGTTGTCTAACACCAATAGAGTTTAGAATATCTGCAAATGCCAATCCTAATGCGTCTTTTTTATTATCTACATGGATATTAAAATCACCAACAACAAGGACTTTATCTGCAGCTAGTACTAACTCCGATAGAAAGTCAGCAAATTCTTTGATAAAGTCTGTATGGTGTCCTGGTGGCCTGTATACAGTAGCCAGCACAAATGTCAATTTACATAATGTTACGTAAAGTACCATCACTTCGAAGGAATTATATTTGAAAGACTTCTGACTAATACTGTAAGTATTACTATAGATTACAGCAACACCACCCCCTTTGCCTTTCTCACGGGCATTGTGTCGATAATCATAACCTTGAGGACTAGACTCATTTAAAGTAATGTAATCATCCGGTTTTAGCCAAGTTTCTGTCAAACACAGCACATCTAGATTATTATCTTTGATAATATCATTAATAATAAGTGATTTTGAAGAAAGGGATCTAATATTTAACAACCCGAGTTTTATCATTTGTTTAGCATTATTATCTCTATTTTTTATTTGTTGAACATCAATTAAATTTTTACCATTAAATGGGTTTGGAAGTTTTTTGTTTTTACTAATTCGGGGTACAGACACAGTCTCTATTTGAAAATATCTAGGTGTAAGAGTTTCTATGTGTTGGGAGTTATCTGAATTATCTGACTTCTGTAACGTGAGGCAGCTAGCAGACGGTCGGTTTAGCCAGTCTGTCTGCTTCCTGACTTGGGCCCCAGTTTGTCATGTTTCAGCTCTAAGACTATGTGCCATATTACTAGAGAGAAGAGCAGCACCATCCCGGGAGGGATGAATACCATCTCTTTTCAACAGGTCAGGTCTGCCCCAAAAACTTTTCCAATTGTCTATGAAACCTATATTATTTTGCGGACACCACTTAGACAGCCAGCCATTGAGTGATGATAATCTGCTAACTATCTCATCACTCCGACGAACAGGAAGGGGGCCAGAGCAAATTACTTCTCCTGACATTGTACTTGCGAGTTCACACACCTCTTTAATGTTAATTTTAGTGATCTCCGACTGGCGAAGTCGAACATCATTAGTGCCGACGTGAATAATAATCTTAGAGTATTTACGATTAGCATAAGCCAGCACTTTTAAATTTGCTTTGATGTCAGGTGCTCTGGCTCCCGGCAGACATGTGACTATGGTGGCTGGTGTCTCTATTTTCACGTTCCGTGTAATAGAATCGCCAATAACTAGGGCACTTTGAACAGGATTCTCAGTGGGTGCGTCACTGAGTGGGGAGAACCTGTTTGATGTTCTTATTGGAACGGAAGAGTGGTGTTTTCCGTGGCTATGCCGCCTCACAGTTACCCAAGTGCCCTGCTGCACGGGCTCTACAGCCGGAACCGAACAATGTACAGAGTTCACTAAGCTAGTCGCATCCAAAACAGTATCTGAAGCCCTTGCATTCTTACTATCCTCGATTAAAGTTTGGATGCGTGTCTCTAATTCTGAGATTCTCTCTGTCAGCCTGACTATTTCCCTACATTTATGACATGTAAATCCCTCGTCGCTGACAGAGAGAGCTATGGTGAACATGTGGCAAATGGAACAGGTAGCAATGCTGGGAGAGGATGACATGACTCACCGTGTTTGTAGACTGATCCGACTTACCACAGCTGTTTGAAGAACGCGTTGAAAAAGGAGCGCGCGAGAGACTGTTAACAAGTTGCAAATGCAAACGCGTTGTAACAGCGATTTAGATTCAAAGATTACAAGCTAGCGACGTCAGATTAGTGTGGTAGGCAATATTACATATAAGGTAATAAAAAAAATAATAAAGTAAAATAAGCAACAATGAATAAAAGTAAGAGATTCAAAACAAAGCTATACAGAGTTACAGACGCAAACCAATCTGTACAGAAGTACAGAAGTGCTGGTACGTAAGAAAAAGTAAGGGTATGCTACTGATTAAAATAGAGAAGTACCGGGGCCCCAAAAGTGCGTGGGCCCTTAGAATCGTCCAAACCCCCCCATCCCCCCCATAATCGTCCAGACGGAAGCCACTCCTCAGTAAAAGGCACATGACAGCCCACCTGGAGGATTCTCAGACCATGAGAAACAAAATTCTCTGGTCTGATGAAACAAAAATTGAACTCTTTGGTCTCAATAGCAAGCGTCATGTCTGGAGGAAACCAGGCACTGCTCATCACCTGGCTAATACCATCCCTACGGTGAAGCATGGTGGTGGCAGCATCATGCTGTGGGGATGTTTTTCAGTGGCAGAAACTGGGAGACTAGTCAGGATTGAGGGAAAGATGAATGCAGCAATGTACAGACATCCATCCTTGATGAAAACCTGCTCCAGAGCGCTCTGGACCTCAGACTGGGACGAAGGTTCATCTTCCAACAGGACAACGACCCTAAGCACACAGCCAAGATAACAAAGGAGTGGCTACGGGACAACTCTGTGAATGTCCTTGAGTGGCCCAGCCAGAGCCTAGACTTGAACCCGATTGAACATCTCTGGAGAGATCTGAAAATGGCTGTGCAACGACGCTCCCCATCCAACCTGATGGAGCTTGAGAGGTCCTGCAAAGAAGAATGGGAGAAACTGCCCAAAAATAGGTGTGCCAAGCTTGTAGCATCATGCTCAAAAAGACTTGAGGCTGTAATTGGTGCCAAAGGTGCTTCAACAAAGTATTGAACAAAGGCTGTGAATACTTATGTACATGTGATTTTTTCGTTTTTTATTTTTAATAAATTTGCAAAGATTTCTAACAAACTTCTTTCACGTTGTCATTATGGGGTATTGTTTGTAGAATTTTGAGAAAAATAATGAATTTAATCCATTTTGGAATAAGGCTGTAAACATAACAAAATGTGGAAAAAGTGAAGCGCTGTGAATACTTTCTGGATGCACTGTAACTCATCCATTGTGCATTGAAGAGATAACACATAATATGTGTATTGCATTGCAGTAACTTAATCCGTGGTGCAGTGAAGAGATAACACATGACAGGTGCTTGTTGCACTGCATTGCATACAAGATCGAACTGTTTCCTTTGTGCATTGAAGAGAAAACAAATCACATATGCTTGGTGCATCACAATAAATACAAGGACTAATGGTAACACTTTACAATAAGGTTCATTAGTTAAACATTAGTTAATGGATTAACTAACATGAACTAACCATGAGCAATACATTTGTTACTGTATTTACTAATCTTTGTTAACGTTAGTTAATGAGAATAGTTGTTCATTGTTTGTTCATGTTAGTTCACAGTGCATTAACTAATGTTAACAAGATTTTAATAATGTATTAGTAATGTAGTTAACTTATGTTAACTAATCAACCTTATTGTAAAGTGTTACCAAACTAACTGTTTAATTGCATTGCATACAATAATTAAGTTATTATGTTGTGCATTGAAGAAATTAATATAACATATGTGCTGTTGCATTGCAGTGCATACAAGAACTAACATATAAGTTATGCACTGTTTCTTTGCGTCGTATACAAGAACTAACTTATTCCTTATGCATTGAAGAGAAAACATAATATATGTGGTGTTGCGATGAATGAACTAACTCATTCGTTGTGCATTTAGGAGATAACAGGCGTGGTTGCATTGCTATGAATACAAGACCTAACAGTATATGCACTATTTCCTTATTGTATACAAAACTAACTTATTCTGTTGTGCAATGAACAGATAACACATAACACGGGTGCTGTTGCACTGCATTGTATACAAGAACTAAAATGACATATATCGTTGTGCATTAAAGAGGTAACACATATGTTTTGTTGCATTGTAGGTAAGCATTCACTGTTTCCTTGTGTAAAAGAACAACTACTAATGTAAGAAATTATTCATTTTTTGTGCACTGAAGTGATAACACATATCTAACTTAACCCGATGTGAATAGAAAAGATATATCATATGTCATATCAAAGACAAATTATATGTCCTGTTGCATTGCAATAAATACAATAACTAAATCATTTTGTTTGTGTATTGAAGATAACATATGTGCATAGCATTTTATACACGATCTTAATCCGTTGTGCAGTGATGAATAACATATAAGGTATGCACTGTATTTAAGAACTAATTTTGTTTGTGCATTGAAGAGATAACATATGTGCATTGCATTTCTTACACGATCTAATTTAATCCATTATGCGGTAAAGAGATAACACATAACATATATTTTGTTGTATTGCATTGCATTCAAAATCCTAACTAACTCATAAACTTATTTCGTTGTGCATTAAAGAGGTAACACATGTGCTGTTACATTGCAATGCATAAAAGAATACATTTAAGGTATACGCTTTTTTATTGCATTACATAGGCTACAAGAACTAACTTATACTGTTGTGCATTTAAGAGATAACACAGAAGATATGTGCTTTTACATTGCATTGCATACACAATCTAACTTAATCCATTGTGCAGTGATGAATAACATATAAGCTATGCACTGTTTCATAGCATTGTATACAAGAACTAACTTATTTTTTTGTGCATTGTTCAGTTAACACATAACACAGGTGCTGTTGAACTGCATTGCATACAAACACTAATTCCTTTGTGTATTGAAGAGAAAACAACATGTGCTGTTGCATTGCAATAAAACAATAACTTTCATTTGGCTTCTACATTAAATGGTATGTATTAGTTCTGTTGCATTACATAATGTATTCTGTGGTAATACATTATTCTGCATGCATACAAGAAGTAACATATAAACCTTGCATTGTTATACAAGAAATAACTTATTCCGTTATGCAATGAAGAGACAACACATAACATTGCTGCTGTTCATTGCAATGGATGTAACAACTAACCCATTTCTGGTACACTGACGTACAATATGTGCATCGCATTACATACACGAATCCATTGTGCAGTGAAGAGATACACAATATGTGCTGTTTCATTGCATTGTATAATAGAACTAGGTTATTTCGTTATGCATAGAATAGATACCATACTTCACAAAATCACACTTACAAATAAGTCAGATTGAATAAATGGTATGTGTATTTGGCGTGCTGTCCGAGGAGAGGGCTCCGAGCTCGGTATTTGGCCCGAACCCAGAGTACTCCCCCCATATTCCTGGCTGTGGTAGGAAAAGCCAAGAGTAAGGAGTCAGGGTGGTGGAGGGATACTGATAACTGTCGAGGAATGTAGGTGAGTCAACTGTGTATATATGGGCTTCCTCTCATGCTGATAGGATAGACATAGTAATTGCTGATGACGAGTTGATTGGATAGATCATTTGCAAGTGCTCCTCCTGAACTTTGTTAATAAAACATCATATGCTGTTGCACTGCAATTCATGCTGCAATTAATACAATAACTCATTTTGTTGGTACATTGAAGAGATAATAACGTGCATTGCATTGCATACAAGATCTAACTTAATCCGTTATGCAGTGAAGAGATAAATATACAATATGTGCTGCTGCGAAGAGAAAACGCATAACATGTTTTGTTGCTTTGCATTGCATTCACTATCTAAATTATTTGTGTATTAAAGAGGTATATGTGCTTTTGCATTGCAGTGCATAAGATCTATCTTAATCCGTTGTGCAGTGAAGAGAAAACACATAACATACATGCTGTTGCATTGCAATAAATACAATAACTAACTCATTTCGTCTGTGCATTGAAGAGATAACATAGTGCTATTGCATTGCATACAAAATCTAACTTGATCCGTTATACATCAGCCATAGAATATTGCATATTTCACATTGCATATTTTACATAATGGACATTTTTTTGACCAAAGAGCACTCAATCTTGAGTTTTTTATACATTATCGATCTTGAACTCCTTCTGATGTTACTTCACTCATACAGAAGTCCATATTAGACCTGCTGAACATATGTCTGACAAATTAATCCTCGATCATGAACTTTCTATACTGACTCAACTCTTTCTGATGTTACATCAGACAGACAGTAGTCCATATTTGACCTAATGAACATATTTCTGGCCCAAGAGTACTCAATCTTGATTTTATTTCAGCCATACAGAAGTCCATTTTAGACCTAATTAATTTTTTTCTGTCCCAAGAGTCTTCGATCATGAACTTTATATACATGCCTCACTCTGATATTACTTAAGCCAAAGAGTATTGTATATTTGACCTAATGGACATATTTCTGGCAAATTAGTCCTCGATCATGAACTTTTTATACATACTCATTGACATTATCTGATGTTATGTCAGCCAGACAGTAGTCCATATTTAACCTACGGAACATACTTCTGGCCAAAGAGTATTCGATTTTTGAACTTTGTACTCATTGACGCCTTCTGATATTACATCAGCTATACAGAAGTCCATATTTGACCTACTGAACATATTTCTGGAAAATTAGTGCAAAGATTTTGGCCAAAGAGTACTCAATTTTGAACTTTTTATATATACTTACGCCTTCTGATGTCACATCAGCCATACTGTAGTAGTCCATATTTGACCTACTGGACATATTTCTTGCAAATTAGCCCTCGATCATGATCCTTCTATACATAATCATGATTATGGTTATGATCATGAACTTTTTATACAAACTTATTTACTCCTTCTGATGATACGTCAGCCTTAGAGTACTGGATATTTGAACTAATGGATATATTTCTGGCCAAAGCTTATTCGAACTTTTTATACATTACTATTGACTACTTCTGATGTTACTTCACCCATACAGAAGTCAACATTAGACCTACTGAAAATATTTCTGACCCAAGAGTACTCGGGCATGAACTTTTTATACATACTCATTACCTCACTCTGATGTTACTCCAGACATACATGAGCCCATGTTTGACCTATTGCACATAGTCAACATACATACAAATAGTCCTCGATCATGAATTTTTTATACAAACTCATTGACTCCTTCTGATGATATGTCAGCTATAGAGTATTGCATATTTGACCTAATGGTCATATTGTTGGCCAAAGAGTACTCAATCTTGAACTTTTCATACATTTCTTTTGACTATTTCTGATGTTACTTCACCCATACAGAAGTCCATATTAGACCTTTTGAACGTATTTCTAGCAAATTAGTCCTCGATCGTGAACTTCCTATACATACTTATTGACTCCATCTGATGTTAGATACTGTAGTGTAGCGTCTGCACAAGATCAGATTAGCAAGTCACCTATAAACTGTGTTAAAGTTTTACCTTCTTGAACTTTTGTTTGTAAATCTCACATTGGCTCCGGCCTGGCTGGCATTAACAGCTCACTTGACACATTTTATGGCCGTGTCGACGGATCCACGAATCTCTTGTGACTTCAAAGGATCGCGCTAAACTCAGATCGAATTACGGCAAGCCATGCGGCCACATTCCAGACGTCGTCAAACTCCAATACACGTACGCGCACACACAGAGGAACATACCAGGACTCTCTTTAAGTTACATTCATTAAAATATGATTAAAATGTAATCCTGTAAGCCTGTATTTCAGTTTAATCATGTATTTAATATTAAGTTACGACTATAGTTGTGTGAAGTGTAATCCAAACCTTTATATGCTAGTGTAAGATTGTATCTGTCTTTATGTCTTTTTCACCCGGCCATGTTTAGTCTTAAATGAATCCTTTCAGGATGCTTTAATTAACTATGTATGTTCTGTTACGATACCATGCATTAGTCTATTTCTAAGATCTTTTGGAGTAAAAGTTAGCAATTCTGAAACCATCATAAATTATGCAAATTGAGCCACAAGACAAGACAAAGAGAACTTTTCCCTCCTCAAAATCCATGCTGGACATTGGCTGTTCACCCAAGGAGGCGGTTTGGTTTGTTTGTCCTTAAAAGACAACCACACGCACGTTCCTTTGTCTCTCGATTGTCTCTCGTTTTTCTCTCGATTGTCCCTCGCCATCTCACGCACATCTCTCCAGGACGTCTCGGCGACCGCGCTCCCATCACGCGCTCCTCTCCTTTTTCGGGACGACCACCTTCGGCGAAGCAAACTTTCAAGTTCTCAGTTCAAACTTCCCGCAAAGACAGAAGAAGCCAACGAACTGCCGCCACGGAATCTTCACATGTATCTTTTGAAACTCAGCACGCAAACTCATGCAAGTACTGCTTCTATCTATCTTAGATGCGCTAAGTTAAACGACCTAACCAAGTGAGACTGATTCTTTGCTGGCTTTTAAGGACTGTCTGTAAGTTTCGCTACTCTTTGTCTTCTCTCTTTTCCTGTCTTTACTTTCGCTTTTGTATATATGTGTATTCTTTGTGTATATTTAGCCGTATAGCCTATGTATTCATAGTTTCATATATTAAATCCATTATATTCATGCTCGATTGTCTCTGTTGCTCATTCAGAAAATCAAGTCACTTCTACGTTCCGATTTTGCAAACTGCTTTACACTTTAATGCTAGAATAGGAAATTATTCTTCATGGCCAGAGGAATAATTCCCTTTTATAATAGTCGATAAGGAAGCTAATAGTTTGCTGGACAAACTAGACCAGTCTTTCTAAATTAACTATTAAACTAGAACTAATCCTGAACCATATATGTAATTAATTATAATCCGTTGTAATTAATTCACAATATATGTGCATAATTCCCTTTTTGGTCGATTTATATTATAATTAATCATAACGCGTTATGATTTAATTATATATATATTTCACCCATAATTTGAGCTAATTAATTAAATACCTGTAATTCGTTACAGTAGTGATTTTGGATTAGCCTCACACGAGGGCACCACAAATGTAGTTATTTATGGTCTTAAATATTAATATTAATATTTTTATTAATATTGAGTCAGATGATTCCTTCCAATATTTCGGGGCACCAGCAAGGAATCTCACCTTGACAATAGAGAACAATCATGGAAGACTGTTGACTGAATTACAATTATATAAATTGGAGGAAGTTCATCATATGACCAATCTGAAGGATTTGTGAGATATCGTTAACTTGTAGAGCCTCTTACTGTATTATCAACACAAGGAAGACACAAATGTAATAAATGGATTTTATTAACAAAAGGATAGACACGAGTAACTAACAACTACTGAATGGATAAAGTGCAAAAAGATTGATAAATGCAAGTGAATGAGTAGCATGTTACTATGGCAGTTACAAGTTAATCTTATGAAAGATAGACTATAGTTTCTCTAGAAGAAATAAGGTAAACCTTATTCTGAATTCACCAAATAAACCGAGAGATTATTTGTTATTAACTGATATCAGCTATGCAAAATCTAATGCAAATTAGATAATCATATACTGACAATATACACTAATGCCAAGGTCTCTAGAAAGAGGTTTGGTAAGTGATATTTACGTCTGCCTGGTGCTGAATCCGAGGGTGATGTCTTCCACTTGTTGCAGTCGGAAGAAAGGAGTTGGAATCCATTTCACAGCCTTGAACACGAAGTACTTGTGAACGCTGAACTTCTGGAGCACAGAGAAGGTCCTTTTCCTGGAACATGCAGAAGAAGAACCCTTGAAGAAGCCTTGAAGGTTCTGATGTCTGTGCAGACAATCCTTATTCTCTGGAACACGCAGACAGAAGGATCTTTAGATTCTGAAGTCAGTGCAGATCCGGGCAGTCTGGAACACGCAGATCTGGAGGATATCTGATAAGAGGAATTTGAAGTTGGTGCAGAAGATATTTTGAACATGGGGGGCTAAGCTTGTAGGCGTTGTCTCTGGTGCAGTTTTCAAACTCCCCAAATTCACTTCTTGCAGAACTTCCTTGTTTCTCTCTTTAGAGCTTCAGAGTCTTGAGAGAGCAACTTCACAACTCTGTGGAGTTGGACTTAGCTTAGCACATCTTAGGACCGGAACCTTGAACCGGGACTGGAACAGGAACTGGAGCCTGGAACCAGAATGGGAAACTGCAGCAACCCGACAAACTGGAACAATTCTCTGTCTCAGAGACAAGTCTTTTAACCGGTCCCGAGAAGGAGGTAAATGCAAATTGGCACCTTTCAGATCCAGTGTTTTGATTGGCTGATGCTGTCAGAGGCAGCCACTGGATGGCCCCCCTCTTGCATGAGGTTCATTTGCATAGCTTTAAGTTCATGTTTAGAACAATGTCCTTAAGGTTTTTCCTATGCATAATTCATTTTTCAAACCAATTTCAGATTAACCTAGGTATCGTGCTGAAAACATAAAGTCCAAACATCATTGGGTTATGCTGAACTACATATGCATTCATGTATACCTTAATAGGCAAGTTTGTATATTTTGCATGTACACAAACAACACTCATTAAGTATATAGAGTTCTGATAATAGAAATGGAGAAGATTTGCTCCATTTTGTCCACTGTGTGTCCATTTGTGTCCTTTGTGACTTCAAGCCACATGGCAAAACCTGTCTGGTGAGTGGAAGTTAGTTCACACCTCAGTTCTTAGGACTGAGGGACTGGGGTGAACAATGGGGAAAATTGTGATAGGATTAGCATGCTCAATGACATGCTAATGTCACCATTCTTCCCTTGCACAAATGGTCAGGGTGATTGTCTTTGCAGGCTTATCTGCTAGCCTAACTATTTCCTTGTTTGCTTCTCTTGGAGGTGTGAGTTTTGGAGTCCTGTGCTTTTTATCATGGCAGATGAGGTGATGAGGGGAGTATTGATGTAATGGGGGTGTCTGCCCTCATGTCTGCCTGCTGATCACTACAATACGCCAGACATTACTCCATATTTGACCGACTGAACATATTTCTGGCCAAAGCATATTCGACATTGAAGTTTTTATATATACTCACTGACGTCTTCTGATGTCACATCAGCCATATAGAAGTCTATATTTGACTGAAGGGGGTGGATTCTGGAATTAATTAATTAAATACCTGTAATTCGTTACAGTAGTGATTTTGGATTAGCCTCACATGAGGGCACCACAAATGTAGTTATTTATGGTCTTAAATATTAATATTAATATTAATATTAATATTGAGTCAGATGATTCCTTCCAATATTTCGGGGCACCAGCAAGGAATCTCACCTTGACAATAGAGAACAATCATGGAAGACTGTTGACTGAATCCACTGCCATTTCAATATATATCTTTTAAGTTATTAATCAACATTTTTCTTTCTAAATATTAAATTATTTCCATGACTTCTTCAACGTATGTTAAAGCATTTATTTTCATTTTCAAACACTAAAAAATAATGATGAATATTGTCTGTACCTCTCACTGAGAGAAAAGTACAACTTATCAGTATGATTTGGGAATCTTTCATGTTCAGAGCAAAGCTCAGACCAACTTCAGCCTTGACGAAGCTGTGAATCATGTGTATCTTTGTATGTGCGCTAAGTGTTCTATACAGGTCCTGTATTGGTACTGATGACAACTGGTACTCTGCTTGAGACCTGCAGACACCTTTTCATGACTTAACAGGACATCCTGTGCCTAAGTTCAGGGTCCGATCGTCATCATCGTGATGGATGGAGATATGCTTCTGACTGTCTGTCCATGTGTGGAAGATTACTAATTTTGTCTATTTTTCTTAGCCAATCAGAATCATTCAAACCTGAAGTAATGACGTATTTAGTGGACTCTGTTAGAGTATAATTGCTGTGGAAATGTGAATGTACGTAGAGCGGCCTACGAACTCCTTCTGAGACTTGAAGCTGGCTTCTGCTGATGAAACTGCAAACTATTTTTTAGTAAAATTTTCTTCAATTTATTTTTTTTAAACTCTGACTCTACAGTTCCCCTACAGTTAATGGTGGAGAGAATGCTGGCAATCATTATTCGGTGACATCCCTGACTAACCAACAAACAAGGTATGTTTTGTTATGTATATTTTATTTTTGGGTAGGGCTATAGGAAGGGTTGAGAGAACTGGGATGTGAGACGGTGAGTTCACGCACACACTTAGACGCGAGTGTAGGACACCAGGTCATTGGATGCAGGCTGGTGTCTTAAGCCATCAGATGGAGATGGTGGGTGATAGTGATAGTGTTGAAATAACTCCTTCCTATTGAAGGGTATGAGGTCACTAGTAAGCTGGTTTGCTACTAGTGTTCTCTGACTATTCTATTCAGACAGGGCCGCCCCGAATTTAGTGATTCAGGAAGTTAGAGATTAAGCTTTTAGTTAAATACAACGAAATAGAAATAGGGATAGGTTTGGTTGGTCAAGGATGCATCAGGAACGATTCCGAGAAAAATAAAGTTGTGACCCTAATTGGCTTGAACCAGTATATATAACTTTGTGAGTTTGCAGTATACTTTGCAGTTTATTCATGCAGAAGCCAAAGCTGTGTTTTTCAAAGATTGCCGCCTCCATCTCTTGCTGTTATAATTTCAGGTAAGTGTTGTAACGACTAAGACAAATAAGACACAATTATTTGTCATATTTAACAAATAATCTTTAAAACTCACTCTGAGGCCTGTGAGACCTTCCCCCACGGACCAGCCTGTGCAAGTGCCTCTGTTACCATGGCCCATCAGATAAGGCTTAGTTTATTGCCCCCAAGTATGTGGCCACGTGGAAAAGCAGAGGCAAAGAGATCCATAGCCCTCAAAACAGACTTTCCTGCATTAATTTATAGATAAACTGATCTATAAATGAACATGCATCCCAGGACATTGTGTTTAGGACTATGACTGTTTGTGCAGCATCTTTTGTATGATATTTTGTGTTAGGCATAGACAAGAGCCATAAACTCCCCCACAAAGGAAGTTCCCGCTACAGACATTCCTGTTTCCTCATTGGTCAGGTCCAACCTGGGAGGTGGGACTTCTCCCGGACCTTAAAAGCCAGCACACAATGCTCCTCCCTCTCTCTTGCTGATCTGACCGAAACTGCAATAATAATCATAATCTATAATGATAATAAGTTATGAATAATTATTAATATTTCCCCTTTGAGCTAATATCGCAACAGTATTAACTGTGACTAAGATATGGCTGACAAATTGAGTAACTTGATCAGTAACTTGATCAGTCCTGATACAGATAACGAGATGGAAGAGAGCAAATGCTGTAAGCAGCTCTGCTCTGAAGCTCTCACTTCAAAGACATTTGCAGAAAATGGTCAGTCTGGGTTTTAATTCTGATTGGGAAGTTGAACAACAACCTGACTGGCTGCAAAGAAAGAAAGAGCCTGAAAGATACAAATTTGATTGCCAAATGTGATAAAGTGATAAAAATTTCTTGTGTAAAAGTAGATCAGTGTTAATGTGACAAAATTAATGTTTTTATTTGAGAAAGAACAAGAGAAAAATAAGGTCATAAGATTGAAGTCTTAAGGAATTCCTTTTGAAGGAAATATCTATAACAATAATTTTTATATTGAATGGACAAATGGGTTGATGTAAAATTACAGACAATGAATCTAAAACATGTGAGTTACAAAAATATATAAAAAGTAAGTAGAGGATGATTATAGGGATGATTCGATGTTCTGAAAGAATGTTTCACTTTATGGAAAAATATTTGAACAGTCTCTATTATGTTTTCTATGTGATGAGCACATAGTGTAAATAACTAAAATGAGGTAGGATCTCTAAGTTCTGTAGCGTCTGTACAAGATCAGTTCTGCCAGCCAACTTTAGAATCTTCAGAATGCTTTTAGCCTCCTGAACTGTGCGTGTAAATCACGAATCGGCTCCGGCAAGTCCGGGACCAATTGCACCATTGGCACCTTTGTTACCTCATTGAAGAAAAACGGAAGATATTCTCACCAGCTCCAGGGACTTCAAAGAGTCACCCTGGTGGGGCTAAGGGCCATGTGGTCACAGAAACCGGCCACAATCCCAATACACACACACATACAGACACTCACAAACACGCATGGAGATTGTATGTACATTTATCCTCCAAATATGACTGTGCCAAAGTGTACCTGTCGTTGTATTTCAAGTTGCATGTATGTATTCCTAGTATATAAGCTTAGCTATGACTGTAGTTGTATTAGTTTTATTCCAAACGATAAAATCAAGTATAAACTGTATCTCCCCCTTTATGTCTTTGACACCTGGCAAGTTTAGTCTTGTTGTAAACCTCTCTGAACGTTCTAATTAACAATGTATGTTATGTTACTGTAAAATGCATTTTTCTATTATTAATAGTATTGCGAAGAAAACGTACTTCGATCTGACACCTCATAAACTATGCAAATTAGGTCGTAAATGGAGACAAAGAAAAAGTTTGCCCGCCAAACTTTCACCCTCGCCATTGGCTGGCGCATCCAAGGAGGCGTTCTGGTTTGTTCATCCTTAAAAGACAACGACACGTGTCTCTTTGTTGCAACAAGTTTTCTTTTGTCAAGCCTTCTTCACCCGTCGCCCGAAGTCTTCACTCTTCATCACCAGGAGACGGACTCTTTCTTCTTTATTTTCCGGTTATCTTACTCTTAAGTTAAAACCTTGTTTGAAAATCCCGCCAAAGAACCCTTTCTCGGAAAAGGACCAATCGCTCCAGCCGCACGAACTGAAACTCCTGCAGAAACACGAAGCAACTACAGCACCTGAACCTATGCAAGTATAGAACCATTCTTTTCGAAGCGTTTTAAGCTCGATGTGTAAGCTGAGTTTCCTTGCTGGCTCTCAAAGGTTTGAACTGTTCGTAATTGGCCATTTCTTTGATCACCTCTGTTTTCTTGACTTTACTTTCGTTTTCTATATATGTGTATTATTTATGTATATTTAGCCGTATAGCCTCTGTATTCGTAGTTTCATATATTAAATACATTATATTCATGCTCGATTGTTTCTGTTGCTCATTCAGAAAACCAAGTCACTTCTACGTTTTTGATTCTGCAAAACTGCTTTACGGTTTAATGTTAGAATAAGAAGTTAATTCTCGTGGCCAGAGAATAACTTCCTTTTATAATAGTCTATGAGAAAACTGATGGTTTGCTGGACAAACTAGACCAGTCTTTCTAAATTTAACTATTAAACTAGAACTAATCCTGAACCATATATGTAATTAATTATAATCCGTTGTAATTAATTCCCAATATATGTGCATAATTCCCTTTTTGGTCGATTTATATTATAATTAATCATAACGCGTTATGATTTAATTATACATATATTTCACCCATAATTTGAGCTAATGAATTAAATACCTGTAATTCGCTACAGTTCTAAATGTTTGGTCTTTGATATGTCAATGTGAACATAGAGGGTTTAAATGGCAAAAATTAGACTGCTAGTGTCACAGAGACTCGACCTGACTGGAAATGTGTAATTTCTAAATGCCCTGATATGTGGGTAAAAGACAAATATAAAAATGATATTTATTCAAAAATGCATGTCAATTCTGGAGGGCAATTTGTTGTTAAATGTGTCAAAGTAAAACTCAATGACTTTAAACAGGTCTTTAAAATAATAATACAGACCTTGAATGATAGAAGTGACTATTTTGACTAATTTATTCTTTGATCAGTAACTTTTTGTCTCATTTTTGTCACCACCATGTGCAGGGCCGATGGCTCCAGTTACAGATATAGCAGAACATTACACTGAATGGACGGTTGTGATAACTAAATTCACAGAGTATAATCTCAGCATTTGCTATGTTGCTGCTTTGAAGATGTCTAATGACTTTTATTGATTAAATAGTGCTGTCATTAACCTGTCTCTCTGTTTTAAAACTATTAGGCAGTCCAAATGGCTCTGGTGGCTCTTGAATGCAACTTCCCTAAGCTCCAGAAAACACCTGATTCTTTTGAAAAAAAACTATCAAAGATTTTGTAATGGGAAAGAACAGTTACCAGTGTGCATGAGGTGATTTCTCAATGACAGGTAAGATCCTCTTTGGCCAGACAGGGGACAACCTAAGGCAGGGGGTTACCGCCGCCACTGGGCATCTACCCAGATGGGAGGTGTTTTATGTGAGATGGGTATGAGAGTGGAGCGGATGTCTGTGAGGCCAGCAGCATTGTTAAGGTGGGATGACCTGTGAGAAGTTACAGCAGTCTGCCCCAAAAATGTTCCTCCATACCACTCACCAGAAACCGCATTCCTAGGATGGCTTGTTTTTCATTGTGACAAGTGTCCACAACTTGATGCAACTATGCCAGGGGACAAGACCTTGAGGAAAAGGAGATTCTTTATAAAGAGCTGATGGGATGAGCTTTCAAGAGCCAGCTGAGACCATGAGGTGATTGTCCGTAATTTCTGGGGAGACCATAGCAAAATTTATTAACATGATGTTGGTTGCCCTATTGGCAAGAACTGTATAGAAGTTTAGGATTCAGCATTACGATGAATCCCTGAATCCGTGAGGCTGTGTTGATTTTGAACTAATATGTGTAGCAATATTAGCTCAAAGGGGAAATATTAATAATTATCCATAACTCATTATGATTATTATGGGCAATTATGAATATTTGAATCAGTTAATCAGATTAACTTGATGTAGCTACATTAAAATTACAATCAATAAATCAGTTCATCCTGTGAACACTCAGTATTGATTATTAATTAATTCTAAGAGAATGGTATTTATCATGGCCACAGAAAAATAATTATTTCTTAGCATTTACAGTGCTTTGAATAAAAATGACACATTTACAGAGCTGGTAATAAGATCTGATCATTTAAGAGGCAATCTATTGCAGACAGAGAGTCAGAACCAAATATGTATTGTGAATAAGTTTTATTAAGTAAATCAAGAACACATAACTAAACTAACAAACACATACATACACACACGCACACAAGTCACACGTACATGGGTAAAATGAGGAATGATAGAGTGAGACCGGAAGTGGGAAACATGAGGAGCTATGGGGAAAAGTCAAAAAAAAGCTGGAAAAAGACCATCAGTTTTCTCAGTAATAAAGCACCTTTGCTAACAAAGGTGGTTCACAAATTCATACTAAATCGCTGTTTAGTGTTCAAATGTACGATACTTGCAAAAAGCCTTTAGCTGTTGAGAAGCATTGGATCTGCAGGCTGAGGAGAAATCCTTGATGGTTTGGTCCGAAGTCATAATCAATATCTTCTGCGTTGGATGAAGAAATATGAAACAACTTAAGCTATTAATTTGACTCTTAGTGGGGAAAGAGTTATTTCTCTCTCTCGTAGATGAGCACATGGCTGGGTTGCGGGCCTAGGCCTACAGGCCGTGGCCTGCTGATGCCACACAACCAGAGATTCCTTGAGACGGTCCAAGAAGCAAGAGAAAGAGGCAGAGTTGTGCGTCTCCTCTTAAGGTCTAGGAGGAGCCACACCTCTTCGGGTGGACCTGACCAATGAGCAAAGTGGAATATCTGTAGCGGGAACTTCCTTTGTGGGGGAGTTTATGGCTCTTGTCTTTGAGCATGACTAAACTGGCTGAGTTGTTGAAGAAGAAACTATTAAAGATTCTTGTAATACTGATGTGTTGCACAGGTATTGACATATCATATACACAAGCATTTAAATCTTTAAAATACAAACTCATAGGCACCAAACTTGGTATAGGTTAGTTTATGTTAACCATTGGTTCTTATCATAAAATATACATAAAACAAATACCATACTGTAGTGTCTGCACAAGATCAAATTTTCCAACCAACTTTAGAATTTTCAGAATGCTTTTAGCCCCTGAACTGTGCATATAAATCACGAATCGGCTCCGGCAAGTCTAAGGACTAGTCGCCCCATTGGCACCTTTGTTGCCCATCTGAAGCTAAACAGAAGACCCCATGTGGATTAATTGCCAAGTGGCCACAGGCACCAGCCAAAACCCAATACACACCACACACACACAGACACACACAAACACGCATGGAGATTGTATGTACATTTATCCTCAAAATATGACTGTGCCAAAGTCTACCCGTCAAGTTGCATATATGTATCCCTAGTATATAAGCTTAGCTATGACTGTAGTTGTGTTAGTTTTATTTTAAACGATAAAATTCAAGTATAAACTGTATCTCCCCTTTTATGTCTTTGCCATCTGACAAGTTTGGTCTCGTTGTAAAGCTCTCTTAATGTCCTAATTGACAATGTATGTTATGTTACTGTAAAATGCATTTTTCTATTCTTAATAGTATTGGGAAGAAAACGTACTCAGATCTGACACTTCATAAACTATGCAAATTAGGTCGTAAATGGAGACAAAGAAAAAGTTTGCCTGCCAAACTTTCACCCTCGCCATTGGCTGGCGCATCCAAGGAGGCGTTTTGATTTGTTTGTCTTTAAAAGACAACGACACACGTCCTTCCTCTGTTGAGTCTTCTTCATCCATTGAGTCTTCATCGTCCGTTGCCCTCACTCTTCGTTATCTAGGAGACGGACTCTCTCTTCTTTATTTTCCGGTTATCTTACTCTTAAGTTAAAAACTTGTTTGAAAAACCCGCCGAAGAACGCATCCTCCTGGAAAAGGGCCAATCGCCAAACCACGCGCACTGAACTCCTGCAGACAGGCGAGTAACCACAGCACCTGAACTTATGCAAGTACAGAACAACTTCTTTCCACGCGCTTTA
This sequence comes from Mylopharyngodon piceus, assembly GCA_039654765.1. Taxonomy (NCBI): domain Eukaryota; kingdom Metazoa; phylum Chordata; class Actinopteri; order Cypriniformes; family Xenocyprididae; genus Mylopharyngodon; species Mylopharyngodon piceus. Next base: position 41,682,517 of record CM077443.1, on the reverse strand, counting down.
AGCTCTGTGTAAACTGAGTTTCCTTGCTGGCTCTCAAAGGTTTTAACTGTTTGTAATTTGCCATTCCTTTGATCACCTCTGTTTTCTTGACTTTACTTTCGTTTTCTATATATGTGTATTATTTGTGTATGTTTAGCCGTATAGCCTCTGTATTCGTAGTTTCATATATTAAATACATTATATTCATGCTCGATTGTTTCTGTTGCTCATTCAGAAAACCAAGTCACTTCTACGTTTTGATTCTGCAAAACTGCTTTACGGTTTAATGCTAGAATAAGAAGTTAATTCTCGTGGCCAGAGAATAACTTCCTTTTATAATAGTCTATGAGAAAACTGATGGTTTGCTGGACAAACTAGGATAACCTTCTCAAACAACTATTAAACTAGAACTAATCATATATGTAATTGATTATAATCCGTTGTAATTAATTCACCATATATGTGCATATATGGGGTTAAGAATATTTGTTAAATATAACAAATATTTGTCTGATTTATCTCAGTCGTTACATATGTCTCTATATGTTTTACTCCTGCAGGTCATTAGACATGGCATAGGATAATTCCAAGACGTGGTGGTGGTTAAAGATGAAGACTGCTCAAGAGTGAATTCAGCATTAAAACTAAAGATAACCTTAAAAAAAAGGCTCCTAACATAAAATATTTTAGATTGTGGTAATGGTTTTTATTTGGAAATTAAACATTTACATTTTAACATTTGTGAATGATTAAGGGTTCTGTATATAGTAATTCATTTAATTTTACATTCTATCTAAGTTAAAGTCTTGTGAGGTTGTTGAAAAGATTTGTGCAGTAAGAAAGAGAGACTGCTTGGGTGGAGGCAAGGATGGTACTCTGTTTTGTTTAAGTTTTAGCAGGCCACAGACAAAGCAATGAGATTAGAACCAAAACAACCCAGCTGACTTTTATAAAAAAAATAAAAAAAAAGAATTATACTGAACAGACATGCTTTGAGACTGGATTAGAGACCATGTAAAAACTAAGTAAAACCTACAGGAAAAATGTGAAGTTTAAATATGTTTGTAGATTTAACACCAAAAGCAAACCTTGAAAATGTGTGACGGTGACTGTACTTTATGTTTTGTATGTGTTAGTTTTGGGAAATATTCTGTCCCTATTGTGGGTATATGTCATTAACCTCTGGAATGAGTGTTTTATCATTACAGATGGGTTAAGTGAAATGAAAAACTTTACAGATGCCGATAATTCTGATTGAATCGACGATGAAAAGACGATACAAAACATGGGACGAGCTTGGATTGGTTATCCAGCTCTGTCTGCTAATGGTAATTATGACTGATTTTGTCATTTATGATGTTGATTTGAATTACTCTCTGGATTAGTATGTTTAAGAGTATTTATGTAAATTGGAATTGTGAAATTAAAGATTGCCATCCATGGGTTAAAAACCCCTTGTCTAAATTCATCGGAGGGTCTAAATTTAAACACTGTCAGGTTTGTGTGATCAGAATGATAAACGTAAATGTTATAGATTTGACGGCAGAGAAAAAGTGACACATTGGCTCAGTCACATTTATGAAAGGCCAGTGGGCAAACAAAAGAGGAGTGAATATAACTTATAAAAAGTTTTGTTCTTCATCCATTAAATGCTCTGACAAGACATTAGATGTCTAGAGAAATACAATTTATGTAATAAGGGTTGAAGGAGAAAGCAGCTATAAGGCTGTCTGTGCATCCTAAGGGTCAAGATTTGAGTAAAATAATATTTTGGTTTTTACAAAACAGTAGAGATAAGTGGGACTGAAACAAATACTGGTAATATCTTTTGGATCTGCAGACTAACAATTTGATAGAGGAATACAGTAGAGTTATAACAAAAAGTTAAGCAGTTAAAATTAATGTTATAAAAAAGAAAAAAAATGAAAACTGTTTCAAAACAGCTTTAAAGAAATTAATAATGTCTTATAGTACAAAATGTGTATAATGTATAAGTGATATGGAAGATTATAAAAACGAATTTGTCAGTTTGTGTTTGTTTATGACAATTTTGGTGCAGTGGTAAGCCTAATGCGATAAGTATCACTGCCAAATGACAGATGTTTAAGATTTTGGTAATTTATCCTAAGCAGTTCTAATAGACAAGACATTGAGATCAAAACTGACTTTAAAGGAATAATTATTTGATTTTGAATGCTGTACCGTTGACATGGTCTGAGTACTGTGAAATGTTGTGTAATTTGAATTTCAGATTAAAAATAATTAGGTATTGAGTATGATTAACAGTGATGTCATGATTAAAGTAATGTAATGTAATTAAAATCCAACATAAGACAAACAAATAGTTGCTATTATTATTGAATTTATATGTTTTGAAACGTATGTCCTTTTGATGAAATGTGTTTAACATTAACAAGTTTAGGTTTATGTTCATTTATGTTTTGTTTTTGTTTTGTTTTTGTTTTGTTTTTGTTTTGTTTTTTTGTGGGCTATAATGACTGTAAATGGACCTGTTGTGAAAAGAAAGATTAACAAAAGGGTTATTACATAAATGTTATGAGCTATTTTGAAATGATGATGTGAATTTGTTTTCTTTTATTTCTATTTTTAAAGGTTTTAAAAAAACATTTAAAAGATGTTCTGCAATTAAGATGGTACCTGCTATATGCCTGTACACTGTAAACTGAAGGATGATTTTTCCAGACACTTAAAGTACTTAGATGGATTATCATTGGTGTTACTTATTTTTCAGTGTTTATTTTGAGTTAGACTACAATTGTGTTGAATCCAAAAAAATAATCTATAAGGGGTATAGTGAAAGGGGTGCATTTACAATCCGTCTTCTTGTATTATATAATGAATTGGAAATTATAGTTTTCTAAAAACCAGTGTATATATCCTGGTGTTTATGATTACAGGCAATGTCTTTATTTAGCATCTGAGGAGTGAATGAGGGTCTGGCCCATGCCAGGAATGCAGTTACAGTGCTTACTCGTTCAGTCTGGCTTCCAGAAAATAAACATGTACTTGTTTTGTAATAAATTAATTTGATGATAAAACTGTATTAGCTAAGATTGATGTAAAGACAACTATCTGTCAGGTCTTATGGTCAATAACGTGACCTGTATGCTCTGTAGGCTATTCTGTTCTAGTTAAGTCCTTCAAGGAAAAACATATTGTCTATTTTATCCAAAGTGTAACCTGCCAGGGGAGCATGGGTCAGCAATGTAAAATTTTGAAGCGGCCTAAATTGGTAGACCAGATGTGGTATTTAGGACTCCACATTGGCCTATAAGGGGGGACTGAAGGGTGTGGATTCTGGAATCCACTGACGCTTCAATATATATCTTTTAAGTTATTAATCAACATTTATCTTTCTAAATATTAAATTATTTTTTTCAATGTATGTTAAAGCATTTATTTTCCTGTTCATTTTCAAACACTAGAAAATAATGATGAATATTGTCTGTACCTCTCACTGAGAGAAAAGTACAACTTATCAGTATGTTTTGGGAATCTTTCCTGTTCAGAGCAAAGCTCAGACCAACTTCAGCCTTGAAGAAGCTGTGAATCATGTGTATCTTTGTATGTGCATTAAGTGTACTGTACAGGTCCTGTATTGGTACTGATGACAACTGGCACTCTGCTTGAGACCTGCAGACGCCTTTTCATGACTTAACAGGACATCCTGTGCTTAAGTTCCGGGTCCGTCAGCATCGTGATGGAAGGAGATATGCTTCTGACTATCTGTCCATGTGTGGAAGATTACTAAATTTGTCTATTTTACTTAGCCAATCAGAATCATTCAACCTGAAGTAATGACGTATTTAGTGGAATCTGTTAGAGTATAATTGCTGTGGAAATGTGAATGAACGCAGAGCGGCCTACGAATTCCTTGTGAGACTTGAAGCTGGCTTCTGCTGATGAAACTGCAAACTATTCTTCAGTACATTGTACAATACATTGTATGGGTCAAAATTATCGATTTTTCTTTTATGCTAAAAATCATTAGGATATTAAGTAAAGATTATGTTCCATGAAGATATTTTGTAAATTTTCTACCGTAAATATATCAAAAAATTTTTTTTGTGAGTGGATATGCATTGCTAAGGACTTCATTTGGACAACTTTAAAGGCGATTTTCTCAATATTTAGATTTTTTTGCACCCTCAGATTCCAGATTTTCAAAAAGTTGTATCTCGGCCAAATATTGTCCTATCATAACAAACCATACATCAGTGGAAAGCTTATTTATTCTGCATTCATAAGATATGATTAGTCCTAGATCATGAACTTTTTATACATACTTATTGACTCCTGATTATATGTCAGCCATAGAATATTGCATATTTGACCTGAAGGGCATATTTCTGGCCAAAGAGCACTCAATCTTGTACATTATCATCGACTCTTTCTGATGTTACTTCACCATACAGAAGTCCATATTAAACCTATTGAACATATTTCTGACGAATTAGTCCTCGATCATGGACTTTCTATACTGACTCTTTGACTCCTTCTGATGTTACATCAACCATACAGAAGTCCATATTTGACCTACTGAACATAATTATGACCCAAGAGTACTCGATCATGAACTTTCTATACATACTCATTGACTCACTCTGATGTTACTTCAGACATACATGAGCCCATGTTTGAGTACAAACCAATTGACTCCTTCTGATGATACGTCAGCAATATAGAGTATTGCATATTTGACCTAATGAACATATTTCTGGCCAAAGAGTACTCGTTCTTGAACTTTTTATTTATACTTACACTTTCTGATGTCACATCAGCCATACGGTAGCCCATATTTGACCTAATGAACATATTTTGGGCCCAAGAGTTCTCGATCTTGAACTTTCAATACATACTCATTGATTCACTCTGATGTTACTTCAGCCATATATGAACCCATTTTGACCTACTGAACAAATTTCTGGCAAATTTGTCCTCGATGACGAACTTTTTATATAAACTCATTGACTCCTTCTGATGATACATCAGCCATAGAGTATTGCATATTTGACCTAAGGGACATATTTCTGGCAAATTAGTCCAAGATCATGAACTTTTTATACATACTCATTGACTCCTGATTATACATCAGCCATAGAATATTGAATATTTGACCTAATGGACATATTTCTGGACAAAGCTTATTTGATCTTGAACTTTTTATACATTGCTATTGACTCCTTCTGATGTTACTTCACCCATAGAGGTCAACATTAGACCTACTGAACATATTTCTGACCCAAGAGTACTCGATCATGAACTTTCTATACATTCTCATTACCTCACTCTGATGTTACTTCAGACACACATTAGCCCATGTTTGACCTATTGAACATATTTCTGGCAAATTAGTCCTCAATCATGAACTGTTTATCCAAACTCATTGACTCCTTCTGATGATATGTCAGTGAAGTAACATCAGAGTGAGGCAATGAGTATGTTATACAGTGTTCATGATCGAGGACTAATCTGTCAGAAATATGTTAACATCAGTAACATCAGAAGGAGTCAATAGTGAATGTATAGAAAATTTGAGATAAAGTACTCTTTGAACAAGAAATAATTCTATTAGGTCAAATATCCAATATTCTATGGCTGACGTATCATCAGAAGGAGTCTGATGATACATCAATAGCAATGAATAAAAAGTTCAAGATCGAGTACTCTTTGGCCAGAAATATGTCCATTAAATCAAATATGCAATACTCTGTGGCTGACTTATCATCAGGAGTCAATGAGTTAGTATAGAAAGTTCATGACTGACGACAAATTTGCCAGAAATATGTTCAGTAGGGCTAATATGGACTACAGTATTGACTTCAGTATAGGTGAAATAACATCAGAAGGAGTGAATAGAAATGTTTAAAAAGTTCAGATTCAAATAATCTTGGGACAGAAATATATCCATTAGGTCAAATATCCATTACTTTATGACTGACATATCATCAGACGGAGTCAGTGTGTATGTATAAAAAGTTCATGATCAAGGACTAATTTTCCAGAAATATGTTCAGAAGGTCAAACATGGGCTCATTTATGGCTGAAGTAACATCATGGCAATTAGTGTGTATAGAAAGTTCATGATCAAAGACTCTTGGGACAGAAAAAAAATTATGTATGTAAATTTAAATATGTTCTGTCAGTCAAATATGGACTACTGTCTCTCTGATGTCTAATGTTAGATACATCAGATGGAGTCAATGAGTATGTATAGAAAGTTCATGACTGTGGACTAATTTGCCCGAAATATGTCCACTAAGTCAAATATGCAATACTCTAAGGCTGACTAATTTGCCAGAAATATGTTCAGTAGGTCTGATATGGACTTCTGTATGGGTGAAGTAACATCAGAAGGAGTCAATAGTAATGTATAGAAAATTCGAAATAAAGTACTCTTTGAACAAGAAATATTTCCATTAGGTCAAATATGCAATAATCTATGGTTGACATATCATCAGAAGGAGTCAATAGCAATGAATAAAAAGTTCAAGATTCGAGTACTCTCTACATGAACTTTAATGACATCCCATTCTTAATCCGTAGGGTTTAATATGGAGTTGGCCCACCCTTTGCAGTTATAACAGCCTCAACTCTTCTAGAAAGGCTTTCCACAAGTTTAGGGAGTGTGTTTATGGGAATTTTTGACCATTCTTCAAGAAGCGCATTTGTGAGGTCAGGCAGTGATGTTGGACGAGAAGGCCAGGCTCGCAGTCTCCGCTCTAATTCATCCCAAAGGTGTTCTATTGGGTTGAGGTCAGGACTCTGTGCAGGCCAGTCAAGTTCCTCCACACCAAACTCGCTCATCCATGTCTTTATGGACCTTGCTTTGTGCACTGGTGCGCAGTCATGTTGGAACAGGAAGGGGCCATCCCCAAACTGTTCCCACAAAGTTGGGAGCATGAAATTGTCCAAAATGTCTTGGTATGCTGAAGCATCAAGAGTTCCTTTCACTGGAACAAAAGGGCCAAGCCCAAACCCTGAAAAACAACCCCACACCATAATCCCCCCTCCACCAAACTTTACACTTGGCACAATGCAGTCAGGCAAGTACCATTCTCCTGGCAACCACCAAACCCAGACTCGTCCATCGGATTGCCAGACAGAGAAGCGTGATTCGTCACTCCAGAGAACACGTCTCCACTGCTCTAGAGTCCAGTGGTGGCGTGCTTTACACCACTGCATCCAACGCTTTGCATTGCACTTGGTGATGTAAGGCTTGGATGCAGCTGCTCGGCCATGGAAACCCATTCCATGAAGCTCTCTACGCACTGTTCTTGAGCTAATCTGAAGGCCTCACGAAGTTTGGAGGTCTGTAGCTATTGACTGAGTCGCTGTTGTTCCCAATTGCTTCCACTTTGTTATGATACCACTAACAGTTGACCGTGGAATATTTAGTAGTGAGGAAATTTCACAAATGGACTTATTGCACAGGAGGCAACTTATCATGGTACCACGCTTGAATTCACTGAGCTCCTGAGAGCGACCCATTCTTTCACAAATGTTTGTAGAAGCAGTCTGCATGCCTAGGTGCTTGATTTTATACACCTGTGGCCATGGAAGTGATTGGAACACCTGAATTCAATGATTTGGAGGGGTGTCCCAATACTTTTGGCAATATAGTGTATGTTCAGCAAGTCTAATATGGACTACTGTCTATCTGAGCTAATATCAGATGGAGTTAATGAGCATGTATAGAAAGTTCATTATCGAGGACTAATTTGCCAGAAATATGTTATTGACTTCTGTATGCATTGCAATAAATATAAATAAAATTGTATGCATTGCATACAATAGTTAATTATTGCGCTGTGCATAGAAGAAATCAATATAACATAATGTGGTGTTGCATTGCAACATGTAAGTTATGCACTGTTTCCTAGCACAGTATACAAGAACTAACTCTTTCCTTTGAAGAGAAAACAAATCATATATGCTGTTGCATTGCAATAAATACAAGAACTAACCATTTCATTGCATTGCATACAATAGTTAACTTATTGTACATAGAAGAAATTAAATATAATATGTGTTGTTGCATTGCAATGCATACAAGAACTAACATGTAAATTATGCACTGTTTCCTTGCAGTGTATACATTAACTTATTCCTTATGCACAAACACATATGTGGTGTTGCGATGAATGAACTAACTCATCCGTTTTGCATTGAAGAGATAAACACATGACAAGTGCTTGTTGCACTGCAATGCATACAAGAACGAACTCTTTGTGCATTGAAGAGACAAATCACATATGCTGTTGCATTGCAATAAATACAAGAACTCACCATTTCATTGCATTGCATACAATAGTGAACTTATTACGTTGGGCATAGAAGAAATTAATATGACATATGTACTGTTGCATTGCAATGCATACAAGAACTAACATGTACGTTATACACTTTCCTTGCATTGTATACACTATCTAACTTATTCCTTATGCATTGAAGAGATAACACATAACATGTGCATTGCATTGCAGTAACTTAATCCACAGTGGAGATAACACATGACAGGTGATCGTTGCACTGCATTGAATACAAGAACTAACTATTTTCTTTGTGCACTGAAGAGAAAATAACTTATTCCTCATGCATTGAAGAGAATGCACATTACTCGTGGTGTTGCAATGAATGAACTAACTCATCCGTTGTGCGTTGAAGAGATAACACATTGCATTGCAGTAACTTAATCCGTAACTTAATCCGTTATGCAGTGAAGAGATAACACATGACAGGTGATTGTTGCACTGCATTGCATACAAGAACTAACTCTTTCCTTTGTGCATTGAAGAGACAACAAATCACACATGCTGTTGCATTGCAATAAATATAAATAAAATTGTATGCATTGCATACAAAAGTTAATTATTGCGCTGTGCATAGAAGAAATTAATATAACATAAAGGTTATAACATGTAAGTTATGCACTGTTTTCTTGCATTGTATACAAGAACTAACTTATTCCTTATGCATTGAAGAGATAACACATAACATGTGCATTGCATTGCAGTAACTTAATCCACAGTGGAGATAACACATGACAGGTGATCGTTGCACTGCATTGAATACAAGAACTATTTTCTTTGTGCACTGAAGAGAAAACTAACTTATTCCTCATGCATTGAAGAGAATGCACATTACTCGTGGTGTTGCAGTGAATGAACTAACTCATCCGTTGTGCGTTGAAGAGATAACACATTGCATTGCAGTAACTTAATCCGTAACTTAATCCGTTATGCAGTGAAGAGATAACACATGACAGGTGATTGTTGCACTGCATTGCATACAAGAACTAACTCTTTCCTTTGTGCATTGAAGAGACAACAAATCACACATGCTGTTGCATTGCAATAAATATAAATAAAATTGTATGCATTGCATACAAAAGTTAATTATTGCGCTGTGCATAGAAGAAATTAATATAACATAAAGGTTATAACATGTAAGTTATGCACTGTTTTCTTGCATTGTATACAAGAACTAACTTATTCCTTATGCATTGAAGAGATAACACATAACATATATGGTGTTGCGATGAATGAACTAACTCATCCGTTATGCATTGAAGAGATAACACATAACGTGCATTGCATTGCAGTAACTTAATCCGTTGTGCAGTGAAGAGATAACACATGGCAGGTGCTTGTTGCACTGCATTGCATACAAGAATGAACTCTTTCCTTTGTGCATTGAAGAGACAACACAACATATAGAGCATTAGAGAATACATATAAGGTATGCGTTGTTTCATTGCATTTTATACAAGAACTGACTTTATTCCTTATGCACTGAAGAGATAACACATGTGGTGTAGCGATGAATGAACTAAATCAGTTCATTCATCGCACTCAATCTTGAACTTTTTATACATTATCATTGACTCCTGATGTTACTTCACCCATAAAGAAGTCCATATTAGACCTACTGAGCATACAAATTAATCCTTGATCATGAACTTTCTACAATCCGAATTCCAGAAATGTTGGGATGTTTTTTAAATTTGAATAAAATGAAAACTAAAAGACTTTCAAATCACATGAGCCAATATTTTATTCACAATAGAACATATTATGAACATATAATAACATAAATGTTTAAAAAGGGAGACATTTTACACTTTTATCCACTAAATGAGCTTATTTCAAATTTGATGCCTGCTACAGGTCTCAAAAAAGTTGGCACAGGGGCAACAAATGGCTGAAAAAGCAAGAAATTTAGAAGAACATCTAGAAACTAAACTAGAAACTAAACTAGAAACTAACTAATTAAGTTAATTGATATTAGGTCTGTTACATGATTAGCTTTAAAAGGGATGTCTTAGAGAGGCAGAGTCTCTCAGAAGTAAAGATGGGCAGAGGCTCTCCAATCTGTGAAGTGCATAAAAAGATTGTGGAATACTTTAAAAACAATGTTCCTCAACGTCAAATTGCAAAGGCTTTGCAAATCTCATCATCTACAGTGCATAAAATCTTCAAAAGATTCAGAGAAACTGGAGAAATCTCTGTGCGTAAGGGACAAGGCCGAAGACCTTTATTGGATGCCCGTGGTCTTCGGGCCCTCAGACGACACTGCATCACTCATCTGCATGATTGTGTCAATGACATTACTAAATGGGCACAGGAATACTTCCAGAAACCACTGTCGGTAAACACAATCCACCGTGCCATCTGCAGATGCCAACTAAACCTCTATCATGCAAAAAGGAAGCCATATGTGAACATGGTCCAGAAGCACCGTCGTGTCCTGTGGGCCAAGGCTCATTTAAAATGGACTGTTTTAAAGTGGAAAAGTGTTGTATGGTCAGACGAGTCCAAATTTGACATTCTTGTTAGAAATTGTGGACGCCATGTCCTCCGGGCTAAAGAGGAGGGAGACCTTCCAGCGTGTTATCAGCGTTCAGTTCAAAAGCCAGCATCTCTGATGGTATGGGGGTGCATAAGTGCATACGGTATGGGCAGCTTGCATGTTTTGGAAGGCACTATAAATGCTGAAAGGTATATAAAGGTTTTAGAGCAACATATGCTCCCCTCCAGACAACGTCTATTTCAGCAGGACAATGCAAAACCACATACTGCAGCTATTACAACAGCATGGCTTCATCGTAGTAGAGTCCGGGTGCTGAATTGGCCTACCTGCAGTCCAGATCTTTCACCTATAGAGAAAAATACGTCAAAGACGACCACAAACTCTTCAGCAGCTGGAAACCTATATCAGGCAAGAATGGGACCAAATTTCAACACCAAAACTCTGGAAACTCATAACCTCGATGCCCAGACATCTTCACACTGTTTTGAAAAGAAGAGGCAATGCTACACCATGGTAAACATGCCCCCATCCCAACTATTTTGAGACCTGTAGCAGGCATCAAATTTGAAATGAGCTTATTTTGTGCATAAAATTGTAAAATTTCTCAGTTTAAACATGTTATGTTATCTATGTTCTATTGTGGATAAAATACTTGGGTCATGTGATTTGAAAGTCTTTTAGTTTTCATTTTATTCAAATTTAAAAAATGTCCCAACATTTCTGACTCATTGACTCCTTCTGATGTTACATTAGACAGACAGTAGTCTATATTTGACCTAAGGAACATATTTCTGGCCCAAGATTACTCAGTCTTGAACTTTCTATACATACTCATTGACTCCTTCCGATTTTATGTCAGCCATACAGAAGTCCATATTAGATATAATTAATTTTTTTCTGTCCCAAGAGTCTTGGATCATGAACTTTGTATACATGCCTCACACTGATGTTACTTCAGCCATAGAGTATTGTATATTTGACGTAATTTCTGTCAAAATAGCCTTCGATCATGAACTTTCTGTACATACTCATTGACTTTATCTGATGTTACATCAACCATAAAGAAGTCCATTTTTGACCTACTGAACATAATTCTGACCCAAGAGTACTCGATCGTGAACTTTCTATACATAATTCACCCATACAGAAGTCAACATTAGACCTACTGAACATATTTCTGGCCAAAAATTATTCGATATTGAACTTTTTATATGTGCTCATTGACGCCTTCTGATATTAAATCAGTTACACAGAAGTACATTTTTGACCTACTGAACATAATTCTGACCCAAGAGTACTCGATCATGAACTTTCTATTCATACTCATTGACTCCTTCTGATGATACGTTAGCTATAGAGTATTGCATATTTGACCTAATGAACATATTTCTGGTCCAAGAGTACTCGATCTTGAACTTTCAATACATACTCATTGATTCACTCTGATCCACTCTTCAGCCATATATGAACCAAATTTGACCTACTAAGCAAATTTCTGGCAAAATAGCCCTCAATGATAAACTTTTTATATGAACTCATTGACGCCTTCTGATGATACATCATCCATAGAGTATTGCATATTTGACCTAATGGACATATTTCTGGCAAATTAGTCCTAGATCATGAACTTTTTATATATACTTATTGACTCCTGCTTATACATCAGCCATAGAATATTGCGTATTTGACCTAATGGACATATTTCTGGCCAAAGAGCACTCAATCTTGAATTTTTCATACATTATTATTGACTCCTTCTGAAGTTACTTCACCCATATAGAAGTCCATATTAGACCTACTGAACATATTTCTGACAAATTAATCCTCGATCATGAACTTTCTATACTGACTCATTGACTCATTGACATACAGTAGTCCATATTTGAACTAATGAACATATTTTGGGCCCAAGAGTATTCGATCTTGAACTTTCAACACATACTCATTGATTCACTCTGATCTTACTTCAGGCATATATGAACCCATTTTGACCTACTGAACAAATTTCTGGCAAATTTGTCCTCGATGATGAACTTTTTATATAAACTCATTGACTCCTTCTGATGATACATCAGCCATAGAGTATTGTATATTTCACGTAATGGACATATTTCTAGCAAATCAGTCTTAGATCATGAACTTTTTATACATACTGTTGATATCAGCCACACCCTGCTTCATTAGGAAATGCAACTTTTCTGTGCTAGTTGTACCTCTTCTGCTTATAAAGAATAATAATGAGAACACAACAGAGATTTAAGAAGAAAAAACATTTATTGAGATAAGTGATTTATGAGTAATAATAATGAGAACACAACTGTGATTTGAAGATAAAGAAAAAACAGATGTTTAATTTATAGAGAAAAGAGTTATGAGAGATAACTTTTTTATATTAAAAAAAATGTGAAAGGGACATCTTGGAGGAAAAGACATGTATGACAACTTGTCTGTGTGAAAACAGTGAAAAAAGAGTTATGAGAGATAACTTTTTTATATTAAAAAAATGTAAAAGAGACATCTTGGAGGAAAAGACATGTATGATAACTTGTCTGTGTGAAAACAGTGAAAAAATGTATGATAACTTGTTTATGATAACTGTTTATTGAGGAAAACAAGACAAATGGGTTTTTGTAAAAGTGTTTAATAAGATAAATTGCTTATTAAGAAAAACAAGACAACTGTTTTTGTAAAAGTACTTTAATAAGAATGTAGTTTATAAAGTAAAGAGACAAAACACTTTATTGTTGTAAAGCTTTATTAAGAATATGTTTATAAAGGAAGACACTACAACTGTTGTTTTAAGATTTTAATAAAGCATGCTAGTAGAATAGTAAGGACATAACATGTATTAGTAAGAAAGGCAATTATTACTGATGAAGGATGTCTTGAAGACGAAGCGCAGGACACAGCAGAGGTGAAGAGTCCGAGAACAAAGAGACAAGGCCTTTATATATAGACTCAGATGAGGGGAATTCCAAAGAAGATGACCTCAAGAGGTCAGATAGTCTATAAAAGGCTGGAACGTGAAGAGAACAGGAGGGGCTGCTTCGCACCTGAGGCTGCTTCTCCGACACCAGAACCAACGCTGATGATGCCTCTATCGCTGATACTGCCTTGACTGAAGAACTCTTTGATACTTATACTTTATTTAATTACTTGTATAGAATGTTTGTAGAATATATGTAATGCTAGAAATACTAATGTAATAAATAAATGAACTTATAACTTTATAACTAAACTCGGCCTCATGTGGCATTAATTTAAGTCGTTGAGCCTGAACAGACCACGGAGAAGTCTTCTGTCTGATTGTAAGTATCTTAAAATGCTTATAAATTAGATCAGATTTGACTTACTTACCTAACATGAGAATAATAAAGAATAAGGTAAAGGTGTTTAGAGACGCACCATAAAACATGGCGCCCAACGTGCCCGGGGCAGATTGATCATCAATTACTGGCCAGGATTGATAACCAAATTGCTCGACAGTTGGCTTAATACTAACTCGTATGTTAAATATATAGAGCATGAGATAAGAAGTTACTAAGGAAAAAACTATATCCTGTAAGACCCAAAAAAGAATAGAATAATTCTAAGACGAATTATTTGATTCGACCCAGAAAGGGTTGAGTGCGCGCACGAAAAAGAATAAACCGTACAGGCTAAGAGGGCTGTAAAGATGTGAGATAAGATCTCATATGGCAGGTCTCAGAGAGGCTAGAATAGCAAAAGAGACAGGGCTTTCTGTCAGGAGAGGGACGCCTCACTAACAGAAAGCCAGACTCTTCATTCAGGTTTATATGAGTAATATGCTTGAATGAGAGAAAAGTAGTTTTAAAAGCGAAAACATTGATTAAAGAAACTGAATTGAGTAAGCTGATCCTTTGGATCCCGTCCAGATTGAGTTAGAGAAAACGCAAAATATTTAAAAGTAAGTTAAAAGTGGATAATAGGACTTAGTCGCTAAATATTTTTAAAATAGGTGAAGAATAGGTGAAATGGTGAATGTAGGAAGACTACAGTTTAACATGGAAAATTTAGAAGAAATAAACATATACTGTGTGTATATTAGAGAGTTAAAGAGAGTTCAGGAAGAAAAATGAGAGATGTATATTGTTAAAAGTATCACAACATTATAATAAGATACTGAAAATTTACCAGAATTTATGAAAGAGAAAATATAAAATAGTATTGGGATAGATAGAAGATCCATATTAGCCTGGAAAAAATGAGAAGAGCTTAAATAGATAGCCAAAGTGATAGTGAAACGGGCAAGCCCGGGGCAAAAAATGTTAGGTGTGCTAGTGTTTAGAGAGAAAGGGGCCTCATTTATAAAAAGCGTGTGTACGCACAGATTAGATGTAAAAATGTGTGTATGTTTAAATCCACGGCACCACTCATATGTCTAAAAACTGTCTTTGACGTGGAAAGGTGCTTAGAGTAACATTAGGGTCTGAGCAAATGTATGCATTTTCCTTGTCAAAGTACAGCAGGTTTTTGGAAATCTAAGTAGTAGCTTTCACACCTCAAAGAGAGGCATACGCGTGTTCTCATGTGCGTACGTTCATTTTAAGAATCACACGTACGCACGGATGAGAAATGATCGTAAGATCAAAAATAGGACCTTTTATTCATTCTAAAAACGAGGCCCATAGAATCTGTGTAAACCTCTGAGAGGAGTGACAGTGCAGGCAAGATCTGTTTTCTGTTAACTGAGCTAAAGCAAAAGTCTACTATTAGAAAGGATTGCTGTGAAGAAGCTTTATGTGCAGAGCAAGTTTAAAGTTTAGAACTAAAACCGCAAGAATAACTGAGATAAGACACTAAAAATAAAAAGTAAGTAAAAGTAAGAGGCAAATAGGATAGATACATTTAACTTTAATTGAGACAAGACAATTTAAACATCCAGTAAAATTTGTAATTGATATGTGAAATTACAGACATAACTGAAAGAAAATTGAACAGTAAGTCTGTTAAAAATGACAAATTAGAGAACGAATCTAACAAAAATGATAAACAGGAAAAAAGCAGCTAGGATCGTTGCGGCCCGTCCGCAGCCTGTAAAAATGCCTGCAATGAGAAGAGATTTACAACAGTCGCTGTGAGACAGTTGTGGTAGTTTAAATTACTCTTTATAACATATAGAGAGCAAACAATAGTGAATCACATAATAGTATATTAAAAGTTAGCATTTATTGAATGTTGAAAGAGACAGTGATTAATTGTGATTGTATGGGAAAAATATAAATATATATAGTTGAAACAGGAGAAAATAAGTGTAAAATGTAAAAGAGATTAAAATTAAATAAAGGCAAAAAGACTTGAGAATGAAAATAGAAAATGTTGATGAAAGAGGGACAAGTTGTCCCAAAAAGAAAATTATTAAAAAGGAAAAATAAGAATAAGAGGACTTATAAAATCGATCAAGTCCAAAAACTGAGGAAGAGAAGAGTCTCAGAGAGCAGAAAAACAGATAAACCAGAGACATTAAGATTTACGATAACCCCAGACACTAGGAGTTTAGTGAGAGCAGAATAAGAAAACAGAAGAGTGTGAAGAGATCACATTACAAAATAAGAAGAAAGAATGTTAAAATAATTACAGTAACTCGTCAAATTTAAAATACTGATTTGAAACAGAGAATAAGGGAACAAGAAATTAAAGTCCTGTATTAAAGAAGTGAAGTGAAGCACATAAGGAGTGGAATAAAAAAGTTATTCCTGAATGAGAATTTAACTTGTAAGTGAATAAGAACTACTGGTTAATTAGCCTACATTATGCTTTACAGACAATTAAAAAGCAAGAGTTGTCAGAAGTACTGATAATATTTTTGGACAGTTGTAATTTAGCAAAAAGATAGGAAAACTGAGCTATAAAGTGTTTAAAACCAGACAGGGACTCTAAAAAAAAGAGCTGGAGAAAATAAAAACCAAAGGGAATTAAAGAAGTAATATGAGTGAAAGAATTAGCAGCATTAGATTATTGAAAAGATAAAGTAATAAATAAAAGCAGATCTGATACGACGTAACCATGTGCTCCTAACAGTAAAACAGTTAAAAAATCTAGTCAGACAGCTTGATTGTACTAACCTCAGAGGAAGCAGACTAGAAATCAGAGTAAAAACAAAAAAATGTTAGTGTTAGAATTACAAGAACTAAACAGAAGCAATAAGAAAATAAATGGGCAGCGAGAAAAACACGAGAATCAGATATATGCTGATTAAATGAGAAAGACTGAGAAAATGTCCAACTAAGACAAAGTGTTGCTAGAGCATTGACTAAGATAAGATTATTAGAATAATATTACCACTTAAACTTAAGAAAACATCTAAGTAAACATGAAATGAGCATGACCAAAGAAACACTAGAGTATAATTAGAGAGGGAGAGAGAGAGAGAAAGAACCTAGGTCAATCAGTTTTAATAAAGTAAGCTACAAAAGCATAAGATTTATGAGACAAAGTGTCAGAATAAATGGAAAAAGTCAAATAAGACTTTTAGAGTTAGATTAAACACGAAGGTAATAGAAAAAGACAGTGTCACTAAAGAAAAAAAGAGGGCTAGAAAATAGCTCCTAACATATTTGTTTAGGACAAAAATAAAAAATAAAAATAAGAAGCAATTGAATGACAGAAAAGATCAAAATTATGAAACAGGTTAAGTCGTAGCTAGAGCTATGGAAAGGCTTTGGTGGAAAAAAGTTTAATAAAGAAACAAATATAACCAAGAAAAAAATAACAGTAAAATAAGAATAAGACACTATGCAAGAAAATTAAGCACGAACCACTAAAAAGAGATTTTATGACTCAGAGTAACAAGAAAAAGAAAAATAATGACATTATATATCAACCATACATAAAACAGACGTATGCAAAAACAAGCAGCATATTAAGAAATATAAAGGAAAAAAGGGATACAAATTTAAATTGTAAATTGTAATGGATATAAGGTTCAAAATTGATAAAAAATAAACGAATTAAATGATACAAAAATATTTTTATAAAGTAAGAAAAAAAAATATGTGTTAAGATGGACAGAGATACATGATACATAAAAAATAATTAAATAAGACATTTAGCAGATATTGTTGAAGAAATAACAATATCAAGATTAAACAGATATGTACAACTCCTATTAGAGCGTAATAAGAGGATTAGAGAAATTCCAAAATATGAAAGCACATAAAGTTACAAAACTAGGGAGGTTAATTACTAGAATGCGCATGTCTGTAGGTGATGATACTTTATAGCAGGGATGTTATTTAAAATAACATTTGTCAGTTTTAGTCAATGCAAAGACTATAAAGATAACATTAAAGAAGCTTGGAAAAAACCTGACTAAATATGAAAAATGATAAAAAATGAATTATTGACCAATATGGGTGAATTTAGAGGATTTTAAATACTTACATACAAAATTAGTGAGAGCATAAGCTGATTTAAAATCCCTAAGATGAAAAGTAGTTTGAGACTAAATTTTAGAGACTTAGTTACTAAATTAAGTCAAATGGCAAATCTAGTAAAGTGATAGAATAGAACAAAAGATAAAATCATGTGTTAGAGGAAACAGTGTATGCTGCAGTTTACAACGTTATGAAGAATAAAGATGGAGAAAAGCTCTGAAAATATAAATAAATTCTATTATGAGAGTACATAGTACATAATCTCAGGATTTTTTCAACTTCCAAACGGGTGAGTTTTACTTGAAAAACAGAGGAATAACAGATTTGATTTAGAGTTGTAATGAGCTTCAGGATAAAACTACGACATAGCTTCCTATGAATAAAGTTATGAACACAAAAAAGTCAAAAAAAAAAACATGAAGAAATATACTAAAACATCTAAAAAAAATATAGAAATTAAAAATGAAGAACAGGAAAAAGTCTAAGGAAAGGGACTTTTTACGTGCTTAAAGGCATGCAGTGTTTACTAAGTGAGTTAAAGCAGAAAGGTCAAAAGGTCAGGAGATAGAGCCACTCCGTGACAGTAACAGACGCAGCTCGCTGAGAGTGTGTGTGTGTGTGTGTGTGTGTAGTAAAAACATTGCAGAAATTAGTGTAACATGATAAACGCAACCTATACTAAATGAATCTAAATATAAATTATGTAAATACCTGTATAGACTAATAATTAATTTAGAAATGAAACAAAAAAAGTTGTGGTAATTCTTGTGGTAATATAGGGAACACATATAAACTATTAACTACTACTTTCCCCTTAATAAACTCCTAATTTACTGCTTATTAATAGTTAGTAAGGTAGTTGTTAAGTTTAGGTATTGGGTAGGATTAAGAATGTAAAATAAGGTCATGCAGAATAAGGCATTAATATGTGCTTTATAAGTACTAATAAATAGCCAATATTGTAGTAATATGCATGCTAATAAGCAACTAGTTAAAAGACCTTAAAATAAAGTGTTACCAAAGTTGTATATATTAAAATGTGAATAAAAATGAAGAGAAAAAGCTGATTAGAATAAGAAGAATAATTAAAATTGAAGAGACTAATAATAAAGGTATATAGAAAAAATAACCTACATAATAAAGTGGAAAAACTATTAGATGAAGATTTTATCAAATAAGTGAAAAAATATATGAAATATATATTTTTCATTTAAAAACTATATAAAGGAATATAAATAAAATGACAGAATTTAGGCATGGATTTAGTGAGCTGACTAATAAGAAAATCAAGAAAGTATACAGCTTGGCGATTCTGGTGTCGTTAAATTCAAGGTAAAATGATGAGATACAAGGCAAGACGATTCTAGTTGATTGGAAAATCCTAAGAAAAAAAAAATAGATTCTGAAATCTCTCTTTGATACATAAAATAAAATGTTTCAGCTTAATAAGAAAAAATATTCAGCTGAAACAATAACTGACGAAAATATTATTAATTAGGAAAAAAAAAAAAAAAAAAGAAGGTTAACTTCCCAAGAAGGGGAGAGTTTGAAGAACATTACTTCAGTAATTTGGACAATTGGATAGAACACATTGATCATAATTGAGAATTATTAATAAATAATTAATAACTAATTAAAGAAACAATTATTGATACCAGAATATCTTCTAGAAAGGGAGAGTAATCCATCTTTAGAAGATCTTCTGACATTCAAACACAGATTTTAAAGCAATAGTTAATCTAATAACTATTGTTGGAACACAGATTCCAGTCTGTGAGTATGTTGATGTGGGAAGATTTATGACCAGAGCAGAGACACAAACTTTCTGCTGGCATAAAATGGAGACAGAGAAACAAAATGAAGGAGAATGGGCAATGAGCCAGACATAATGCAAAGATGAGGAAAATTCTGCCTGTGTAAAATAATTGTAAAATAATTGTAGTTATAACTAACAATTATAACTATAAACAAAGCAGGATTTTGGCCTTTATAAGCATATAAGCATTTAAGTAGTGATTCAGACAATTATGAAAGAAGTAAACAATATGGAGCATATACATTATGGGGAAAGGCCTGGGTTTTGTCAAAATAGCCCAACACCTAGATATGATTGAAAATAAAGGACATCAGGACTTTAAAAAATTAAATATAAAAAGCTATAGAATGAGCCATAGAATGTTTTTTAGAGATGTAGTGAACATATTTTGAGAACATATAAAGTTTAGCTAATTAGACAGAGGAATAAATTATGTTTTAAGAATATGAACAATGAAGAAAGTACTATCAGTTCAGACAGAACTAAGTTTTGGGAAATGGAAACATGGCTTTATCTTAAAGATATGAAGATATAATAAGACCTAGTAACAGAGTGACAAAGTTAAGTTATGAAAGTTATGAAAGTCACTGGTAAATAGAACTTTAGAACAAGGATAGCCTTAGATGCCAAAGTAATAATAATAAGAGTAAAGAAAAGAAATACTGTAAGTAAGGTGATAGTTTAAATCACTTGGTTTAATAGGAGATATTGCAGTTAACCAAAGATTACAGATATAGAAAAACGCTTCAATTCTATTACTTGAATAGAGAAACGGCAGTGCATAACAAGGCGAAATATAGCTGCAAGCAGCGATGGCGGGCCCAAGCCCGGTGGCACCGCCACCCCGGTGGCTTCAGGGCAACTGTGCACAGCAGGCAATAGGCATTTAAAAATTGTCAAATTCACTCCACATTTACTGCATTTTATGGTGGCGCTATAGAGCCCCTCCTACCCACCGTTTCTAAGGCTTTGTCCATGTCTACTGGATAGCAATTCTGACGTGTGTCGAGTTTCATGCAAAATGAAGCGTGCTAAGAGTCTCAAAAGCATCCAAAACGAATATTAAAGTTTGATGCGTTGCCAAGGCAACAGTGTTTGAGATATCACGATTCTTTTCAAAGGTCTACATCTGCTATGTTTTGACATTATTCTGATGAAGTTTGAAGCAAATCGGGTACAAATAAGAGAGTGATCTCAAAGCATGCTGAAAGTGAAACACTTCCTGCTGCCAGTTGGTGGTGCTATAACTTTGATTCACAATAGTCACATCCATGTGATCAGCCTTGTACAACGAACACACAGCTGAAGTTTCATCAAAATCAATTAATGTATGCAGAAGTTATAACACTTTGTTTCCCTTTTCTCACCATAAATTCGTTGCCTCGCCACGGCCAAACCGTTTGAGATATCCAACATCTGTTTGC
Source organism: Mylopharyngodon piceus (assembly GCA_039654765.1). NCBI lineage: Eukaryota > Metazoa > Chordata > Actinopteri > Cypriniformes > Xenocyprididae > Mylopharyngodon > Mylopharyngodon piceus. The sequence goes on along the minus strand of CM077443.1, from coordinate 41,661,068 downwards.
AATTAAACAACTTCAATGTCTTAGCACCAAGTTAAAAAAGTTTGGTGTAAATTGTATAAACTGTATAGGAGTAGTAGTATAAAATTCTTAGCCTGTTTTCTTCAAAAAATCCACATTCAAACCAAAATAGCTGACTTCCTGTTGGTCGGAGCTAATGAGTGTAAATTAGAAAATTGTCCGACTTGATGAGAACAATATGTGTACTGAGTTTGGTGACTGTAGGTTAAACTAACCCCCCTACTTTTGTCAAAAGGTGGCGCTATAGAGGCCCTCCTCCCTGCCCGTTTATACGGTTTTGCCCATGTCTACTGGACGACACCGCTGGTGTATGTGTCGAGTTTCATGCAATTTGAAGCATGCTAAGAGTCTCAAAAGCCTCCAAAATGAATATTAAAGTTTGATGCGTTGCCATGACAACAGTGTTTAAAATATCAAAAATCCTGTCACAGGTCTACATCTGCTGTGTATTGACATTACACTGATGAAGTTTGAAGCACATCAGGTAAAAATAACACAGTGATCTCAAAGCATTTTGAAAGTGACACACTTCCTGCTGCCAGTTGGTGGCGCTATAATTTTGACTCACAATAGTCACATCCATGTGATCGGACTCCTACAACCAACACACTGCTGAAGTTTCATAAAAATCAATCAATGTATGCAGATGTTATAACACACTTCCTGTTTCCCTTTTCTCGCCATAAATTCATTGCCTCGCCACGGCCAAACCGTTTGAGATATCAAAAAGCCGCTGGCAATTTTACATCCTTAATGTCTTGACTTCATGCTGACCGAGTTTGGTGGTGATCAGATTAATTGCCTAGGAGGAGTATATCAAATTCCAGAGCATGCGTTTTTCAAACAACCCATAATAGCTGACTTCCTGTTGAGCTGGCGTATAACTTAGAGCACGAAAGTTGTTAGGCCCGATGAGGTCTATATGTGTACCGAGTTTCATACTAATACGTGCAAGCGCGTTTGATATATGGACCAAGTTTTCGGACCCCATTCAAGGGGGCGCTGTCGAGCCCCCCTGCCACGCCCGGGTACCAGCTTCTGCCCGGCCCTGATGGCCGTGGATTCCAATGTGTGTGCAAAGTTTCAAGAGTTTTCAAACATGTTAAGGGTCCCAAAAGTGCCAAAAACATAGAAAATAAGAAGAAGAAGAAGAAGAAGAAGAATTCTAAAGAAAACAATAGGGCCTTCAGCCCTTTACAGGGCTTTGGCCTTAATAATAATAAATATAGCTGCAAGCAGCGATGACGGGCCCAAGCCCGGTGGCACCGCCACCCCGGTGGCTTCAGGGCAGCTGTGCGCGGTGGGCAATGGGCATTTAAAACGGTTAAACATAAAAGGTCTATGTCAAATTCAGACCACATTTACTGCAGCAGCTGGTGCCTCTATGATCACAAACCACCATCCTAATCTGTCATGTTTGTGTTTTTCTCAGACAACCACTATAAAAATTCCAGAGCAAACTACCTACTGTTATTTGCGCAAACTCAACAGTACTCTGAGAAATCTAATCCAGTGTAATGTGAATTTCTGTGATTGCTGATGTTATATTACCCTAACACTTCTCCATGTGTTTTTTGACCTCCCTGAGCTGTTGTTTGCGCACCAATCTTATGCACCAAAATCATGCTTTCATTTAATTTCAGTATGGGTGGTATTTGATGTAAAAATAAAAATATTATAAAATGAATAAATAGAGCCAAATCACGGAACTTGCAAAGATGATTTTAATATCTGTCTCAGGTAAGAGTAAGGTATGTGTCTAGATTTTTCTGCTCACTTATACAAGTTTTTTATAAACAGCCACTTGAAAAAAACAGATACTATATTGTCAGTGGCCTACAAATAAACTGGCTTGATTAGCTGCTTCAGGTGTGTTTGATTATGGTTGGCACTAAACTCTGAAGGACAGTGAGTCTGCAAGAAAAGGGTTAAAGAACTGATCAAGGGTGTAAAGCTGACAGACACACACACACACACACACACACAGATAATGAGTGAGACTGAGGGAGCAAGGGGGAGGGGGAGGACAGAGAGAGAGAGACAGAGCAAGTAAAAACAACAGAGTGCTCATAACAGAAGATCATTTTAAACAACAACAAAAAAAAACATCTAAATTGTGACATAAAGTAGTCTTTGATAAATGTTTAAATATACCTGCACATACAGTATAAAATAAAAAAGAAATCATTGTTCCATGTATCTAAACTATTGCTCTATTGCTTGATTTATCCAACCCTGTTTAAAAATAGGTATATGCTGCCCTCTAGTTGTTACTCTATGTATGACATTTATCCATTTTTCAATCAGATATAATTAATCTGCCTATTTTTAACTCACACATGCTTTTTGAACTGAAAAAAAGAATAAAATGTTTATATCAAACATTTGTATTATTCTATATATAAATTAATTGTGTATAGTGTTTTTTTATAGAAAATATGAGTCATTCCATTTCCCTTTTTTGACATTACTTCAATCTATCACCATGGCAACACCGTTCGAGATATCCATTATCCGTTCTCAATTTAACATCTTCAATGTCTTAGCACCATGGTAAAAAATGTTTGGTCTGAATCGAATAAACCCCCTAGAAGTAGTAGTTTAAAATTCAGAGCCTGTTTATTCAAAAAATCCACATTCAAACCAAAATATCTGACTTCCTGTTGGTCGGAGCTAATAAGATAAGATAAGATAAATTGCTTATTAAGAAAAACAATGTTTAGAATGTTTGTAGAATATATGTAATGCTAGAAATGCTAATGTAACTTTATAACTAAACTCGGCCTCATGTGACATTAATTTAAGTCGTTGAGCCTGAACAGACCACGGAGAAGTCTTCTAATTGTAATTAGTAAGTATCTTAAATTGTAAGTATCTTAAATGCTTATAAATTAGATCAGATTTGACTTACCTAATTTGAGAATAATAAAGAATAAGGTAAAGGTGTTTAGAGACGCACCATAAAACAATACTCATTGACTCCTGATTATACATCAGCCATAGAATATTGAATATTTGACCTAATGGACATATTTCTGACCAAAGCTTATTCAATCTTGAACTTTTTATGCATTACTGTTGACTCCTTCTGATGTTACTTCACCCATACAGAAGTCAACATTAGACCTACTGAACATATTTCTGACCCAAGAGTACTCAATCATGAACTTTCTATACATGCTCATTACCTCACTCTGATGTTACTTCAGACATACATGAGCCCATGTTTGACCTATTGAAAATATTTCTGGCAAATTAGTCCTCAATTATGAACTTTTTATATGAATTCATTGACTCCTGATGATGATACATCATCAATAGAGTATTGCATATTTAACCTAAAGGACATATTTATGGCCAAAGAGTACTTTTTCATACATTACTATTGACTGATTCTGATGTTACTTCACCCATACAGAAGTCCATATTTGACCTACTGAACATATTTTTGGCCAAAGAGTATTCGATATTGAATTTTATACTCATTGACGTGTTCTGATATCACATTAGCCATACAGTAGACCATATGATCTTTAGCACATGATCTTTAACTTTCTATGCATACTCATTGACTCCTTCTAATGTCACTTCAGCCATACAGCAGTCCATATTAGACCAACTGAACACATTTCTGGCAAAATAGTCCTCGATCATGAACTTTCTATGCATGCTCATTGACTTGTTACGTCAGCCAAACAGTAGTCCATATTTGACCTACTGAACATACTTCTGGCCAAAGAGTATTTGATTTTTGAACTTTATACTCATTGACACCTTCTGATATTACATCAGCTATACAGAAGTCCATATTTGACCTACTGAAAATATTTCTGGCAAATTAGTCCTCAATCATGAACTTTTTATACAAACTTATTTACTCCTTCTGATGATACGTCAGCCATAGAGTATTGGATATTTGGATATATTTCTTATTCGATCTTGAACTTTTTATACATTACTATTGACTCCTTCTGATGTTTCTTCACCCATGTAGAAGTCAACATATCAGTTGACTTCTCCCATATAGAAGTCAACTGAACATATTTTTTGACCCAAGAGTACTCGATCATGAACTTTCTATACATACTCATTACCTCACTCTGATGTTACTTCAGACATACATGAGCCCATGTTTGACCTAATGGACATATTTCTGGCCAAAAAGCACATGATCTTTAAATTTCTATACATACTCATTGATTCCTTCCAATGTTAACTTCAGCCATACAGAAGTCCATATTAGACCAAGTGAACATACTTCTGGCCAAAGAGTACTCGATATTGAACTTTTTATATATACTTACTGACGCCTTCTGATGTTACATCAGCCATACAGTTGTCCATATTTGACCTAATGAACATATTTCTGGCCCAAGAACACTTGATCTTGAACTTTCTATACATACCTCATTGACTCCTTCTAATGTAACTACAGCTATTCAGAAGTCCATATTAGACTAACTGAACAAATGTTTGACAAATTAGTCCTCGATCATGAACTTTCTATGCATACTCATTGACTCCTTTTGATGTTACATCTGAGAAACGGTAGTACATATTTGACCTAATGAGCATACTACTGGCCCAAGAGTACTCGAACTTGAACGTTTTACATATACTCCAAGACACCTTCTTATGTCACATCTTGAACTTTTTATACATTACTATTGACTACATCTGATGTTACTTCACCCATACAGAAATCCATATTAGACCTACATAATTTTTTTCTGTCCCAACTGTCCTCGATCATGACCTTTCTATATACTCATTGCCACACTCTGATGTTACTTCAGCCATACATGAGTCCATATTTGACCTACTGAACATGTTTCTGGCAAATTAGTCCTCGATCATGAACTTTTTATACATACTGATTGACTCCTGATTATAAGTCAGCCATAGAATATTGCATATTTGACATAATGGACATATTTCTGGCCAAAGAGCCCTTGATCTTGAACTCTACACTTACACATTGACTCCTGATTTTTATATGTCATACAGAAGTCCATATTGGACCTACTTAAATGTTTTTTGTTTTGTTTTTTGTCCCAAGAGTACTCGATCATGAACTTCCTATACAGACTCATTACCTCACTCTGATGTTACTTCAGACATACATGAGCCCATATTTGAACTAATGGACATATTTCTGGCCAAAGAGCACATGATCTTTAACTTTCTATATATACTCATTGATTCCTTCCAATGTTAACTTCAGCCATACAGAAGTCCATATTAGACCAAGTGAACATACTTCTGGCCAAAGAGTACTCGATATTGAACTTTTTATATATACTTACTGACGCCTTCTGATGTTACATCAGCCATACAGTTGTCCATATTTGACCTAATGAATATTTTTCTGGCCCAAGAACACTTGATCTTGAACTTTCTATACATACCTCATTGACTCCTTCTAATGTAACTACAGCTATTCAGAAGTCCATATTAGACTAACTGAACAAATGTTTGACAAATTAGTCCTCGATCATGAACTTTCTATGCATACTCATTGACTCCTTTTGATGTTACATCTGAGAAACGGTAGTACATATTTGACCTAATGAGCATACTACTGGCCCAAGAGTACTCGAACTTGAACGTTTTACATATACTCCAAGACACCTTCTTATGTCACATCTTGAACTTTTTATACATTACTATTGACTACATCTGATGTTACTTCACCCATACAGAAATCCATATTAGACCTAATTAAATTTTTTCTGTCCCAACAGTCCTCGATCATGAACTTTCTATACATTCTCATTGCCTCACTCTGATGTTACTTCAGCCATACTTGAGCCCACATTGAACATATTTCTGGCAAATTAGTCTTCGATCATAAACTTTTTATACATACTGATTGACTCCTGATTATAAGTCAGCCATAGAATATTGCATATTTGACATAATGGACATATTTCTGGCCAAAGAGCCCTTGATCTTGAACTCTACACTTACACATTGACTCCTGATTTTTATATGTCATACAGAAGTCCATATTGGACCTACTTAAATGTTTTTTGTTTTGTTTTTTGTCCCAAGAGTCCTCGATCATGAATTTTCTATACATACTCTTTGACTCACTCTGATGTTACTTCAGTACTCTTTGGCCAAAAATATGTTCAGTAGGTCAATATGGACTTCTGCATGGCTGATGTAACATCTGATGAGAGTGTATAGTAAGTTCATGGTCAGGGACTCTTAGGCCAAAAATATTTTCAGTTATTCTTTAATTGACTACTTTCTGTCCGATGTAACAGAAGGAGTCAATCAGTATGTATATAGAGAGTTCAAGATCAAGTAATCTTTGGCCGGAAATATGTTCAGTAGGTCAAATATGAACTTCTGAATATGGACTTAGCTGATGTAACGTCAGAAAGAGGTGATGAGTATACAGGTGGATCTCAATAAATTAGAATGTCGTGGAAAAGTTCATTTATTTCAGTAATTCAACTCAAATTGTGGAACTATTAAATAAATTCAATGCACACAGACTGAAGTACTTTAAGTCTTTGCTTCTTTTAATTGTGATGATTTTGGCTCACATTTAACAAAAACCCACCAATTCACTATCTCAATAAATTAGAATACTTCATAAGATCAATAAAAAAAGGATATTTAAACAGAAATGTCAGGCTTCTGAAAAGTATGTTCATTTCTCAATACTTGGTTGGGCCTCCTTTTGCATGAATTACTGCATCAATGCGGCGTGGCATGGAGGTAATCAGCCTGTGGCACTGCTCAGGTGTAATGGAAGCCCAGGTTGCTTTGATAGCGGCCTTCAGGTCATCTGCATTGTTGGGTCTGGTGTCTCTCATCTTCCTCTTGACAATACCCCATAGATTCTCTATGGTTCAGGTCAGGCGAGTTTGCTGTCCAATCAAGCACAGTAACACCATGGTCATTGAACCAGCTTTTGGTACCTTTGGCAGTGTGGGCAGGTGCCAAGTCCTGCTGGAAAATGAAATCAGCATCTCCATAAAGCTTGTCAGCAGAAGGAAGCATGAAGTGCTCTAAAATTTCCTGGTAGATGGCTGCGTTGACTGTGGACTTCAGAAAACACAGTGGACCAACACCAGCAAGATGACATGGCAGCCCAAATCATCACTGACTGTGGAAACTTCACACTAGACTTCAAGCAACATGGTTTCTGTGCCTCTCCACTCTTCCCCCAGACTCTGGGACCTTGATTTCCAAATGAAGTGCAAAATTTACTTTCATCTGAAAGGTGGACTTTGGACCACTGAGCAACAGTCCAGTTTTCTTTTTCTCCTTAGCCCAGGTAAGACGCTTCTGACGTTGTCTTTGGTTCAGAAGTGGCTTGGTACATGGAATGTGACAGTTGTAGCCCATTTCCTGAAGACGTCTGTGTGCGGTGGCTCTTGATGCACTGACTCCAGCTTCAGTCCACTCTTTTTGAAGCTCTCCTATGTTCTTAAATCGGCTTCGCCTGACAATCTTCTCAAACCTGCGGTCATTCTTTTCACTTGTACACCTTTTCCTACCACACTTTTTCCTTCCAGTCAACTTTCCATGAATATGCTTTGGCACAGCACTCTGCGAACAGCCAGCTCTTTCAGCAATGACCCTCTGTGGCTTACCCTCATTATAGAGGGTCTTGATGATCGTCTTCTGGACAACATGACTGCTGTTGGGATTACTGACCTAAACCCAGTATTTATACCCTGAGAATGGTAATTTAATAGAACTTGAAATTAAATATTCTAATAATTTGAGATACTGATTTTTTGATTTTGATGAGTAGCAAGCTGTAATCATCAAAATGAAAACAAAAAAGTCTGGAAATATTTTACTTTATGTCTAATAAATCTAGAATATATTTAAGTTTTACTTTTTGAATTAAATTACAGAAAGAAAAAAAAAACTTTTTCATGATATTCTAATTTATTGAGATGCACCTGTATATAGAAAGTTCAATATCAAGAACTCTGGCCAGAAATATGTTCATTACGTCGAAAATGCACTATTGTATAGCTGATATATCATAGATATATCTATATCTATAGAATGTTCATGATCGAGGACTCTTGGGCCAGAAATATGTTCAGTAGGTCCAATATGGGCTATTGCCAGTGGTTCTCAAACTGGGGTACGTGTACCCCTGGGGGTAAGTGAGGTGACAAAAGGGGGTACGCGAACAAAATGCTGAGTAGTTCATTTAACTCTACCATACCTTAAAATAATATTAAAACCGAGCATGTATTTCTAACTGGCAAAATGCCGTAAATCCATTACATTTAATCAAATTATCTCATCTTTTGCAGTCAAAAATGACTGCATCCACAGAAGCAGCATGCATATGCATATTGCCCAAATATGCATATGCATATTTGGGCAATATGCATTGCCCAAAGGCATGCATTTAGCGCTGCCTTAAATCGCGCTAAATTACTGCTGTTCTCGACAATGCACCTTTGTAAAAGTAGGGATTTAGCACCTACTCGCTTGAAGAACAAATATAGACACAGATAGTGGATCGATATCGATTTAAGACTCAAACTTTCTTCGATACAAAAACATACCTTGTGGGAGTTCTTGTATTTAATGTTGATAACGAGCAAGAAGGCAATTGTTCCCAAATATCCACATGACTGCAAACATGACATTATTATACAACAGGTCAAAAACAAAACGTACATTTTAAACACAGTACTGTCAGTATTTACTCTATTTTGCGACGAAAACCACAGCAGAACTACAACACACGAATGTGGCTGCGGCTTTAAACGAATCGTGAGAGTCAATGATTTATTCACAGCCACTTGCTTCGTTACTGAATGAATGACTCGATGACTCACTCATAAAAACAGTGACTTGCTGCCACCTACTGGCGGTTTTAGTTTAATATTAATACTTTGTGATACTTTTAAATATTTGTATTTCTCTACTGAACATTTTTTATTTAAAACATTTTTTATTTTATAAAGTTATTCATAAAGGTAAACATACGCACTGAAAAATCAATTTAGGGAGCAAATATTGTCCCTTAATGGAAAAAGTGTGACTATAAGTGGAAGAGAGGGGGTACGCAGAACGATGTTCATCCCTTCAGGAGGTACTCCACTCTAAAAAGTTTGAGAGCCAGCTGATGTACCATCAGAAGTAGTCAATAAGTATGTATAGAAAGTTCAAGATAAAGAATTCGGGCCAAAAAAATGTTCATTAGGTCAATATGGACTATTGTATTGCTGATGTCACATCAGAAGGCTTCAACTAGTATGATTTGAAAGTTCATGATCAAGGTCTCTTTTGCCAGAAATATGTTCAGTAGGTCAATTTTGGACTACAGTCTGGCTTATGTAACATCTGAAGGAGTCATTGATTATTGTATTTTAAGTTCATGTAAGTTCAGGGACTCTTTGGCCAGAAATATTTTCAGTTGTTATACAAATATGGACTTCTTTATGGCTGATGTCAAATCAGAAGGAGTCTATGAGTACAAACATTTCAAGACTGAGTACTCTTGGGTCAGAAATATGTTCACTTATTCAAATATGGACGTCTGTCTGGTATCATCCAAACCAGTCGTTGAGAATGTATAGTAAGTTCATGTTCAGGGAATCTTTAGCCAGAAGTTTTAGTTCAGTAGGTCAAATATGGACTTCTGTAAGGTTGATTTAACATCAGAAGGAATCTATGATTATTTAAAGTAAGTTTATATTTAGGGACTCTTTGGCCAGAAAGGTGTTCTGTTGGTCAAATATGGACTTTTCTATGGCCGATTTTTCAAAAGTTCAAGTTCGAGTAATCTTTGGCAGTGTTCAAAGGTCAAACACGGAACCCTGTATTGCTGATGTAACATCAGAAAGAGGCAGAAGAGTAAGTACAGATATGTCCAAAATGAGTACTCTTTGGCCAGAAATGTTCATTAGGTCAAATATGGACTTCTGGCCAGCTGATGTAAAATCACAAAGAGGCAATGAGTATATATAGAAAGTTCAAGATCAAGTAGCCTACTCTTTGGCTAGAAATGTGTTCAGTTGGTCAAATATGGACAAATATGGATCAGAAGGATAGAATGATTATGTTTTGAAATTTCATGATCAACAACTCTTGAATCATGAATCATAAAAGTTCATGATCGAGTACTCTTTGGCCAGAAATATGTTCATTATGTCACATATGCACTATTGTATAGTTGACATAGGAGTCAATAAGTATGTATAGAATGTTCATGATCAAGAACTCTTGTGCCAGAAATATGTTCAGTAGGTCCAACATGGAGTAATGTATGGCTGACGGATCACCAGAAGGAGTTAATGAGTATCCATAGAAAGTTCATGATCGACAACTTTTGGGCCAGAAATATTTATGATGTAACATCAGAAGATAAGTATGTCAAATAAGTATGTTTAGAAAGTTCAAGATCGAATACTCTTTGGCTAGAAATATGTTCATTGGGTCAAATATGGACTTGTGTATGGCTGTTGTAACATCAGTAGGATTGAATGATTGAATGTTTTGAAATTTCATGTGTAGTGATTTTACTTTTGCCCATCCAAGGACGCAAAGCAAAATAGGGATTGGTACTCACGTCACTGCTGACGTTGTGATTTTTGGATCACACGTCTTTTAAGGTGTGGTTATGAGTACATCAGATTTCCTAATTCAGGGCACCAGTCAAGGTCTTTTACCTTGGCAGTATGAGAACACTCTCAACAGGGGCTTTTCATTCATTTAGAATTAATGTAAAGTGGTCAGCTGATTTATCTGAAAGATTGGTGAGCTTGCTAACTTGTAGAGCCTCTTCTGTGTTATCAGCACAAGGAAGACACAAGTGTAATAAAATAAATTTTATTAACAAAAAGATAAACAAGAATAACTAACACAACTACTAAATGAATACCATGATTGAAAAAGGAATAAAATAAAGTGCATAAGATACATAGAATACAAGTGATTAAGTTGAGTGTAGCTATGGAAGAGTTACGTTATCTTATGGAAAGATAAACTGTTTCTCTGAAAATAATAAGGTGGAGAACCTTATTATGCACTAAACAAATAAACGAAAGATTATTTGTTATTAACTAACATCAGTTATATTACATCTAATGGGAATTAGGAAATTATATACTGATAAATACAACAATGCCAAGGTCTCTGGAAAGAGGTTTGGTTAAGTGACATTTACGTTCCACGTGGTTGAGTCCGATGACGGTGACGTCTTCCACTGGTTGTGCTGGGTGACAATGCAGTGGGGAGAGGAGCCAGAATCTGTTTCAACAGTCTTGAACACAAAGCTCTGTGGGATGCTGATCTCCTGGAGCACCAAAGGGTCCTAAAATCTGGAACACGCAGATGAGGCCCTGGTGTAGGTGCAGAAGGTCCTTAACATTAACAGCTGAATTTGTGTCAGATGTTGCACTACAAATAGCTGTCACTGAGAATACTTATTTCTGTGAATAAGTATGAAATGGATGTGTAGTTTGCATCAGTTCTAAGGTTTTCAAACATAGTTTTGAATGGATTTGGATGGATCTTTGTGATCTCTCTTTGTTTCACCCATGAGGTCCCGAGGAATTTTTATGGCAGTCTCTGGCCAACCTTAGGAAGTAGTCTCTAGATGGGTGAAGGGCAGAAACTGCATGTGGACCAATGAGAAGTCCTGTCCTTCCCAGGCTTGGTACAAGAGGTCTTCTTCTTGCCCTCTAAGAGGTGTCTGGATGTTGTCCTTACATCTTTATCTGATGGCGTTGGACAGTTTGTTTGTGTTAGTCCACCAAGATCCAATCAAAATGTAGCAAACCTTTGTCTGCTGTTATGGACCGAGAGGGGCCTGGCCATAAACTGGGCCCTGGAATGTACTGTTCACTACACATGATCAAGCGGAGTATAGAGTATGAGAGAATGTGTTGTTTCATTGCATTTCATACAAGAACTAACTTATTCCTTGTGCACTGAAGACATATGTGGTGTTCCGATAACTCATCCGTTGTGCAGTGCAGACATAACACAACAAGTGCATTGCACTGCAGTATGACAGGTGCTTGTTGCACTGCATTGCATACAAGATCGAACTCTTTTTTACTTTGTGCATTGAAGAGAAAACAAATCACATATGCTGTTGCATTGTTATAAATACAAGAACTCCCCGTTTCATTGCATTGCATACAATAGTTAACTTATTACGCATAGATGAAATTAATATAACATGTGTATTGTTGCATTGCAATGCATACAAGAACTAACTTATTCCTCATGCATTGAAGAGATTACAAATAACCCGTGGTGTTGCGATAAATGAATTAACCGTTGTGCGTTGAAGAGATAACACATAACATGTGCATTGCATTACAGTAATGCAATGCACATAACTTAATCAGTTGTGCAGTGCAGTGAAGAGATAACACATGACAGGTGCTTGTTGCACTGCAATGCATACAAGATCGACCTCTTTCCTTTGTGCATTGAAGAAAACACAAATCACATATGCTGTTGCATTGCAATAAATACAAGATCGAACTCTTTCCTCAGTGCACTGAAGAGACACAAATCACATATATGCTGTTGCATTGCAATAAATACAAGATCGAACTCTTTCCTCAGTGCATTGACGAGACACAAATCACATATGCTGTTGCACTGCAATAAATACAAGAACTTACCGTTTCATTGCATTGCATATACAATAGTTAATTTATTACGTTGTACATAGAAGAACGGAATATAACGCATGCGCTGTTGCGTTGCATTGCAATGCATACAAGACCGAAGTCTTTCCTTTGTGCATTGAAGAGAAAACAAATCACATATGCTGTTGCATTGCAATGCATCAAGAAGTAACCGTTTCATTGCATTGCATACAATAGTTAACTTATTATGCTTGTGCACAGAAGAAATTAATATAACGTGTGCTGTTGCATTGCAACATGCAAGTTATGCACTGTCATTGCATTGTATACAAGAACTAAATTATTCCTCGTGCCTTGAAGAGAATACACAACCCGTGCTGTTACGATGGATGAACATAAATACAACTGAACTTAATCAGTTTGTGCAGTGCAGACATAACAGATAACGTGCATTGCATTGCAGTAACTTAATCCGTTGTGCAGTGAAGAGATAACACATGACAGGTGCTTGTTGCACTGCATTGCATACAAGAACTAACTCTTTCCTTTGTGCATTGAAGAGAAAACAAATCACATATGCTGCTGCATTGCAATGCATCAACAAGTAACCGTTTCATTGCACTGCATACAATAGTTAACATTATGCTGTGCATAGAAGAAATTAATATAACGTGTGCTGTTGCATTGCAACATGTAAGTTATGCACTGAGTCCTTGCATTGTATACAAGATACAATGCAACTTATTCTAACTTATTAATACTAACTTATTCCTCGTGCATTGAAGAGAATACACATAACCCGTGGTGTTGCGATGAATGAACTAAGTCATCCGTTGTGCGTTGAAGAGATAACACATAACATGACATATGAGGTTGCCCTGTATTGCATACAAGAACGAACTCTTTCCTTTGTGCATTGAAGAAACAAAAAATCTCATATGCTGTTGCATTGCAATAAATAAAAGATCGAACTCTTTCCTCAGTGCATTGAAGAGACAACAAATCACATATGCTGTTGCATTGCAATACATACAAGAACTCGCCGCTTCATTGCATTGCATACAATAGTGAATTTATTACGTATCACATATACAAGATACAATGCAACTTATTCTAACTTATTAATACTAACTTATTCCTCGTGCATTGAAGAGAATACACATAACCCGTGGTGTTGCGATGAATGAACTAAGTCATCCGTTGTGCGTTGAAGAAATAACACATAACATGACATATGCGGTTGCCCTGCATTGCATACAAGAAGGAACTCTTTCCTTTGTGCATTGAAGAAACAAAAAATATCATATGCTGTTGCATTGCAATACATACAAGAACTCGCCTCTTCATTGCATTGCGTACAATAGTAAATTTATTACGTATCAAATATATGCTGTTGCATTGCAATGCATAAAGAAGTAACCGTTTCATTGCATACAATAGAGTTAACTTATTATGTTGTACATAGAAGAAATTAATATAACATATGTGCTGTTGCATTGCAATGCATACAAGAACTATCATGTAAGTTATGCACTGTTTCCCTGCAATGTATACACTAACTAACTTATTCCTTATGCATCGAAGAGATAACACATAACATATGTGGTATTGCGATTGAACTAACTCATCCGTTATGCAGTGCAGACATTAACACATAATGTGCATTGCATGGCAGTAACTTAATCAGTTGTGGAGTGAAGAGATAACACATGACAGGTGCTGTTGCATTGCATTGCATATACAATAGTTAACTTATTATGTTTGTGCACAGAAGATATTAATATAACGTGTGCTGATGCATTGCAATGCATACAAGAAATAACATGTAAGTTATGCACTCTTTCCTTGCATTGTATATAATGAACTGCAATAACTTATTCATTATGCATTGAAGAGATAACACAAAACATATGTGGTGTTGCGATGAATAAACTAACTCATCCATTATACATTGAAGATATAACACATAACATGTGCATTGCATTGCAGTAACTTAATCCGTTGTGCAGTGCAGAGATAAAACATGACGGGTGCTTGTTGCACTTGCATTGCATACAAGATCGAACTCTTTCCTTTGTGCAGTGAAGAGAAAACAAATCACATATGCTGCTGCATTGCAATGCATCAAGAATAACCGTTTCATTGCATTGCATACAATAGTGAACTTATTACGTTGTGCACAGAAGAAATTAATATAACGTGTGCTGTTGAAGAGAATACACATAACCCGTGGTGTTACGATGGATGAACTAATTCATATCCGTTGTACAGTGAAGAGATAAAACATGACAGGTGCTGTTGCACTGCATTGCATACAAGAACGAACTCTTTCCTTTGTGCATTGAAGAGACAAAAATCACATATGCTGTTGCATTGCAATACATACAAGATCGATCTCTTTATTCAGTGCATTGAAGAGAATACAAATAACCCGTGGTGTTGCGATGAATGAACTAACTCATCCGTTGTGTGTTGAAGAGATAACATAACATGCGCATTGCATTGCAGTAACTTAATCAGTTGTACAGTGCAGACATAACACATAACGTGCATTGTATTACAGTAACGTAATCCGTTGTGCAGTGAAGAGATAACACATGACGACATATGCTGTCATGCATTGCATACAAAAACGAACTCTTTCCTTTGTGCATTGAAGAGACACACAAATCACATATACTGTTGCATTGCAATGCATCAAGAAATAACCGTTACATTGCATTGCATACAATAGTTAACTTATTATGCTTGTGCACAGAAGAAATTAATGTGTGCTGTTGCATTGCAACATGTAAGTTATGCACTGAGTCATTGCAATGCATACAAAATCGACCTCTTTATGCATTGAAGAGACACAAATCACATATGCTGTTGCATTGCAATAAATACACGATCGAACTCTTTCCTCGGTGCATTGAAGAGACACAAATCACATATGCTGTTGCATTGCAATAAATACACGATCGAACTCTTTCCTCGGTGCATTGAAGAGACACAAATCACATATGCTGTTGCACTGCAATAAATACAAGATCGAACTCTTTCCTCTGTGCGTTGAAGAGACAACAAATCACAAATGCTGTTGCATCGCAATAAATACAAGAACTCGCCGCTTTGCATTGCATACAATAGTTAACTTATTATGCTGTGCATATAAGAAATTAATATAACGTGTGCTGTTGCATTGCAACATGTAAGTTATGCACTGAGTCCTTGCATTGTATACAAGATACAATGCAACTTATTCTAACTTATTAATACTAACCTATTCCTCGTGCATTGAAGAGAATACACATAACCCGTGGTGTTGCGATGAATAAAATAAGTCATCCGTTGTGCGTTGAAGAAATAACACATATGACATATGCGGTTGCCCTGCATTGCATACAAGAAGGAACTCTTTCCTTTGTGCATTGAAGAAACAAAAAATATCATATGCTGTTGCATTGCAATACATACAAGAACTCGCCTCTTCATTGCATTGCATACAATAGTGAATTTATTACGTATCAAATATATGCTATTGCATTGCAATGCATAAAGAAGTAACCGTTTCATTGCATACAATAGTTAACTTATTACGTTGTACATAGAAGAAATTAATATAACATATGTGCTGTTGCATTGCAATGCATACAAGAACTATCATGTAAGTTATGCACTGTTTCCTTGCAATGTATACACTAACTAACTTATTCCTTATGCATCGAAGAGATAACACAACATATGTTGTGTTGCGATTGAACTATCTCATCCGTTATACGTTGAAGATATAACACATAACATGTGCATTGCATTGCAGTAACTTAATCCGTTGTGCAGTGTAGCGATAACACATGACAGGTGCTTGTTGCACTTGCATTGCATACAAGATCGAACTCTTTCCTTTGTGCAGTGAAGAGAAAACAAATCACATATGCTGCTGCATTGCAATGCATCAAAAAGTAACCGTTTCATTGCATTGCATACAATAGTTAACTTTTATGATGTGCATAGGAGAAATTAATATAATATGTGCGCTGTTGCATTGCAACATGTAAGTTATGCACTGTGTCCTTGCATTGTATACAAGAACTAAATTATTCCTCGTGCATTGAAACAAATACACATAACCCGTAGTGTTGCGATGAATGAACTAACTCATCCGTTGTGCGCTGAAGAGGTAACATAACATGTGCATTGCATTACAGTAACATAATCCGTTGTGCAGTGAAGAGATAACACATGACATGACATATGCTGTCATGCATTGCATACAAGAACGAACTCTTTCCTTTGTGCATTGAAGAGACACACAAATCACATATACTGTTGCATTGCAATGTATCAAGAAGTAACCGTTTCATTGCATTGCATACAATAGTTAACTTATTATTCTCGTGCACAGAAGAAATTAATATAACGTGTGCTGTTGCATTGCAACATGTAAGTTATGCACTGTCATTGCATTGTATACAAGAACTAAATTATTCCTCGTGCATTGAAGAGAATACACATAACCCGTGGTGTTACGATGGATGAACATAAATAAACTGAACTTAATCAGTTGTGCAGTGCAGACATAACAGATAACGTGCATTGCATTGCAGTAACTTAATCTGTTGTGCAGTGAAGAGATAACGACAGGTGCTGTTGCACTGCATTGCATACAAGAACGAGCTCTTTGTGCATTGAAGAGAAAAAAATCACATATGCTGTTGCATTGCAAAAAATACAAGATCGAACTCTTTCCCCAGTGCATTGAAGAGACAACAAATCACAAATGCTGTTGCATCGCAATAAATACAAGAACTCGCCGCTTCATTGCATTGCATACAATAGTGAACTTATGCTGTGCATAGAAGAAATTAATTTAACGTGTGCTGTTGCATTGTAACATGTAAGTTATGCACTGAGTCCTTACAATTGTATACAAGATACAATGCAACTTATTTTAACTTATTAATACTAACTTATTCCTTATGCATTGAAGAGATAACACATAACATATGTGGCGTTACGATGAATGAACTAACTCATCCGTTATGCAGTGAAGAGATAATACACATGCCAAGTGCTTGTTGCACTGCATTGCATACAAGAAATAACTCTTTCCTTTGTGCATCGAAGAGAAAACAAAAAATCTCAAATGCTGTTGCATTGCAATACATACAAGAACTCGCCGCTTCATTGCATTGCATACAATAGTGAATTTATTACGTATCACATATATGCTGTTGCATTGCAATGCATAAAGAAGTAACCGTTTCATTGCATACAATAGTTAACTTATTACGTTGTACATAGAAGAAATTAATATAACATATCAAGTTATATCATGTAAGTGCATATCATGTAAGTTATGCACTGTTTCCTTGCAATGTATACACTAACTAACTTATTCCTTACGCATCGAAGAGATAACACATAACATATGTGGTGTTGCGATTGAACTAACTCATCCGTTATGCAGTGCAGACATAACACATAATGTGCATTGCATGGCAGTAAATTAATCAGTTGTGGAGTGAAGAGATAACACATGACAGGTGCTGTTGCATTGCATTGCATATACAATAGTTAACTTATTATGTTTGTGCACAGAAGAAATTAATATAACGTGTGCTGATGAATTGCAATGCATACAAGAAATAACATGTAAGTTATGCACTCTTTCCTTGCATTGTATATAATGAACTGCAATAACTTATTCATTATGCATTGAAGAGATAACACAAAACATATGTGGTGTTGCGATGAATAAACTAACTCATCCATTATACATTGAAGATATAACACATAACATGTGCATTGCATTGCAGTAACTTAATCCGTTGTGCAGTGCAGAGATAAAACATGACGGGTGCTTGTTGCACTTGCATTGCATACAAGATCGAACTCTTTCCTTTGTGCAGTGAAGAGAAAACAAATCACATATGCTGCTGCATTGCAATGCATCAAGAATAACCGTTTCATTGCATTGCATACAATAGTGAACTTATTACGTTGTGCACAGAAGAAATTAATATAACGTGTGCTGTTGAAGAGAATACACATAACCCGTGGTGTTACGATGGATGAACTAATTCATATCCGTTGTACAGTGAAGAGATAACACATGACATGACATATGCTGTCATGCATTGCATACAAAAACGAACTCTTTCCTTTGTGCATCGAAGAGAAAACAAATCACATATACTGTTGCATTGCAATGCATCAAGAAGTAACCGTTACATTGGATTGTATACAATAGTTAACTTATTATGCTTGTGCACAGAAGAAATTAATGTGTGCTGTTGCATTGCAACATGTAAGTTATGCACTGAGTCATTGCAATGCATACAAAATCGACCTCTTTATGCATTGAAGAGACACAAATCACATATGCTGTTGCATTGCAATAAATACACGATCGAACTCTTTCCTCGGTGCATTGAAGAGACACAAATCACATATGCTGTTGCACTGCAATAAATACAAGATCGAACTCTTTCCTCTGTGCGTTGAAGAGACAACAAATCACAAATGCTGTTGCATCGCAATAAATACAAGAACTCGCCGCTTTGCATTGCATACAATAACTTATTACGCTGTGCATATAAGAAATTAATATAACAAATGTGTTGTTGCATTGCAACATGTAAGTTATGCACTGAGTCCTTGCATTGTATACAAGATACAATGCAACTTATTCTAACTTATTAATACTAACTTATTCCTCGTGCATTGAAGAAACAAAAAATCTCAAATGCTGTTGCATTGCAATACATACAAGAACTCGCCGCTTCATTGCATTGCATACAATAGTTAACTTATTACGTATTACATATATGCTGTTGCATTACAATGCATAAAGAAGTAACCGTTTCATTGCATACAATAGTTAACTTATCACGTTGTACATAGAAGAAATTAATATAACATATCAAGAACTATCATGTAAGTTATGCACTGTTTCCTTGCAATGTATACACTAACTAACTTATTCCTTACGCATCGAAGAGATAACACATAAGTGGTGTTGCGATTGAACTAACTCATCCGTTTATGCAGTGAAGACATAACACATAATGTGCATTGCATGGCAGTAACTTAATCAGTTGTGGAGTGAAGAGATAACACATGACAGGTGCTGTTGCATTGCATTGCATATACAATAGTTAACTTATTATGTTTGTGCACAGAAGAAATTAATATAACGTGTGCTGATGAATTGCAATGCATACAAGAAATAACATGTAAGTTATGCACTCTTTCCTTGCATTGTATATAATGAACTGCAATAACTTATTCATTATGCATTGAAGAGATAACACAAAACATATGTGGTGTTGCGATGAATAAACTAACTCATCCATTATACATTGAAGATATAACACATAACATGTGCATTGCATTGCAGTAACTTAATCCGTTGTGCAGTGCAGAGATAAAACATGACGGGTGCTTGTTGCACTTGCATTGCATACAAGATCGAACTCTTTCCTTTGTGCAGTGAAGAGAAAACAAATCACATATGCTGCTGCATTGCAATGCATCAAGAATAACCGTTTCATTGCATTGCATACAATAGTGAACTTATTACGTTGTGCACAGAAGAAATTAATATAACGTGTGCTGTTGAAGAGAATACACATAACCCGTGGTGTTACGATGGATGAACTAATTCATATCCGTTGTACAGTGAAGAGATAACACATGACAGGTGCTGTTGCATCGCAATAAATACAAGAACTCGCCGCTTCATTGCATTGCATACAATAGTGAACTTATGCTGTGCATAGAAGAAATTAATATAACGTGTGCTGTTGCATTGCAACATGTAAGTTATGCACTGAATCCTTACATTGTATACAAGATACAATGCAACGTATTTTAACTTATTAATACTAACTTATTCCTTATGCATTGAAGAGATAACACATAACATATGTGGTGTTGCGATTGAACTAACTTATCCGTTATGCAGTGCAGAGAAAACACATGACAGGTGCTTGTTGCACTTGCATTGCATACAAGATCGAACTCTTTCCTCAGTGCATTAAAGAGAAAACAAATCTCATATGCTGCATTGCAATGCATCAAGAAGTAACCGTTTCATTGCATTGCACACAACAGTGAACTTATTACGTTGTGCATAGAAGAAATTAATATAACATGTGCTGTTGCATTGCAACATGTAAGTTAGCTAAATTATTCCTCGTGCATTGAAGAGAATACACATGACCCGTGCTGTTACGATGGATGCACTAACTCCTCCGTTGTGCGTTGACAATGTGCAGATATAACACATAACGTGCATTGCATTACAGTAACTTAATCCGTTGTGCAGTGAAGAGAGAACACATGATCATGTGTATGCTGTTGCACTGCATTGCATACGAGAACGAACTCTATCCTTTGTGCATTGAAGAGACAAAAAATCTCAAATGCTGTTGCATTGCAATAAATAAAAGATCGAAATCTTTCCTTTGTGCATTGAAGAGACGACAAATCACATATAGTGTTGCATTGCAACACATAGAAGAACTCGCCGCTTCATTGAATTGCATAACAATAGAGAACTTATTACGTATTACATATACTGTTGCATTGCAATGCATCAAGAAGTAACCGTTACATTGGATTGTATACAATAGTTAACTTATTACATTGTACATAGAAGTAATTAATATAGCATATGCGGTGTTGCATTGCAATGCATACAAGATCGAACTCTTTCCTTTGTGCATTGATGAGAAAACAAATCACATATGCTGTTTCATTGCAATGAATCAACAAGTAACCGTTTCATTGCATTGCATACAATAGCTAACTTATTATGCTTGTGCGCAGAATTAAAATAACGTGTGCTGTTGCGTTGCAACATGTAAGTTATGCACTGAGTCATTGCATTGTATACAATAACTAAATTATTCCTCGTGCATTGAAGAGAATGCACATAACCCGTGCTGTTACGATGGATGCACTAACTCATCCGTTGTGCATTGAAGAGATAACACATTAACGTGCATTGCATTGCAGTAACTTAATCCGTTGTGCAGTGAAGAGATAACACATGACAGCTGCTGTTGCACTGAATTGCATACAAGAACGAACTCGTTCCTTTGTGCATTCTTTAATGACAACAAATCACAAATTCTGTTGCATTGCAATAAATACAAGAACTTGCCGCTTCATTGCATTGCATACAATAAGTGAACTTATTACGTTGTGCATAGAAAAAAAATGATATAACATATGTGCTGTTGCATGTATACAAGAACTATAATGTAAGTTATGCACTGTTTCCTTGCAATGTATAGACTAAATCCGTTGTGCGTTGAAGAGATAACACATAACAGGTGCTGTTGCATTGCATTGCATATACAAGTTAACTTATTACGTTGGGCATAGAAGAATTAATATAACATATGTGCTGATGCATTGCAATGCATACAGGAAATAACATGTGTTATGCACTGTTTCCTTGCATGGCATATAATGAGCTGCAATAACAGATTCCTTATGCATGGAAGAGACAACACATAACATATGTGGTGCTGCGATGAAAAAACTAACTCATACATTATGCATTGAAGATATAACACATAACATGTGCATTGCATTGCAGTAACTTAATCCGTTGTGCAGTGCAGCGATAACACATGACAGGTGCTTGTTGCACTTGCATTGCATACATGACTCATTAACTCTGATGTTACTTCAGACATACATGAGCCCATATTTGACCTACAGACCATATCTCAGGCAAATTAGTCATCGCTCATCAACGTTTTATACATACTCACTGACTCCTTCTGACGATACGTCAGATAGATGGCCAAAAAGTACTCGATCTTGAACTTTTCATGCATTGTTATTGACTCCTTCTGATGTTACTTCACCCATACAGAAGTCCATATTAGACCTGATTAAATTTTTTTTTATCCCAAGAGTTCTCGATCATAAACTTTATATTCATGCCTCACTCTGCTGTTACTTCAGCCATAGAGTGCTGAATTTTTGACCTAATGGGCATATGTCTAGCAAAATAACCCTCGATTATGAACTTTCTACACATACTCATTGACTCACTCTAATGTTATTTCAGACATACCATGAGCCCATATTTCACCTACTGAACATATTTCTGGCAAATTAGTCCTCGATCATGAGCTTCCTGTACATTCTTATTGACCCTATCTGGTGTTAGATATGCCAGACATTAGTCCATATTTGACTGACTGAACATATTTCTGGCCCAAGAGTACTCGATCTTGACCTTTCTAATATATACTATTTGACTCATTCTGATGGTATTTCAGCCATACCGAAGTCCATATTAGACCTAATTAAATTTATTTCTGTCCCAAGAGTCCTCGATCATGAACTTTTTATACACAATCATTGACTCATTCTGATGATACATCAGGCATAGAGTATTGCATATTTGACCTAATGGACATATTGTTGACCAAAGCTTATTCGAGCTTGAACTTTTTATACTTTACTATTGACTCCTTCTGATGATACGTCAGCTAGAGAGTATTGCATATTTGACCAAATGAACATATTTCTGGCCCAAGAGTACACGATCTTGAACTTTCAATACATACTCATTGATTCACTCTCATGTTATTAGACACATTGAACATATTTCTGGCCCAAGAGAGCTCGATCATGAACTTTCTATACATCCTCAATGACTCCTGATTTTATTTCAACCATACAGAAGTCCATATTAGACCTGATTAAATTTTTTTTGTCCCGAGAGTTCTCAATCATAAACTTTATATTCATGCCTCACTCTGATATTACTTCAGCCATAGAGTACTGAATTTATGACGTAATGGGCATATGTCTAACAAAATAACCCTCGATTATGAACTTTCTACACATACTCATTGACTCACTCTAATGTTATTTCAGACATACCATGAGCCCATATTTCACCTACTCAACATATTTCGGGAAAATTAGTCCTCGATCATAAACTTTTTATACACAGTCATTGACTCCATCTGATGATACATCAGCTAGAGAGTTTTGCATATTTGACCTAATGAACATATTTCTGGCCCAAGAGTACACGATCTTGAACTTTCAGTACATACTCATTGATTCACTCTGATGTTACTTCAGCCACATATGTACCAATTTTGACCTACTGAACAAATTTCTGGCAAATAGTTCTCAATGATGAACTTTTTATACAAACTCATTGACTCTTTATGTGACACGTCAACTACAGATTATTGCATATTTGACCCAATAACCATATTTTTGGCCAGAGACTACTCAATCTTGAACATTTTATATATACTTACTTACGCCTTCTGATGTCACATTAGCAATACTGTAGACCACATTTGACCTAATGAACATTTTTCTGGCCAAAGAGTACTCCATCTTGAACTATGAATACATACTCATTGATTCACTTTGTTACTTCAGTCATATATGAACCAATTTTGAACTACTGAACAAATATCACGCAAATTAGTCCTCAATTATGAACTTTTTATATGAGCTCATTGACTCCTTCTGATGATACATCATCAATAGAGTATTGCATATTTGACCTAAGAGACATACTTGTGGCCAAAGAGTACTCGATCTTGAACTTTTCATACATTACGATTGACTAATTCTGATGTTACTTCACCCATACAGAAATCCATATTAGACCCACTCAACATATTACTGGCCAAAGAGAGCTCGATCATGAACTTTCTATACATCCTCAATGACTCCTTCTGAATTTATTTCAAACATGCAGAAGTCCATATTAGACCTGATTAAATTTTTTTTGTCCCAAGAGTTGTCAATCATAAACTTTATATTCATGCCTTACTCTGATGTTACTTCAGCCATAGAGTACTGAATTTTTGACCTAATGGGCATATGTCTAGCAAAATAACCCTCGATCATGAACTTTCTATACATACTCATTGACTGACTCTGATGTTATTTCAGACATACCTTGAGCCCATATTTCACCTACAAACATATTTCCGGCAAATTAGTCCTCGGTCATGAACTTTTTATACACACTCATTTACTCTTTCTGATGATACGTCAGCCATAGAGCATTGCATATTTGACCTAATGGACATACTGGACAAAGAGTACTCGTTTTTTACCTTTTTATTTATGCGTACATACGCTTTCTGATTTCACATCAGCCATACTGTAGTCCATATTTGAACTAATGAACATATTTTGGGCCCAAGAGTACTCGATCTTGAACATTCTATACATACTCATTTATTCACTCTGATGTTACTTCATCCATGTATGAACCCATTTTGACCTACTGAACTAACTTTTGGCAAATTTGTCCTTGATGACCAACTTTTTATATAAACTCATTGACTCCTTCTGATGATACATCAGCCATAGAATATTGCATATTTGACCTAATGGACATATTTCTAGCAAATCAGTCCTAGATCATGAACATTTTATACATGACTATTGACTAATTGTGATGTTACTTCACCCATACAGAAGTCCATATTAGACCTACTGAATATATTTTTGACAAAATAATCCTCAATCCTGAACTTTCTGTACTGACTCATTGAGTCCTTCTGATGTCATCTCTGCCATAGAGTATTGCATATGTGACCTATTGGACACTGGCCAAAGAGTACTCATTCCTTAACTTTTTATGTATGCCTACTTCTTCTGATGTCACATCAGCCATACTGTAGTCCATATTTGAACTAATGAACATATTTTGGGCCCAAGAGTACTCGATCTTGAACATTCTATACATACTTATTGACTCCTTCTGATTTTATTTCAACCATACAGAAGTCCATATTAGACCTGATTAAATTTTTTTTTATCCCAAGAGTTCTCGATCATAAACTTTATATTCATGCCTCACTCTGCTGTTACTTCAGCCATAGAGTGCTGAATTTTTGACCTAATGGGCATATGTCTAGCAAAATAACCCTCGATTATGAACTTTCTACACATACTCATTGACTCACTCTAATGTTATTTCAGACATACCATGAGCCCATATTTCACCTACTGAACATATTTCGGGAAAATTAGTCCTCGATCATGAACTTTTTATACACAATCATTGACTCATTCTGATGATACATCAGGCATAGAGTATTGCATATTTGACCTAATGGACATATTGTTGACCAAAGCTTATTCGAGCTTGAACTTTTTATACTTTACTATTGACTCCTTCTGATGATACGTCAGCTAGAGAGTATTGCATATTTGACCAAATGAACATATTTCTGGCCCAAGAGTACACGATCTTGAACTTTCAATACATACTCATTGATTCACTCTCATGTTACACGTCAGCCAAACAGTAGTCCATATTTGACCTAATGAACAAATTTCTGGCCCAACAACACTTGATCTTGAACTGTCTATACATACCTCATTGACTCCTTCTAATGTTACTACAGCCATTCAGAAGTCCCTAGACCAACTGAACAAATTTTTGGCAAATTAGTCCTCGATCATGAACTTTCTATGCATGCTCATTGACTCCTTTACATGTTACTTCCAAGAAACAGTAGTACATATTTGACCTAATGAGCATAATACTGGCCCAAGAGTACTCGAACTTGAACGTTTAACATATACTCCAAGACGCCTTCTTATGTCACATCTTGAACTTTTTATACATTACTATTGACTTCATCTGATGTTACTTCATCCATACAGAAGTCCATATTAGACCTAATTAAATTTTTTTCTGTCCCAACAGTCCTCGATCTTGAACTTTCTATACATTCTCATTGCCTCACTCTGATGTTACTTTAGCCATACTTGAGCCCTTGAACTTGAACTTTTTATACATATTGATTGACTCTTGATTATACGTCAGCCATAGAATATTGCATATTTGACGTAATGGACATATTTCTGGCCAAAGAGCCCTTGATCTTGAACTTTCTATACTTACTCATTGACTCCTTCCGATTTTCATATGCCATACAGAAGTACATATTAGACCTACTTCAATGGTTTTTTGTCCCAAGAGTCATCGATCATGAATTTTCTATACGTACTCTTTGACTCGCTCTGATGTTACTTCAGTACTCTTTGGCCAAAAATATGTTCAGTAGGTCAAATATGGACTTCTGCATGGCTGATGCAACATCAAAAGGCGTCAATTAGTATGATTTGAAAGTTCATCATCAAGGTCTCTTTTGTCAGAAATATGCTCAGTAACATCAGAATTTTGGACTACTGTCTGGCTGATTTAACATCTGATGGAGTCTATGAAAGTGTATAGTCAGTTCATGGTCAGGGACTCTTAGGCCAGAAATATTTTCAGTTGTTCAAAAATTGACTACTCTCTGTCTGATGTAACATCAGAAGGAGTCAATGAGTATGTATAGAAAGTTCAAGATTGAGTAATCTGTGCCCGGAAATATGTTCAGTAGGTCAAATATGGACTTCTGAATATGGACTTAACTGATGTAACGTCAGAAAGAGGTGATGAGTGTATATCGAGAACTCTTTGGAAAGAAATATGTTCATTACGTCGAAAATGCACTATTGTATAGCTGACATATCATCAGCAGAAGGATGTGCATCTATAGCATGTTCAATGAGTATCTATAGAATGTTCATGATCAAGGACTCTTGGGCCAGAAATATGTTCAGTAGGTCCAATATTGGCTATTGTCTAGCTGATGTACCATCAGAAGTAGTCATTGATTACTGTATTTTAAGTTCATGTTAAGGGACTCTTTTGCCAGAAATATTTTCAGTTGTTCAAATATGGACTTCTTTATGGCTAATGTCAAATCAGAAGAAGTCTATGAGTACAAACACTTCAAGACTGAG
Organism: Mylopharyngodon piceus; assembly: GCA_039654765.1. Taxonomy (NCBI): domain Eukaryota; kingdom Metazoa; phylum Chordata; class Actinopteri; order Cypriniformes; family Xenocyprididae; genus Mylopharyngodon; species Mylopharyngodon piceus. The sequence goes on along the minus strand of CM077443.1, from coordinate 41,633,643 downwards.
TACTCGGGTCAGAAATATGTTCACTTTCAAATATGGACGTCTGTCTGGCTGATGTATCATCCGAACCAGTCATTGAGAATGTATAGTAAGATCATTTTCAGGGAATCTTTAGCCAGAAATATGTTCAGTAGGTCAAATATGGACTTCTGTAAGGCTGATTTAATATCAGGAGTCTATGATTATTTATAGTAAGTTCATATTCAGGGACTCTTTGGCCAGAAAGGTGTTCTGTTGGTCAGATATGGACCTGTATGGGCGATGTAACATTAGAAGGAGGCAAAAGAGTAAGTACAGATATGTTCAAAACAAGTACTCTTTTGCCAGAAATATGTTCACTTGGTCAAATATGGACCTCTATATTGCTGATGTAACATCAGAAAGAGGCAAAAGTGTATTTAAAGTTCAAGATCGAGTACTCTTTGGCCAAAAATATGTTCACTACGTCAAATATGCACTATTGTAAAACTGAGTATATAAAGAAAGTTCAAGATCGAGTATTCTATGGCCAGAAATATTTTGAGTTGGTCAAATATGGACTGATGTAACATCAGAAGGATTGAATCATTGAATGTTTTGAAATTTCATGATCAACGACTCTTTTGCAAAAAATATGTTCATTAGGTCAAATATGGGCTCCTGTACGACAGATGTAACAACAAATGAATCGATTGGGTATGTTTTGAAAGGTCAATATCGAGCATTCTTTGAATAGAAATATGTTCAGTCAAATATGGACTTCTGTATGGCTGATTTATCATTAAAAGGAGTCAATGAGTATGTATAGTAAGTTCAGGTTCAGGGTGTCTTTGGCCAGAAAAGTTGTTCTGTCGCTCAAATACAGACGTCTATATGGCTGATATAACATCAAAAGGAGTCAATGTGTATGTATAGAATGTTCATGATCAAAGGCACTTGGGACAGAAAATATTTAACTAGGTCTATTATGGAATACTGTTCTTCTGATGTAACATCAGAAGGAGTCAATTAATATGTATAGACAGTTCAAGATTGAATATTCTTGGGCCAGAAATTATGAATATATGAATATTATTCATTGTGTCAAATATGGACTACTGTCTGTCTGATGTAACATCAGAAGCAGTCGATGAATCTGTATAGAAAGTTCAAGGACTCATTGGTCAGAAATATGTCCAATAGGTCAGATATGCAATACTCCATGGCTGGATCAAAAGGAGTCAATAGTAATGTATAAAAAGTTTCTTTGGCCAGAAATATATTCAATGGATCAAGTATGGGATCATACCGTCTGAAGTAACATCAGAGTGAAGCAATGAATATGTATACAATGTTCAAGATCGAGTACTCTTTGGCCAGAAATATGTCCATTACATCAAATATGCAATACTCTGTGGCTGATGTATCATCAGACGGAGTCAATGTGTATGTATAAAAAGTTCATGATCAAGGACTAATTTTCCAGAAATATGTTCAGTAGGTCAAACATGGGCTCATTTATGGCTGAAGTAACAGCATAGTGAGGCAATTAGTGTGTGTAGAAAGTTCATGATCAAGGACTCTTGAGACAGAAATATGTTATTGACTTCTGTATGCATTGCAATAAATATAAATAAAATTGTATGCAGTGCATACAATAGTTAATTATTGCCCTGTGCATAGAAGAACTCAATATAACGTAATATGGTGTTGCATTGCAACATGTAAGCTATGCACTGTTTCCTTGCATAGTATACAAGAACGAACTTATTACTTAGGCATTAAAGATATAACACAAAACATATGTGGTGTTGCGATGAATGAACTAACTCATCCGTTATGCATTGAACAGATAATATAACGTGCATTGCATCGCAGTAACTTAATCCGTTTAGCAGTGAAGAGATATCACGACAGGTGTTAGTTGCACTGCGTTGCATACAAGAACTAACTTTTTCCTTTGTGCATTGAAGAGAAAACACATAACATGTAGATCATGAGAGAATACATGTACGATAAAGTACAATAATGTATGCGTTGTTTGGTTGCATTTTATACAAGAACTGACTTATTCTTTATGCACTGAAGAGATAACATATAACATATGTGGTATGGCGATGAATAAACTAAATCACCCGTTATGCGTTGAGAGATAACACATAACATGTGAATTGCACTGCAGTAACTTAATCCGTTGTGCAGTGCTGAGATAATTAAAGGTGCTTTTGTTGCACTGCTTTGCATACAAGCTCGAACTCTTTCCTTTGTGCATTGAAGAGAAAACAAATCACATATGCTGTTGCATTGCAATAAATACAAGAACTCCCCGTTTCATTGCATTGCATACAATGATTAACTTATTTCGCTGTGCATAGAAGAAATTAATATAACGTGTGCTGTTGCATTGCAATGCATACAAGAACTGACTTATTACTCGTGCATTGAAGAGAATACAAATAACCCGTAGTGATGCAATGAATGAACTAACTCATCCGTTGTGCGTTGAAGAGATAACACATAACATGTGCATTGCATTGCGATAACTTACTCAGTTTTGCAGTGCAGACATAACACATAACGTATATTGCATTGCAGTAACTTAATCAGTTGTGCAGTGAAGAGATCACATATGACAGGTGCTGTTGCATTGCATTGCATATACAATAGTTAACATTACGTTGGGCATAGAAGAATTAATATAACATATGTGCTGTTGCATTGCAATGCATACAAGAACTAACATGTAATGTATGCACTGTTTCCTTGCATTGTATTTAACTAACTTATTCCTTATGCATTGAAGAGATAACACGTATGGCAGGTGCTTGTTGCACTGCACTGCATACAAGAACTAACTCTTTCCTTTTTGTGCACTGAAGAGAAAACAAATCACATATGCTGTTGCATTGCAATGCCCCAAGAAGTAACGGTTTCATTGCATTGCATTCAATAGTTAACTTTATTATGTTGCATTGCAAAATCTAAGTTATGCACTGAGTCCTTGCGTTGTATACAAGAACTAACTTATTCTTCGTGCATTGAAAATAATACAGATAACCCGTCGTGGAGCGATGACTGAACTAACTCATCCGTTGTGCGTCGAAGAGATAATTGCATTGCATTGCAGTAACTTAGTTGTGCAGTGCAGACATTAACACATAAAGTGCATTGCATTGGTTCAAGGACTCATTGGTCAGAAATATGTCCAATAGGTCAGATATGCAATACTCCATGGCTGGATCAAAAGGAGTCAATAGTAATGTATAAAAAGTTTCTTTGGCCAGAAATACATTCAATGGATCAAGTATGGGATCATACCGTCTGACGTAACATCAGAGTGAAGCAATGAATATGTATACAATGTTCAAGATCGAGTACTCTTTGGCCAGAAATATGTCCATTACATCAAATATGCAATACTCTGTGGCTGATGTATCATCAGACGGAGTCAATGTGTATGTATAAAAAGTTCATGATCAAGGACTAATTTTCCAGAAATATGTTCAGTAGGTCAAACATGGGCTCATTTATGGCTGAAGTAAACAGCATAGTGAGGCAATTAGTGTGTGTAGAAAGTTCATGATCAAGGACTAATTTGCCAGAAATATGTTATTGACTTCTGTATGCATTGCAATAAATATAAATAAAATTGTATGCAGTGCATACAATAGTTAATTATTGCCCTGTGCATAGAAGAACTCAATATAACGTAATATGGTGTTGCATTGCAACATGTAAGCTATGCACTGTTTCCTTGTATGTATAGTATAGGTATACAAGAACGAACTTATTACTTAGGCATTAAAGATATAACACAAAACATATGTGGTGTTGCGATGAATGAACTAACTCATCCGTTATGCATTGAACAGATAATATAACGTGCATTGCATCGCAGTAACTTAATCCGTTTAGCAGTGAAGAGATATCACGACAGGTGTTAGTTGCACTGCGTTGCATACAAGAACTAACTTTTTCCTTTGTGCATTGAAGAGAAAACACATAACATGTAGATCATGAGAGAATACATGTACGATAAAGTACAATAATGACTGCTGCAATAATGTATGCGTTGTTTGGTTGCATTTTATACAAGAACTGACTTATTCTTTATGCACTGAAGAGATAACATATAACATATGTGGTATGGCGATGAATAAACTAAATCACCCGTTATGCGTTGAGAGATAACACATAACATGTGAATTGCACTGCAGTAACTTAATCCGTTGTGCAGTGCTGAGATAATTAAAGGTGCTTTTGTTGCACTGCTTTGCATACAAGCTCGAACTCTTTCCTTTGTGCATTGAAGAGAAAACAAATCACATATGCTGTTGCATTGCAATAAATACAAGAACTCCCCGTTTCATTGCATTGCATACAATGATTAACTTATTTCGCTGTGCATAGAAGAAATTAATATAAAGTGTGCTGTTGCATTGCAATGCATACAAGAACTGACTTATTCCTCGTGCATTGAAGAGAATACAAATAACCCGTAGTGATGCAATGAATGAACTAACTCATCCGTTGTGTGTTGAAGAGATAACATATAACATGTGCATTGCATTGCGATAACTTACTCAGTTTTGCAGTGCAGACATAACACATAACGTATATTGCATTGCAGTAACTTAATCAGTTGTGCAGTGAAGAGATCACATATGACAGGTGCTGTTGCATTGCATTGCATATACAATAGTTAACATTACGTTGGGCATAGAAGAATTAATATAACAGATGTGCTGTTGCATTGCAATGCATACAAGAACTAACATGTAATGTATGCACTGTTTCCTTGCATTGTATTTAACTAACTTATTCCTTATGCATTGAAGAGATAACACGTATGACACGTGCTTGTTGCACTGCATTGCATACAAGAACTAACTCTTTCCTTTTTGTGCACTGAAGAGAAAACAAATCACATATGCTGTTGCATTGCAATGACCCAAGAAGTAACGGTTTCATTGCATTGCATTCAATAGTTAACTTTATTATGCTGTGCATAGAAGAAATTAATATAACGTGTGCTGTTGCATTGCAAAATCTAAGTTATGCACTGAGTCCTTGCGTTGTATACAAGAACTAACTTATTCCTCGTGCATTGAAAATAATACAGATAACCCGTCGTGGAGCGATGACTGAACTAACTCATCCGTTGTGCGTCGAAGAGATAATTGCATTGCATTGCAGTAACTTAGTTGTGCAGTGCAGACATTAACACATAAAGTGCATTGCATTGCATTGTATATACAATAAATAGATAACATTACGTTGGCCATAGAAGAAATTACGCATGACAAGTGCTGTTGCATTGCAATAAATGCATTGCAGTATCTTAGGTGCTGTTGCATTGCATTCATATACAATAGATTACTTATTACGTTGGGTATAGAAGAAATTATTATAACATGTATATATCATGTAAGTTATGCACTGTTTCATTGCAATGTATACACTTATTCTTCATACATTGAAGAGATAACATAACATATGCTGTTGCATTGCAATAGAACTCACCGTATCATTGCATTGCATACAATAGTTGACTTATTACGTTGTGCATAGAAGAAATTAATATAACATATGTGCTGTTGCATTGCAGTGCATACAATAACTATCATGTAAGTTATGTTTCATTGCAATGTTCACACTAACTTATTCCTTATGCATTGCAGAGATAACATATAACATATGTGGTGTTGCGATGAATGAACTAACTCATCCGTTGTGCGTTGAAGAGATAACACATAACATGTACATTGCAATAACTTAATCAGTTGTGCAGTGCAGACATAACACATAACGTGCATTGCATTGCAGTAACTTTATCCGTTGTACAGTGAAGAGATAACAAATCACATATGCTGTTGCATTGCAATAAATACATGAACTCGCACTCGCACTCGATTCATTTGCATTGCATACAATAGTGAACTTATTACGTTGGGCATAGAAGAAATTATATTGTATACAAGAACTAACTTATTGCTCGTGCATTGAAGGAATAACACATTGCACGTGGTGATGCGATGAATGAAATAACTCATCCGTTGTGCGATGAAGAGATAACACGTGCAGTGAAGTTAAACCGTTGTCAATGAAGAGATAACACATGACAGGTGCTTGTTGCACTGCATTACAAGACCGAACTCTTTGCTTTGTGCATTGAAGAGACAACAAATCACATGCTGTTGCATTGCAATAAATATAAATAAAATTGTATGCATCGCATACAATAGTTCATTATTGCGCTTTGCATAGAGCAAATTAATATAACATAAAGTGGTGTTGCATTGCAACATGTAAGTTATGCACTGTTTCCTTGCATTATATACAAGAACTAACTTATTCCTTATGCGATAAAGAGATAACACATAACACGTTCTGTTGCGATGAATGAACTCATCCGTTATGCATTGAAGAGTTAACACATAACATGTGCATTGCATTGCATAACTTAATCCATTTAGCAGTAAAGAGATAACACGAACGGTGCTAGTTGCACTACGTTGCATACAAGAACTAACTATTTTTAGTTTGTGCATTGAAGAGAACACATCATATAGAGCATTAGAGAATACATATAAGGTATGCGTTGTTTCATTGCATTTTATACAAGAACTGACTTTTATTCCTTATGCATTGAAGAAATAACACATAACATATGTGGTGTATGTCAGACTTGAACTTTTTACATTTTATCATTGACTCCTTCCATACAGGTCAATATTAGACCTAATTATTTTTTTTCTATCCCAAGAGTCTTTCGATCATGAACTTTATACACATGCCTCACACTGATGTTACTTCAGCAATAGAGTATTGTATATTTAACGTAATGTCTGTCAAAATTTCTATACATACTCATTGACTTTATCTGATGTTACATCAACCATACAGTAGTACAAATTTTTGACCTAATGAACATAATTCTGACCTAAGAGTCCTCGATCATGAACATTCTATAAATACTCATTGACACTCTGATGTTACTTCAGACAAACATGAGCCCATGTTTGACCTAATGAACATATTTCGGGCCCAAGAGTTCTCGATCTTGAACATTCAATACACACTCATTGATTCAATCTGATGTTACTTTAGCAATATATGAACCCATTTTGACCTACTGAAAAAATTTCTGGCAAATTTGTCCTCGATGATGCTTTTTTTATATAAACTCATTGACGCCTTCTGATGATAGATCAGCCATAGCGTAAAGAATATTTGACCTAAAGGACATATGTCTGGCAAATTAGTCCTAGATCATGAACTCTTTATAGATACTTATTGACACCTGATTATACGTCAGCCAAGGAATATAGCATATTTGATGTAAAGGGCATATTTCTGGCCATAGAGCACTCAATCTTGAACTTTTTATATATATACTCATTGACTTTATCTGATGTTACATCAAACACAGAAGTCCATATTTGACCTACTGAACATAATTCTGACACAAGAGTCATGAACTTTTTATACATACTCATTGATTCACTCTGATGTTAGTTCACCCATACAGACTCAACATTAGACCTACTGAACATATTTCTGGCCAAACAGTATTCGATACTGAACGTTTTGTATATACTCATTGACACCTTCTGGTAATAAATCAGCTATACAGAAGTCCATATTTGACCTAGTGAACATAATTCTGACCCAAGAGCACTCGATCATGAACTTTCTATATATACTCATTGAGTCCTTCTGATGATACGTCAGCTATAGAGTATTGCATGTTTGACCTAATGAACATATTTCTGGCCAAAGAATACTCAATCTTGAACTTTTCGTACATTATCATTGACTCTTTCTGATGTTACTTCACCCATACAGAAGTCCTAAATAGACCTATTTCTATCAAATTTGACCTAATGAACAGATTTCTGGCCCTAGAGTACTCGATCTTGAACTTTCTAATATATACTCATTGACTCTATCTGATTTTATTTCAGTCATACAGAAGTCCATATTAGAGATAATAAAATTTATGTCTGTCCCAAGAGTCTTCGATTGTGAACTTTATAAAGATGCCTCACACTAATGTTACTTCACCCATAGAGTATTGTATATTTGACGTAATGGATATATTTCTAGCAAAATAGCCCTCGATCATGAACATTTTATTCAAACCAGTTGACTCCTTCTGATAATACGTCAGCAATATAGAGTATTGACTATTTGACCTAATGGACATCTGGCAAATTTACTACTCGTTCTTGAACTTTCAATACATACTCATTGACTCCTTCTGATCATACATCATCCATAGAGTATTGCATATTTGACCTAAAGGACAAATTTCTGGCCCAAGAGTACTTCATCTTGAACTTTGAATACATACTCATTGATTCAATCTGTTACTTCAGCCATATATGAACCAATTTTGAACTACTGAACAAATTTCACGCAAATTAGTCCTCAATTATGAACTTTTTACATGAACTCATTGACTCCTTCTGATGATACATCATCAATGGAGTATTGCATATTTGACCTAAAAGAAATATTTGTGTCCAAAGAGTACTCGATCTTGAACTTTTCATACATTACTATTGACTAATTCTGATGTTACTTCACCCATACAGAAGTCCATATTAGACCCACTGAACATATTTCTGGCCCAAGAGAGCTCGATCATGAACTTTCTATACATCCTCAATGACTCACTCTAATGTTAATTCAGACATACCATGAGCCCATATTTCACCTACTGATCTAACTTTTGGCAAATTTGTCGTTGATGACGAACATTTTATATAAACTCATTGACTCCTTCTGATGATACGTCAGCTAGAGAGTATTGCATATTTGACCTAATAAACATATTTCTGGCCCAAGAGTATACGATCTTGAACTTTCAATACATACTCATTGATACACTCTGATGTTACTTCAGCAATACATGATCCAATTTTGACCTACTGAACAAATTTCTGGCAAATAGTCCTCAATGATGAACTTCTTATACAAACTCATTGACTTTTTATGTGACACATCAACTGTAGATTATTGCATATTTGACCTAATAACCATATTTTTGGCCAAAGACTACTCAATCTTGAACTTTTTATATATACTTACTTACGCCTTCTGATGTCACATTAGCAATACTGTAGTCCACATTTGACCTAATGAACATTTTTTTGGCCCAAGAGTACTTCATCTTGAACTATGAATACATACTCATTGATTCACTCTGTTACTTCAGCTATATATAAACCAATTTTGAAAAAACTGAACAAATTTCACGCAAATTAGTCCTCAATTATGAACTTTTTATATGAACTCATTCCCTCCTTTTGATGATACATCATCAATAGAGTATTGCATATTTGACCTAAAAGACATATTTGTGGCCAAAGAGTACTCGATCTTGAACTTTTCCTACATTACTATTGACTAATACTGATGTTACTTCACCCATACAGAAGTCCATATGAGACCCACTGAACATATTTCTAGCCTAAGAGAGCTCGATCATGAACTTTCTATACATCCTCAATGACTCCTTCTGATTTTATTTCAACCATACAGAAGTCCATATTAGACCTGATTAAATTGTTTTTGTCCCAAGAGTTCTGAATCATAAACTTCATATTCATGCCTCACTCTGATGTTACATCAGCCATAGAGTACTGAATTTTTGACCTAATGGGCATATGTCTAGCAAAATAACCCTCGATTATGAACTTTCTATACATACTCATTGACTCACTCTAATGTTAATTCAGACATACCATGAGCCCATATATCACCTACTGAACATAGTTCGGGAAAATTAGTCCTCGATCATGAACTTTTTATATTCATTCATTTACTCTTTCTGATGATCCGTCAGCCATAGAGTATTGCATATTTGACCTAATGGACATACTGGACAAAGAGTACTCGTTCTTTAACTTTTTATTAATGCGTACATAAGCCTTCTGATGTCACATCAGCCATACTGTAGTCCATATTTGAACTAATGAACATATTTTGGGCCCAACAGTACTCGATCTTGAACATTCTATACATACTCATTGATTCACTCTGATGTTACTTCATCCATATATGAACCCATTTTGGCCTACTGATCTAACTTTTGGCAAATTTGTCGTTGATGACGAACTTTTTATATAAACTCATTGACTCCTTCTGATGATACATCAGCCATAGAGTATTGCATATTTGACCTAATGGACATATTTCTGGCAAATTAGTACTCGATCTTGAACTTTCAATACATATTCATTGACTCATTCTGATGTTACTTCAGCCATACAGAAGTTCATATTTGAGCTAATGAACATATTTCTGGCCCAAGAGTACACGATCTTGAACTTTCAATACACACTCATTGATTCACTCTGATGTTACTTCAGCCATATATGATCCAATTTTGACCTACTGAACAAATTTCTGGCAAATAGTCCTCAATGATGAAATTCTTATACAAACTCATTGACTCCTTATGTGATACGCCAACTGTTAGCTTAATTGCATATTTGACCTAATAACCATATTTTTGGCCAAAGACTACTCAATCTTGAACTTTTTATATATACTTACTTACGCCTTCTGATGTCACATTAGCAATACTGTAGTCCACATTTGACCTAATGAACATATTTCTGGCCCAAGAGTACTTGATCTTGAACTTTCAATACATACTCATTGATTCACTCTGATGTTAATTCACCCATACAGAAGTCAAAATTTCACCTACTGAACATATTTCTGGCCAAACAGTATTCGATACTGAACGTTTTGTATATACTCATTGACACCTTCTGGTAATAAATCAGCTATACAGAAGTCCATATTTGACCTAGTGAACATAATTCTGACCCAAGAGCACTCGATCATGAACTTTCTATATATACTCATTGAGTCCTTCTGATGATACGTCAGCTATAGAGTATTGCATGTTTGACCTAATGAACATATTTCTGGCCAAAGAATACTCAATCTTGAACTTTTCGTACATTATCATTGACTCTTTCTGATGTTACATCAGACAGACAGTAGTCCATATTTGACCTAATTAACATATTTCTGGCCCAAGAGTATACGATCATGAAATTTCTATACTGACTCTTTGACTCCTTCTGATGTTACATCAGACAGACAGTAGTCCATATTGACCTAATGAACATATTTCTGGCACAAGAGTACTCGATCTTGAACTTTCTAATATATACTCATTGACTCCTTCTGATTTTATTTCAGTCATACAGAAGTCCATATTAGAGCTAATAAAATTTATGTCTGTCCCAAGAGTCTTCGATTGTGAACTTTATAAAGATGCCTCACACTAATGTTACTTCACCCATAGAGTATTGTATATTTGACGTAATGGATATATTTCTAGCAAAATAGCCCTCGATCATGAACATTTTAGTCAAACCAGTTGACTCCTTCTGATAATACGTCAGCAATATAGAGTATTGACTATTTGACCTAATGGACATCTGGCAAATTTACTACTCGTTCTTGAACTTTCAATACATACTCATTGACTCCTTCTGATCATACATCATCCATAGAGTATTGCATATTTGACCTAAAGGACAAATTTCTGGCCCAAGATTACTTGATCTTGAACATTCTATACATACTCATTGATTCAATCTGATGTTACTTCATCCATATATGAACCCATTTTGACCTACTGATCTAACTTTTGGCAAATTTGTCGTTGATGACGAACTTTTTATACACAATCATTGACTCCTTCATACATCAGCCATAGAGTATTGCATATTTGACCTAATGGACATATTTTTGACCAAAGCTTATTCGATCTGGAACTTTTTATACATTACTATTGACTCCTTCTGATGATACGTCAGCTAGAGAGTATTGCATATTTGACCTAATGAACATATTTCTGGCCCAAGAGTATACGATCTTGAACTTTCAATACATACTCATTGATACACTCTGATGTTACTTCAGCAATACATGATCCAATTTTGACCTACTGAACAAATTTCTGGCAAATAGTCCTCAATGATGAACTTCTTATACAAACTCATTGACTTTTTATGTGACACATCAACTGTAGATTATTGCATATTTGACCTAAAAGAAATATTTGTGTCCAAAGAGTACTCGATCTTGAACTTTTCATACATTACTATTGACTAATTCTGATGTTACTTCACCCATACAGAAGTCCATATTAGACCCACTGAACATATTTCTGGCCCAAGAGAGCTCGATCATGATCTTACTATACATCCTCAATGACTCCTTCTGATTTTATTTCAACCAATCTATACATACTCATTGACTCACTCTGATGTTACTTCAACCATATATGAACCCATTTTGGCCTACTGATCTAACTTTTGGCAAATTTGTCGTTGATGACGAACTTTTTATATAAACTCATTGACTCCTTCTGATGATACATCAGCCATAGAGTATTGCATATTTGACCTGATTGTTTTTGTCCCAAGAGTTCTCGATCATAAACTTTATATTCATGCCTCACTATGATGTTACTTCAGCCATAGAGTATTGAATATTTGACCCAATGGACAGATGTCTGGCAAAATAGCCCTCGATCATGAACTTTCTATACATACTCATTGACTCACTCTGATGTTATTTCAGACATAGCATGAGCCCATATTTCACCTACTGAAATTTTTCCGGCAAATTAGTCCTCGATCATGAACTTTTTATATTCATTCACTCTTTCTGATGATCCGTCAGCCATAGAGTATTGCATATTTGACCTAATGGACATACTGGACAAAGAGTACTCGTTCTTTAACTTTTTATTAATGCGTACATAAGCCTTCTGATGTCACATCAGCCATACTGTAGTCCATATTTGAACTAATGAACATATTTTGGGCCCAACAGTACTCGATCTTGAACATTCTATACATACTCATTGATTCACTCTGATGTTACTTCATCCATATATGAACCCATTTTGACCTACTGAACTAACTTTTGGAAAATTTGTGCTCGATGACGAACTTTTTATATAAACTCATTGACTCCTTCTGATGATACATCAGCTATAGAGTATTGCATATTTGACCTAATGGACATATTCCTAGCAAATCAGTCCTCGATCATGAACATTTTATACATGACTATTGACTAATTCTGATGTTACTTCACCCATACAGAAGTCCATATGAGACCCACTGAACATATTTCTAGCCTAAGAGAGCTCGATCATGAACTTTCTATACATCCTCAATGACTCCTTCTGATTTTATTTCAACCATACAGAAGTCCATATTAGACCTGATTAAATTGTTTTTGTCCCAAGAGTTCTGAATCATAAACTTCATATTCATGCCTCACTCTGATGTTACTTCAGCCATAGAGTACTGAATTTTTGACCTAATGGGCATATGTCTAGCAAAATAACCCTCGATTATGAACTTTCTATACATACTCATTGACTCACTCTAATGTTAATTCAGACATACCATGAGCCCATATTTCACCTACTGAACATAGTTCGGGAAAATTAGTCCTCGATCATGAACTTTTTATACACAATCATTGACTCCTTCATACATCAGCCATAGAGAATTGCATATTTGACCTAATGAACATATTTCTGGCCCAAGAGTACACGATCTTGAACTTTCAAAACATACTCATTGATTCACTCTGATGTTGCGTCAGCTATATATGAACCAATTTTGATCTACTGAACAAATTTCTGGCAAATAGTCCTCAATGATGAAATTCTTATACAAACTCATTGACTCCTTATGTGATACGCCAACTGTTAGCTTAATTGCATATTTGACCTAATAACCATATTTTTGGCCAAAGACTACTCAATCTTGAACTTTTTATATATACTTACTTACGCCTTCTGATGTCACATCAGCCATAACTGTAGTCCATATTTGACCTAATGAACATATTTCTGACCCAAGAGCACTCGATCTTGAACTTTCAATACATAATCATTGATTCACTCTGATGTTACTTCAGCCATACAGAAGTCCATATTAGACCTAATGAAAATATTTTTGACAACATAGTACTCGATCCTGAACGTTTTGTATATACTCATTGACTCCTTCTGGTAATAAATCAGCTATACAGAAGTCCATATTTGACCTAGTGAACATAATTCTGACCCAAGAGCACTCGATCATGAACTTTCTATATACACTCATTGAGTCCTTCTGATGATACGTCAGCTATAGAGTATTGCATGTTTGACCTAATGAACATATTTCTGGCCAAAGAATACTCAATCTTGAACTTTTTATTCATTCCTATTGACTCCTTCTGATGATTCGTCAGCTAGAGAGTTTTGCATATTTGTCCTAATAAACATATTTCTGGCCCAAGTGTATACGATCTTGAACTTTCAGTACATACTCATTGATTCACTCTGATGTTACTTCAGCCATAGATGTACTGAATATTTGACCTAATGAACATATTTCTGGACAAAGAGTTCACGATCATGAACTTCCTATACATACTCAATGAATCCTTCTGATGTTTCATCAGCCAGACAATAGTCCATATTTGACCTACTGAGCATATTTTTGGCAAATGAGTCCTCAATCTTGAACTTTTTATATATACTCATTGACATGTTCTGATATCACATTAGCCAATACAGTAGAGCATATTTGAACTGATGAACATTTTTCTGGCCTAAGAGTACTCCATCTTGAACTTTGAATACATACTCATTGACTCACTTCTGATGTTACGTCATCCAGACATTAGTCTATATTTGACGTGCTGAACATATTTCTGCCAAAGTACTCCTCGATCATGAACTTTCTATACATACTCATTGACTTTATCTGATGTTACATCAGTCAGATAGTAGTCCATATTTGACCTATTCAACATATTTCTGGCCAAAGAGTACTCGATACTGAACTTTTTATATACACTCATTGACGCCTTCTGATGATATATCAGCCATAGAGTATTGCATATTTGACCCAATGGACATATTTCTGGCAAATTAGTACTCGATCTTGAACTTTTTATACATTACTATTGACTCCTTCTGATGTTTCTTCAACCATACAGAAGTCAACATTAGACCTGTGGAACTTATTTCTGACCCAAGAGTACTCGGTCATGAACTTTCTATACAATACTCATTACCTCACTCTGATGTTACTTCAGACATATATGAGGCCATGTTTGACCTATTCAATATTTTTTTGGCAAATTAGTCCTCGATCATGAACTTTTTATACAAACTAATTGACTCCTGGTGATACGTCAGCAATATGGAGTATTGCATATTTGAACTAATGGACATATTTCTGGCCAAAGAGCACATGATCTTTAACTTTCTATATATACTCATTGATTCCTTCCAATGTTAACTTCAGCCATACAGAAATTCATATTAGATCAAGTGAACATACTTCTGACCAAGGAGTACTGGACATTGAACTTTTTATAAATACTTACTTGACGCCTTCTGATGTCACATCAGCCATACAGTAGTCCATATTTGACCTAATGAACATATTTCTGGCCCAACAACACTTGATCTTGAACTGTCTATACATACCTCATTGACTCCTTCTGATGTTACTACAGCCATTCAGAAGTCCCTAGACCAACTGAACTTTTGTCAAATTAGTCCTCGATCATGAACTTTCTATACTGACTCTTTGACTCGTTCTGATGTTACATCAGACAGACAGTAGTCCATATTGACCTAATGAACATATTTCTGGCTCAAGAGTACTCGATCTTGAACTTGCTATGCATACTTATTGACTGCTGATTTTATTTCACCCATAAAGAAGTCCATATTAGACCTACTGAAATTTTTTTCTGTCCCAAGAGTCCTCAAACATGAACTTTCTGTACTGACTCATTGAGTCCTCACACTGATGTTACTTCGGCCATAGAGTATTGTATATTTGACGTAATGGACATATTTCTGGCAAAATAGCCCTCGATCATGAGCTTTTTATATATACTCATTGACTTTATCTTATCTTTATACATCAAACATACAGAAGTCCATATTTGACCTACTGAACATAACTCTGACCCAAGAGTACTCGATCATGAACTTTGTACACATGCTCATTGACTCACTCTGATGTTACATCAGACATACATGAGTCCATGTTTAACCTACTGAACATATGTCTGGTAAATTAGACCTCGATCATGAACTTTTTATTCAAACCCATTGACTACTTCTGATAATACGTCAGCAATATAGAGTATTGCATATTTGACCTAAAGGATATCTGGCAAATTAGTACTCGAGCTTGAACTTTCAATAAATTTTCATTGACTCCTTCTGATCATACATAATCCATAGAGTATTGCATATTTGACCTAAAGGACAAAAATTCTGGCCAAAGAGTACTCGATCTTGAAATTTTCATACATTTCTATTAACTATTTCTGATGTTACTTCACCCATACAGATGTCCATATTAGAACTATTGAACATATTTCTGGCAAATTAGTCCTGGATCATGATCTTCCTATACATACTTATTGACTCTATCTGGTGTTAGATATGCCAGACATTAGTCCATATTTGACTGACTGAACATATTTCTGGCCCTAAAGTACTCAATCTTGACCTTTCTAATATATATTAATTGACTCATTCTGATTTTATTTCAGCCATACAGAAGTCCATATTAGACCTAATTAAATTTATTTCTGTCCCAAGAGTCTTCGATCATGAACTTTATAAAGATGCCTCACACTGATGTTACTTCAGCCATAGAGCATTGTATATTTGACCTAATGGACAATCGAACTTTTTTCATATTCTTACGCCTTCTGATGACACATCCGCCATACTGTAGTCCATATTTGACCTAATGAACATATTTCTGGCAAATTAGTACTCGATCATGAACTTTCAATCAAGTTCTAGTACTCTTGGGCCAGAAATATGTTCATTAGGATAAATAAGGACTACAGTATGGCTGATTTTATATCAGAAGGTAGATAATAAATAAATAAAAATTTCAAGAACGAGTACTCTTTGTCCAAAAATATGTCCATTAGGTCAAATATGCTATACTCTATATAGTTGATGTATCATCAGAAGGAGTCATCAGAATGAGTTTGTGTAAAAACTTCATGATCGAAGACTAATTTGCCTGAAATATGTTCAGTAGGTCAATCATGGAATCATGGTATGTCTGATGTAACATCAGGTTGATTCAGTGAGTATGTATAGACAGTTCATGATCGAGGCCTAGTTTGCTAGAAATATTTCCATTAGGACAAATTTACAGTACTCTGTGGCTGAAGTAACATCAGAGCGAGGCATGTATTAAAGTTCATGATCGAAGACTTGGGACAGAAAAAAAATAATTAGGTCCAATATGGACTTCTGTATGGGTGAAGTAACATCAGAAGGAATCAGTGATAATGTCTAAAAATTTTAAGATCGAGTGCTCTTTGGTCAATATGTCCATTATGTCAAATATGCAATATTCTATGTCTGACGTATAATGGATTAAATTATGCTGGTCCTATGCTGGTCCATGCTGGTCCTATGCTGGTCCATGCTGGTCCTGGATTAGTTTAGGACCAGCATAAACCAGCTCAAACCAACTCAACCCAGCATACCAGGTTCAAAACCTACCTTACCAGCATATGCTCGTTTCAGTACATATGTGTTATCCTTTCTATTCACATAGGTTTAAGTTAGATATGTGTTATCAATTCAGTTGCACAGAGAATGATCAATATCTTAGTTGTTCTTTTATACAATACAAGGAAACAGTTCATGTTTACCTATAATGCAACAAAACATACGTTACCTCTTTAATGTAAAACGATATATTTTATGTCATTTTAGTTCTTGTATACAATGCAGTGCAACATCACCCGTGATATGTTATTATCTGTCCATTGCACAACAGAATGTTAGTTTTGTATACAATGCAAGGAAATATAGCATATACTGTTAGTTTTTGTATTCATAGCAATGCAACCACGCCTGTTATCTCCTCAATGCACAAAGGATGAGCTAGTTCCTTTATCGCAGCACCACATATGTAATGTGTTG
Organism: Mylopharyngodon piceus; assembly: GCA_039654765.1. Taxonomy (NCBI): domain Eukaryota; kingdom Metazoa; phylum Chordata; class Actinopteri; order Cypriniformes; family Xenocyprididae; genus Mylopharyngodon; species Mylopharyngodon piceus. The sequence goes on along the minus strand of CM077443.1, from coordinate 41,615,654 downwards.
TCGCTTCAATGCATAAGGAATAAGTTAGTTCGTATATACATTGCAAGAAAACAGTGCATAACTTACATGTTAGTTCTTGTATGAATCGCAACGCAACAGCACATGTGTTCATTAATTAATTTCCACTATGCACAACGTAACGAGTTAACTATTGTATGCAATGCAATGAAACGGTGAGTTCTTGTATTTATTGCAACGCAACAGCATATGTGATTTGTTTTCTCTGCAAAGGAAAGAGTTCCATCTTGTATGCAATGCAGTGCAAAAAGCACCTGTCATGTGTTATCGCTTCATTGCAAAATGGATTAAGTTACTGCAAAGCAATGCATATTATGTTATCTCTTAAATGCATGACGGATGAGTGAGTTCATTCATCGCAACACCACATATCTTCATGCGTTGTCTCTTCAATGCATAAAGAATAGGTTAGTTTTTGTATAGAATGCAAAGAAACAGTGCATTTCTTACATGTTAGTTCTTGTATGCATTGGAATGCAACAGCACATATGTTATATTTTTTTCTTCTATGCACAACATTAACATAAGTTAATTATTGTATGCAACACACTGAAACAGTTAGTTCTTGTATGTATTGTTATGCAACAAGCATATGTGATTTGTTTTCTCTTCAATGAAAGAGTTCGATCTTGTATGCCGTGCAACAATCACCTGTCATGTGTTATCTCTGTACTGCACAACGGACTAAGTTACTGCAATGCAATGCAATGCAATACACATGCCATAACTGTAACGAGTTAACTGCAATGTTATCTCTTCAATGCACAACGGATGAGTTAATTCATTCATTGCAACACCTCGAGTTATGTGTTATCTCTTCAATGCATGAGGAATAAGTTAGTTCTTGTATACAATGCAAGGACACAGTGCATAACTTTTACATGTTGCAATGCAAAAGCATATGTGATTTGTGATTACTGCAATTCAATGCACGTTATGTGTTATCTCTTCAATGCATGACGGATGAGTTAGTTCATTCATCACAACACCACGTTATGTTATCTTATCAATGCATAAGGAATAAGTTAGTTTTTGTTTACATTGCAAGGAAACAATGCATAACTTACATATATTAGTTCTTGTATGCAATGCAGAGCAGTAAGCACCTGACATGTTATCTCTTCACTGCACAACGGATTAAGTTACTGCAATGCAATGCACGTTATGTGTTATCTCTTCAATGCATAAGGAATAAGTTAGTTATTTTATAGATTGCAAGGAAGCAGTGCATAACTTACATGTTAGATCTTGTATGCATTGCAATGCAATAGCACATATGTTAATATCTTCTATGCACAACGTAATAAGTTAACTGTTGTATGCAATGCAATGAAACGGTTAGTTCTTGTATTTATTGCAATGCAACAGCATATGTGATTTGTGATTACTGCAATTCAGTGCAAATGTTATGTTTTATCTCTTCAGTGCATGATGGATGAGTTAGTTTATTCATCGCAACACCACATGTGTTATGTGTTATGTGTTATATTTTCAATGCATAGGAATAAGTTAGGTATTGTTTACATTGCAAGGAAACAGTGCAAGGAAATGCACTGGAAACAGTGCATAACTTACATGTTAGTTCATAACGGTAACATGAGATAACTGCAATGTTATCTCTTCAATGCACAACGGATGAGTTAATTAATACATTTCAACACCTCGTTTTATGTGTTATCTCTTCAATGCAGGAGGAATAAGATAGTTCTTGTATACAAAGCAAGGACATAGTGCATAACATTTACGTTGCAATGCAACAGCACACGTTATATTAATTTCTTCTTTGCACATTGCAGAGCGTAATAAGTTAACTATTGTATGGAATCCAATGAAACGGTTACTTGCATTGCAATGCAACAGCATACGTGATTTTTTTTTTCTCTTCAATGCACAAAGGAAAGATTAGTTCTTGTAGGCAATGTAGTGCAACAAGCACTTGTTATGTGTTATCTCTTCACTGCATAAGGAATAAGTTAGTTCGTATATGCATTGCAAGGAAACAGTGCATAACTTTCATGTTAGTTCCTGTATGCACTGCAACGCAACAGCACTTATGTTATATTTTTTTCTTCTATGTACAACATTAACATTAACACAAGTTAATTATTTTATGCAATGCACTGAAACAGTTAGTTCTTGTATTTATTGTAATGCAACAAGCATATGTGATTTGTTTTCTCTTCAATGAAAGAGTTCGATCTTGTATGCAATGCAGTGCAACAATCACCTGTCATGTGTTATGTATGCACTGCACAACTCATTAAGTTACTGCAATGCAATGCAATACACATGCCATAACTGTAACATGAGATAACTGCAATGATCTCTACAATGCACAACGGATGAGTTAATTCATTCAGTGCACCACCTCGTTTTATGTGTTATGCATGAGGAATAAGTTAGTTCTTGTATACAATGCAAGGACACAGTGCATAACTTTTACATGTTGCAATGCAACAGCACACGTTATATTAATTTCTTCTTTGCAACATTGCAGAGCGTAATAAGTTAACTGTTGTATGCAATGCAATGAAACGGTTACTTAATGCATTGCAATGCAACAGCATACGTGATTTTTTTTCTCTTCAATGCACAAAGGATAGAGTTCTTGCACAATGCACATGTTATGTGTTATCTCTTCAATGCACAACGGATTAAGTTACTGCAATGCAATGCAATACACATGCCATAACGGTAACATGAGATCTCTTCAATGCACAACGGATGAGTTAATTAATTCATTGCAACACCTCGTTTTATGTGTTATCTCTTCAATGCAGGAGGAATAAGATAGTTCTTGTATACAACGCAAGGACATAGTGCATAACTTTTACGTTGCAATGCAACAGCACACGTTAAATTAATTTCAGCATATGTGATTTGTTTTCTCTTCAAAGGAAAGAGTTCGATCTTGTGTGCAATGCAGTGCAAAAAGCACCTGTCATGTGTTATCGCTTCATTGCTAAACGCATTAAGTTACTGCAATGCAATGCACGTTATATGTGTTATCTCTTCAATGCATGACGGATGAGTTAGTTTATTCATCGCAAACACCACATATGTTGTGTTATCTCTTCAATGCATAAGGAATAAGTTAGTTATTGTATAGATTGCAAGGAAGCAGTGCATAACTTACATGTTAGTTCTTGTATGCTTTGCAACGCAACAGCACATATGTTATATTAATTTCCTCTATGCACAACGTAATGAGTTAACTATTGTATGCAATGCAATGAAACGGTGAGTTCTTGTATTTATTGCAATGCAACAGCATATGTGATGTGTGATTACTGCAAATCAATGCACATGTTATGTTTTATCACTTCAATGCATGATGGATGAGTTAGTTTATTCATCACAACACCACATGTGTTATGTGTTATCTCTTCAATGCAAAAGGAATAAGTTAGTTAATTGTATAGATTGCAAGGTAGCAGTGCATAACTTACATGTTAGTTCTTGTATGCTTTGCAACGCAACAGCACATATGTTATATTAATTTCCTCTATGCACAACGTAATGAGTTAACTATTGTATGCAATGCAATGAAACGGTGAGTTCTTGTATTTATTGCAATGCAACAGCATATGTGATGTGTGATTACTGCAAATCAATGCACATGTTATGTTTTATCACTTCAATGCATGATGGATGAGTTAGTTTATTCATCACAACACCACATGTGTTATGTGTTATCTCTTCAATGTATAAGGAATAAGTTAGTTCGTATATACATTGCAAGGAAACAGTGCATAACTTACATGTTAGTTCTTGTATGAATCGCAACGCAACAGCACGTGTTAATTAATTAACTGCCACTATGCACAACGTAATGAGTTAACTATTGTATGCAATGCAATGAAACGGTGAGTTCTTGTATTTATTGCAACGCAACAGCATATGTGATTTGTTCACTCTTCAAAGGAAAGAGGTCGATCTTGTATGCAATGCAGTGCAAAACGCACCTGTCATGTGTTGTCTCTTCATTGCAAAACGGATTAAGTTACTGCAATGCAATGCACGTTATGTGTTATCTCTTCAATGCTTGACGGATGAGTTAGTTCATTCATCGCAACACCACATATCTTTATGTGTTGTCTCTTCAATGCATAAAGAATAGGTTAGATTTGTATACAATGCAAAGAAACAGTGCATAACTTAGTTAGTTCTTGTATGCATTGGAATGCAACAGCACATATGTTATATATATTTTTTTTCTATGCACAACATTAACATTAACACAATTATTGTATGCAATGCACTGAAACAGTTAGTTCTTGTATTTATTGTAATGCAACAAGCATATGTGACTTGTTTTCTCTTCAATGAAAGAGTTCGATCTTGTATGCAATGCAGTGCAATCAATCACCCACCTGTCATCTGTTATGTCTGCACTGCACAACTCATTAAGTTACTGCAATTCAATGCAATACACATGCCATAACTGTAACATGAGATAACTGCAATGTTCTCTTCAATGCACATCGGATGAGTTAATTCATTCATTGCAACGCCTCGTTTTATGTGTTACGCATGAGGAATAAGTTAGTTCTTGAATACAATGCAAGGACAAAGTGCATAACTTTTACATGTTGCAATGCAACAGCACACGTTATATTAATTTCTTCTTTGCACATTGCAGAGCGTAAGTTAACTATTGTATGCAATGCAATGATACGGTTACTTGATGCATTGCAATGCAACAGCATACATTTTTTTTTCTTCAATGCATAAATGAAAGAGTTCTTGTATGTATGCAGTGCAACAATCACTTGTTATGTGTTATCTCTTCAATGCATAAGGAATAAGTTAGTTCGTATATACATCGCAAGGAAATGCATAACTTTCATGTTAGTTCTTGTATGCATTGAAATACAACAGCACATATATTAATATATTCTATGCACAAGGTAATAAGTTAACTGTTGTATGCAATGCAATGAAACGGTTAGTTCTTGTACTTACTGCAATGCAACAGCATATGTGATTTGTGATTACTGCAATTCAATGCATATGTTATGTGTTATCTCTTCAACGCACAACGGATTAAGTTACTGCAATGCAATGCAATACACATGCCATAACGGTAACATGAGATAACTGCAGTGTTATCTCATCAATGCACAACGGATGAGTTAATTAATTCATTGCAACACCTCGTTTTATGTGTTAACTCTTCAATGCAGGAGGAATAAGATAGTTCTTGTATACAACGCAAGGACACAGTGCATAACTTTTACATGTTGCAATGCAACAGCACACGTTATATTAATTTCTTCTTTGCACATTGCAGAGCGTAATAAGTTAACTGTTGTATGCAATGCAATGAAACGGTTACTTAATGCATTGCAATGCAACAGCATACGTGATTTTTTTCTCTTCAATGCACAAAGGATAGAGTTCTTGCACAATGCACATGTTATGTGTTATCTCTTCAATGCACAACGGATTAAGTTACTGCAATGCAATGCAATACACATGCCATAACGGTAACATGAGATCTCTTCAATGCACAATTAATTAATTCATTGCAACACCTCGTTTTATGTGTTATCTCTTCAATGCAGGAGGAATAAGATAGTTCTTGTATACAACGCAAGGACATAGTGCATAACTTTTACGTTGCAATGCAACAGCACACGTTAAATTAATTTCAGCATATGTGATTTGTTTTCTCTTCAAAGGAAAGAGTTCGATCTTGTGTGCAATGCAGTGCAAAAAGCACCTGTCATGTGTTATCGCTTCATTGCTAAACGCATTAAGTTACTGCAATGCAATGCACGTTATATGTGTTATCTCTTCAATGCATGACGGATGAGTTAGTTTATTCATCGCAAACACCACATATGTTGTGTTATCTCTTCAATGCATGACGGATGAGTTAGTTCATTCATCGCAACACCACATATCTTTATGTGTTGTCTCTTCAATGCATAAAGAATAGGTTAGTTTTTGTATACAATGCAAAGAAACAGTGCATAACTTAGTTAGTTCTTGTATGCATTGGAATGCAACAGCACATATGTTATAAATATTTTTTTTCTATGCACAACATTAACATTAACACAATTATTGTATGCAATGCACTGAAACAGTTAGTTCTTGTATTTATTGTAATGCAACAAGCATATGTGACTTGTTTTCTCTTCAATGAAAGAGTTCGATCTTGTATGCAATGCAGTGCAATCAATCACCCACCTGTCATCTGTTATGTCTGCACTGCACAACTCATTAAGTTACTGCAATTCAATGCAATACACATGCCATAACTGTAACATGAGATAACTGCAATGTTCTCTTCAATGCACATCGGATGAGTTAATTCATTCATTGCAACGCCTCGTTTTATGTGTTACGCATGAGGAATAAGTTAGTTCTTGAATACAATGCAAGGACAAAGTGCATAACTTTTACATGTTGCAATGCAACAGCACACGTTATATTAATTTCTTCTTTGCACATTGCAGAGCGTAAGTTAACTATTGTATGCAATGCAATGATACGGTTACTTGATGCATTGCAATGCAACAGCATACATTTTTTTTTCTTCAATGCATAAATGAAAGAGTTCTTGTATGTATGCAGTGCAACAATCACTTGTTATGTGTTATCTCTTCAATGCATAAGGAATAAGTTAGTTCGTATATACATCGCAAGGAAATGCATAACTTTCATGTTAGTTCTTGTATGCATTGAAATACAACAGCACATATATTAATATATTCTATGCACAAGGTAATAAGTTAACTGTTGTATGCAATGCAATGAAACGGTTAGTTCTTGTACTTACTGCAATGCAACAGCATATGTGATTTGTGATTACTGCAATTCAATGCATATGTTATGTGTTATCTCTTCAACGCACAACTCATTAAGTTACTGCAATTCAATGCAATACACATGCCATAACTGTAACATGAGATAACTGCAATGTTCTCTTCAATGCACATCGGATGAGTTAATTCATTCATTGCAACGCCTCGTTTTATGTGTTACGCATGAGGAATAAGTTAGTTCTTGAATACAATGCAAGGACAAAGTGCATAACTTTTACATGTTGCAATGCAACAGCACACGTTATATTAATTTCTTCTTTGCACATTGCAGAGCGTAAGTTAACTATTGTATGCAATGCAATGATACGGTTACTTGATGCATTGCAATGCAACAGCATACATTTTTTTTTCTTCAATGCATAAATGAAAGAGTTCTTGTATGTATGCAGTGCAACAATCACTTGTTATGTGTTATCTCTTCAATGCATAAGGAATAAGTTAGTTCGTATATACATCGCAAGGAAATGCATAACTTTCATGTTAGTTCTTGTATGCATTGAAATACAACAGCACATATATTAATATATTCTATGCACAAGGTAATAAGTTAACTGTTGTATGCAATGCAATGAAACGGTTAGTTCTTGTACTTACTGCAATGCAACAGCATATGTGATTTGTGATTACTGCAATTCAATGCATATGTTATGTGTTATCTCTTCAACGCACAACTCATTAAGTTACTGCAATTCAATGCAATACACATGCCATAACTGTAACATGAGATAACTGCAATGTTCTCTTCAATGCACATCGGATGAGTTAATTCATTCATTGCAACGCCTCGTTTTATGTGTTACGTCAATGAGGAATAAGTTAGTTCTTGAATACAATGCAAGGACAAAGTGCATAACTTTTACATGTTGCAATGCAACAGCACACGTTATATTAATTTCTTCTTTGCACATTGCAGAGCGTAAGTTAACTATTGTATGCAATGCAATGATACGGTTACTTGATGCATTGCAATGCAACAGCATACATTTTTTTTTCTTCAATGCATAAATGAAAGAGTTCTTGTATGTATGCAGTGCAACAATCACTTGTTATGTGTTATCTCTTCAATGCATAAGGAATAAGTTAGTTCGTATATACATCGCAAGGAAATGCATAACTTTCATGTTAGTTCTTGTATGCATTGAAATACAACAGCACATATATTAATATATTCTATGCACAAGGTAATAAGTTAACTGTTGTATGCAATGCAATGAAACGGTTAGTTCTTGTACTTACTGCAATGCAACAGCATATGTGATTTGTGATTACTGCAATTCAATGCATATGTTATGTGTTATCTCTTCAACGCACAACGGATTAAGTTACTGCAATGCAATGCAATACACATGCCATAACGGTAACATGAGATAACTGCAGTGTTATCTCATCAATGCACAACGGATGAGTTAATTAATTCATTGCAACACCTCGTTTTATGTGTTAACTCTTCAATGCAGGAGGAATAAGATAGTTCTTGTATACAACGCAAGGACACAGTGCATAACTTTTACATGTTGCAATGCAACAGCACACGTTATATTAATTTCTTCTTTGCACATTGCAGAGCGTAATAAGTTAACTGTTGTATGCAATGCAATGAAACGGTTACTTAATGCATTGCAATGCAACAGCATACGTGATTTTTTTTCTCTTCAATGCACAAAGGATAGAGTTCTTGCACAATGCACATGTTATGTGTTATCTCTTCAATGCACAACGGATTAAGTTACTGCAATGCAATGCAATACACATGCCATAACGGTAACATGAGATCTCTTCAATGCACAATTAATTAATTCATTGCAACACCTCGTTTTATGTGTTATCTCTTCAATGCAGGAGGAATAAGATAGTTCTTGTATACAACGCAAGGACATAGTGCATAACTTTTACGTTGCAATGCAACAGCACACGTTAAATTAATTTCAGCATATGTGATTTGTTTTCTCTTCAAAGGAAAGAGTTCGATCTTGTGTGCAATGCAGTGCAAAAAGCACCTGTCATGTGTTATCGCTTCATTGCTAAACGCATTAAGTTACTGCAATGCAATGCACGTTATATGTGTTATCTCTTCAATGCATGACGGATGAGTTAGTTTATTCATCGCAAACACCACATATGTTGTATTATCTCTTCAATGCATAAGGAATAAGTTAGTTATTGTATAGATTGCAAGGAAGCAGTGCATAACTTACATGTTAGTTCTTGTATGCTTTGCAACGCAACAGCACATATGTTATATTAATTTCCTCTATGCACAACGTAATGAGTTAACTATTGTATGCAATGCAATGAAACGGTGAGTTCTTGTATTTATTGCAATGCAACAGCATATGTGATGTGTGATTACTGCAAATCAATGCATGTTATGTTTTATCACTTCAATGCATGATGGATGAGTTAGTTTATTCATCACAACACCACATGTGTTATGTGTTATCTCTTCAATGTATAAGGAATAAGTTAGTTCGTATATACATTGCAAGGAAACAGTGCATAACTTACATGTTAGTTCTTGTATGAATCGCAACGCAACAGCACGTGTTAATTAATTAACTGCCACTATGCACAACGTAATGAGTTAACTATTGTATGCAATGCAATGAAACGGTGAGTTCTTGTATTTATTGCAACGCAACAGCATATGTGATTTGTTCACTCTTCAAAGGAAAGAGGTCGATCTTGTATGCAATGCAGTGCAAAACGCACCTGTCATGTGTTGTCTCTTCATTGCAAAACGGATTAAGTTACTGCAATGCAATGCACGTTATGTGTTATCTCTTCAATGCATGACGGATGAGTTAGTTCATTCATCGCAACACCACATATCTTTATGTGTTGTCTCTTCAATGCATAAAGAATAGGTTAGTTTTTGTATACAATGCAAAGAAACAGTGCATAACTTAGTTAGTTCTTGTATGCATTGGAATGCAACAGCACATATGTTATATATATATTTTTTCTATGCACAACATTAACATTAACACAATTATTGTATGCAATGCACTGAAACAGTTAGTTCTTGTATTTATTGTAATGCAACAAGCATATGTGACTTGTTTTCTCTTCAATGAAAGAGTTCGATCTTGTATGCAATGCAGTGCAATCAATCACCCACCTGTCATCTGTTATGTCTGCACTGCACAACTCATTAAGTTACTGCAATTCAATGCAATACACATGCCATAACTGTAACATGAGATAACTGCAATGTTCTCTTCAATGCACATCGGATGAGTTAATTCATTCATTGCAACGCCTCGTTTTATGTGTTACGCATGAGGAATAAGTTAGTTCTTGAATACAATGCAAGGACAAAGTGCATAACTTTTACATGTTGCAATGCAACAGCACACGTTATATTAATTTCTTCTTTGCACATTGCAGAGCGTAAGTTAACTATTGTATGCAATGCAATGATACGGTTACTTGATGCATTGCAATGCAACAGCATACATTTTTTTTTCTTCAATGCATAAATGAAAGAGTTCTTGTATGTATGCAGTGCAACAATCACTTGTTATGTGTTATCTCTTCAATGCATAAGGAATAAGTTAGTTCGTATATACATCGCAAGGAAATGCATAACTTTCATGTTAGTTCTTGTATGCATTGAAATACAACAGCACATATATTAATATATTCTATGCACAAGGTAATAAGTTAACTGTTGTATGCAATGCAATGAAACGGTTAGTTCTTGTACTTACTGCAATGCAACAGCATATGTGATTTGTGATTACTGCAATTCAATGCATATGTTATGTGTTATCTCTTCAACGCACAACGGATTAAGTTACTGCAATGCAATGCAATACACATGCCATAACGGTAACATGAGATAACTGCAGTGTTATCTCATCAATGCACAACGGATGAGTTAATTAATTCATTGCAACACCTCGTTTTATGTGTTAACTCTTCAATGCAGGAGGAATAAGATAGTTCTTGTATACAACGCAAGGACACAGTGCATAACTTTTACATGTTGCAATGCAACAGCACACGTTATATTAATTTCTTCTTTGCACATTGCAGAGCGTAATAAGTTAACTGTTGTATGCAATGCAATGAAACGGTTACTTAATGCATTGCAATGCAACAGCATACGTGATTTTTTTTCTCTTCAATGCACAAAGGATAGAGTTCTTGCACAATGCACATGTTATGTGTTATCTCTTCAATGCACAACGGATTAAGTTACTGCAATGCAATGCAATACACATGCCATAACGGTAACATGAGATCTCTTCAATGCACAATTAATTAATTCATTGCAACACCTCGTTTTATGTGTTATCTCTTCAATGCAGGAGGAATAAGATAGTTCTTGTATACAACGCAAGGACATAGTGCATAACTTTTACGTTGCAATGCAACAGCACACGTTAAATTAATTTCAGCATATGTGATTTGTTTTCTCTTCAAAGGAAAGAGTTCGATCTTGTGTGCAATGCAGTGCAAAAAGCACCTGTCATGTGTTATCGCTTCATTGCTAAACGCATTAAGTTACTGCAATGCAATGCACGTTATATGTGTTATCTCTTCAATGCATGACGGATGAGTTAGTTTATTCATCGCAAACACCACATATGTTGTATTATCTCTTCAATGCATAAGGAATAAGTTAGTTATTGTATAGATTGCAAGGAAGCAGTGCATAACTTACATGTTAGTTCTTGTATGCTTTGCAACGCAACAGCACATATGTTATATTAATTTCCTCTATGCACAACGTAATGAGTTAACTATTGTATGCAATGCAATGAAACGGTGAGTTCTTGTATTTATTGCAATGCAACAGCATATGTGATGTGTGATTACTGCAAATCAATGCACATGTTATGTTTTATCACTTCAATGCATGATGGATGAGTTAGTTTATTCATCACAACACCACATGTGTTATGTGTTATCTCTTCAATGTATAAGGAATAAGTTAGTTCGTATATACATTGCAAGGAAACAGTGCATAACTTACATGTTAGTTCTTGTATGAATCGCAACGCAACAGCACGTGTTAATTAATTAACTGCCACTATGCACAACGTAATGAGTTAACTATTGTATGCAATGCAATGAAACGGTGAGTTCTTGTATTTATTGCAACGCAACAGCATATGTGATTTGTTCACTCTTCAAAGGAAAGAGGTCGATCTTGTATGCAATGCAGTGCAAAACGCACCTGTCATGTGTTGTCTCTTCATTGCAAAACGGATTAAGTTACTGCAATGCAATGCACGTTATGTGTTATCTCTTCAATGCATAACGGATGAGTTAGTTCATTCATCGCAACACCACATATCTTTATGTGTTGTCTCTTCAATGCATAAAGAATAGGTTAGTTTTTGTATACAATGCAAAGAAACAGTGCATAACTTAGTTAGTTCTTGTATGCATTGGAATGCAACAGCACATATGTTATATATATATTTTTTCTATGCACAACATTAACATTAACACAATTATTGTATGCAATGCACTGAAACAGTTCTTGTATTTATTGTAATGCAACAAGCATATGTGACTTGTTTTCTCTTCAATGAAAGAGTTCGATCTTGTATGCAATGCAGTGCAATCAATCACCCACCTGTCATCTGTTATGTCTGCACTGCACAACTCATTAAGTTACTGCAATTCAATGCAATACACATGCCATAACTGTAACATGAGATAACTGCAATGTTCTCTTCAATGCACATCGGATGAGTTAATTCATTCATTGCAACGCCTCGTTTTATGTGTTACGCATGAGGAATAAGTTAGTTCTTGTATACAATGCAAGGACAAAGTGCATAACTTTTACATGTTGCAATGCAACAGCACACGTTATATTAATTTCTTCTTTGCACATTGCAGAGCGTAAGTTAACTATTGTATGCAATGCAATGATATGGTTACTTGATGCATTGCAATGCAACAGCATACATTTTTTTTTTCTTCAATGCATAAATGAAAGAGTTCTTGTATGTATGCAGTGCAACAATCACTTGTTATATGTTATCTCTTCAATGCATAAGGAATAAGTTAGTTCGTATATACATTGCAAGGAAATGCATAACTTTCATGTTAGTTCTTGTATGCATTGAAATACAACAGCACATATATTAATATATTCTATGCACAAGGTAATAAGTTAACTGTTGTATGCAATGCAATGAAACGGTTAGTTCTTGTACTTACTGCAATGCAACAGCATATGTGATTTGTGATTACTGCAATTCAATGCATATGTTATGTGTTATCTCTTCAACGCACAACGGATTAAGTTACTGCAATGCAATGCAATACACATGCCATAACGGTAACATGAGATAACTGCAATGTTATCTCATCAATGCACAACGGATGAGTTAATTAATTCATTGCAACACCTCGTTTTATGTGTTAACTCTTCAATGCAGGAGGAATAAGATAGTTCTTATATACAACGCAAGGACACAGTGCATAACTTTTACGTTGCAATACAACAGCACACGTTATATTAATTTCTTCTTTGCACATTGCAGAGCGTAATAAGTTAACTATTGTATGCAATCCAAATGAAACGGTTACTTGATGCATTGCAATGCAACAGCATACGTGATTTTTTTTTCTCTTCAATGCACAAAGGAAAGATTAGTTCTTGTAGGCAATGTAGTGCAACAAGCACTTGTCATGTGTTATCTCTTCACTGCACAACGGAATAAGTTACTGCAATGCAATGCACATGTTATGTGTTATCTCTTCACTGCATAAGGAATAAGTTAGTTCGTATATGCATTGCAAGGAAACAGTGCATAACTTTCATGTTAGTTCCTGTATGCATTGCAACGCAACAGCACTTATGTTATATTTATTTTCTTCTATGCACAACATTAACATTAACATAAGTTAATTATTTTATGCAATGCACTGAAACAGTTAGTTCTTGTATTTATTGTAATGCAACAAGCATATGTGATTTGTTTTCTCTTCAATGAAAGAGTTCGATCTTGTATGCAATGCAGTGCAACAATCACCTGTCATGTGTTATGTCTGCACTGCACAACTCATTAAGTTACTGCAATGCAATGCAATACACATGCCATAACTGTAACATGAGATAACTGCAATGTTCTCTACAATGCACAACGGATGAGTTAATTCATTCAGTGCACCACCTCGTTTTATGTGTTATGCATGAGGAATAAGTTAGTTCTTGTATACAAAGCAAGGACACAGTGCATAACTTTTACATGTTGCAATGCAACAGCACACGTTATATTAATTTCTTCTTTGCACATTGCAGAGCGTAATAAGTTAACTATTGTATGCAATGCAATGAAACGTTAGTAGGTTAGTTTTTGTATACAATGCAAAGAAACAATGCGTAACTTACATGTTAGTTCTTGTATGCATTGGAATGCAACAGCACATATGTTATATTTTTTTTCTTCTATGCACAACATTAACAACAATGCAATGAAACGGTTAGTTCTTGTATTTATTGGAGACTGTCCTCCGAAGAAAAAAGACCCCATAGGTCGTTTGTCCAAGCAGCGTATTACGACCTATAGTTACGTTTTAAAATTAAGCGCCCTCTAGCTGTCCTATAAATAACGACAGCCTCGTGTGTCTGGTGTGTCGTCATCAAATGATCTTTGACTGTCGTTACCAATAAAAAATGCGATCGATGAGAGGAAGGAGTTGACCCAACATTGCACTGTACGTTGTAGTCCAGGTGAGTTTTATTTTATTTAATGTTTTTTCTAAGTTATCGTTCTGATTGTCTGCATGCAATTTATGTGTAGTGCAGTTTGACGTTTTACTGTGGTAACGTTATTTGTAGTTAAAACACAGTAACAACATTTACCATGCTTTTACCCTGTGGTTTCACTGTGTGTTTGCTATTTGTAAAGCACAGTAACACAACATTTACCATGGTTTTACCACAGTTACTGTAGTTTTAATGTGGTATTTGTCGTTAAAGCACAGTAACCACAGCACTTCCCTTGTGAAAAAGAAGTGCACTTAATTGTATTGAAAGTGTACTTTTTGTGTACTTCAAATCTTAAAAGTATACTTTTTAAAAAGTGCACTTGCAGGTAATATAATATAATTAAAATTAAAGGCCACTTAATTGTACTTAAAAAGAATATACTTTAATGACAATATTTATTAACACACTTAAGTGCACTTTTTAAAAATGCACTTTGTAATAATGTCTAATTAAGTTGTACTTAAAGAAAGTACACTTTAATGACAATATTTATTAACACGCTTAAGTGCACTTTTTAAAAATGCACTTTGTAATAATGTCTAATTAAGTTTTACTTACAGAAAGTACACTTTAATGACAATATTTAACACGCTTAAGTGCACTTTTTAAAAATGCACTTTGTAATAATGTCTAATTAAGTTTTACTTACAGAAAGTACACTTTAATGACAATATTTAACACGCTTAAGTGCACTTTTTAAAAATGCACTTTGTAATAATGTCTAATTAAGTTTTACTTACAGAAAGTACACTTTAATGACAATATTTAACACGCTTAAGTGCACTTTTTAAAAATGCACTTTGTAATGTCTAATTAAGTTTTACTTAAAGAAAGTACACTTTAATGACAATATTTCTAAACATGCTTAAGTGCACTTTTTTAAAAATGCACTTTTTAATAATCTCTAATTAAGTTTTACTTAAAGAAAGTACACTTTAATGACAATATTTATTAACACGCTTAAGTGCACATTTTAAAAATGCATTTTGTAACAATGTCTAATTAAGTTTTACTTAAAGAAAGTACAATTTCATGACAATATTTCTAAACACACTTAAGTGCACTTTTTAAAAATGCACTTTGTAATAATGGCTAATTAACTTTACTTAAAGTAAGTACACTTTCATGACAATATTTCTAAACATGCTTAAGTGCACTTTTTAAAAATGCACTTAATTTTTACTTAATTATGACTTTATAGTGTTTTAAATAAGTACACTTATTTTGATGTATTGACTAATGTACTAAAGCACATGAAAAATAATTTATTTTAATTTCAACTTAAGTGTGTTGTCCAAAATGACATTTGTTAATGAATTTTAAATGTGCTTAGTCTTTAATATATGTGTGCGTTAATACACCTGAAATGTATTTTTCTTTTGAATTTCAATACACTTGCTTGTACAGTATAATCCAGTACAACTTATTGTTGAAATTTTTATCACCAGCTCCTGCTCTAAACTCAACTAGTGTCAGTTTTCTACATAATATTTGACATAAAATGTCATTTATGGAGTGCTGTATTTGTGATACTTAATGCAATAGTGCTGTACTTTACATATGTGTATAATACTTTTAATGTCATTATGTTGTTCTAAGTCGATTAAACATATTTAATTACATTAATTGCAAGCAAAAGTTTAACAAATCTAAACAAAATTAATTTGAATTCATATTCGGTTAAAATACATTTAATTTTAATCATACATTCATATTCATATTTCCGAATATGAATTCGTATTTTAACCGAATTCATATTCGGTTAAAATACATTTAATTTTAATATATACATTTAATCCATCTAATCGCTATTATAACCACCAGTAATGTTCAATATATCACCCCCTTTAGAAATACTGCTTATAATCTATTTTTCTTTTTGCATTTGAAAAGTGAGGTGTTCAGTTACTGTTTGTGTTTGTAATATGTAATATTTTTGTGCTTATCTGGAGTTATATATTCATTTTGTAGGATCAGTACAGATTTGTTATTGGAGATACAGTGCAAGCTGTGTGGAATCAAAGACCCGTATTGATGAGGTGATGTTACAAGTTTTGCCATTAATTCTGCCATTAATTCAGCCAGCACACCCTGATCACACACTACAAGCTAAAACACTGCCATCAACTATCCTTATAGCTTTTAAATGCTTTGAATCTTTTCTATTTGCAAGTAATAAATTCTCACCTGTGCACTTACAAATCCCCATCTAATCATTATATATTTATATATAATGATATTATATCATTATTTTCAAAGCAAAAATGCATTCTGTGTGAACGACCCCTCAATTTGCTTGGGTCTTGGGTTATTTATCTATATTTGTGAAATTGATTAAGTTATGTTTAATTCCCTGTAAAGTAGGAATAAAAACGTTTAAAAAATTGTTCTCTATTTTTAAAGGCCAGTGTCAGTGAAGATGGTGTGGTCACTGGAATCCTGGTGTTTGTGGGAAGTGTGAAGGAGCCTCTCCCAGGATTCTACTACAGTGTTGTCCTGATGACTGAGGTAATTCATCTTAGGTGATGCAGTTGCGGTCAGAAGTTTACTTACACCTTGCAGAATGAACTGCTTCATCAGGGAAGTACTAAATAAAAAGACAACATGCTAATTTTTATGATCCCTCTTACTGTTAAAATTATTAACATTTTGCAGATACTGCAAGGTGTTAGGGTGATTTGCCTACAGTGGTTCAGGCTGCAGGATGGCCGAATGACTAAAGAAACGTTATCAGACAAGAAACTTATAGTTTTCTACCATCTTGCTATTACCACCCACTGCCACTTATACCAACGACAGAAATAAGTGCAGTTACAATAGCAAAATATGTGGGAGAGCATTATGATAGTGAAACAATATTATATTGCAATACATCACACATCAAAGTTAATACCGAATCAAAACTAGTTAGCACATAATTTATAATTGAAATATTTTAATAATATTTGGTTTAGGGCTGCACGATATTGGAAAAAAATGACATTGTGATATTTTTTTTTGCAATATATATTGCGATATGAAAAAAATTCACCAGATGGCTTAAATAGCTCTATTTGGAAAGAATTAATCATTCTAGGATGATTGGGTTGATTTTGTAGGTGAGTGAATGCACATAGAAAATAATGAACAAATTATAAGCATAGATAAATATAGAACAAAGATACAAATGAAATAAATAGTGCTTTATATTTTTCAGCTAAGTCTAACAGTATTCAGTAGGACTGGGTATTGACACAATTTTCACGATTCGATTCGATTTCTATTCACAAGCTTATGATTCGATTTCGATTCAATATCGATTATTTTGGATGTATATCAGATA
Organism: Mylopharyngodon piceus; assembly: GCA_039654765.1. Taxonomy (NCBI): domain Eukaryota; kingdom Metazoa; phylum Chordata; class Actinopteri; order Cypriniformes; family Xenocyprididae; genus Mylopharyngodon; species Mylopharyngodon piceus. The sequence continues at coordinate 41,597,737 of CM077443.1, read as the reverse complement.
TAGTAAATGGCATATGCTGTAAACTATACGAGGGAGTCACTTGGTACTATATTACTATAATATTGAAGGTTAAAATTAACTGATTTACATACCAACACTTAAATTACACTCAATTATGTTTTTTTATAATAAAGTTATAATACTAACTTTAGAATTACATAATCATATTTCTACTCCAATTCGTTTTTTGAAATATAAACATTTAAATCGTGGCTGTCATAAATGATTTATTCAAACATGCATTAAATACATAAATTAATTATAAATAAAATAAATATTTAAAATAAAATTATAATGAATATGTAACGTGGTGCATATATTTATCAGAATGCTCCTCTCTATAGCTGACTAACTAGTTTATGCTGAATATGATTTTTCTGAAGTAAATGTGACATTACGTGACATTGTTTACAAGCTGTTTTATTGACATCTTTCCGCGGTTGAAACACTGATTGAGCAATTAAATGTGACATGTTATGGATCAGTTGTACTGTATCTTGTAACACCTTCAGATGTTCATTCATATTTATTTCACACTGTAACTGGTATTAAAGTGGAGGAGATGATCAGTACACAGTACACATCTTGGCCGCAGGCTTCGATCACTATCAGCAACTCTTTGCCTTTAGGAATACCAAATGGGTCTAGGAGGGTGGTGGAAAAGGACAGCAAATGTCTTTGTTCATTTTTGATTATTTTCAAACCTACAAAGGTGTATATAAACTTTGGAGTGCAACTATATATCTATATCTATTGCTTTCATTCAATTGAGCCAATTATAATAATGGACTGACTCTGTTTACAAACAATTGTTTTCCTTCTGTTTTTTTTTTTTCCTCAAGGTATTTTTTTTTTTTTACTTTCCTGCCTCAATGTCCATTTACGCATACTGTGTAGAGATGGTGCACAGCTTCACGGACATTTGAGGTTTTCTGCCGATGGAGAGCTTCTGGGACATTGACATAAACAGCACTTTTTCCTACAACTTCAAAAAAGTTGGCGACAGACAATTTTGGTTTTCTTGTTTTTGTGCTTTTGGAATTCGTCAAGTTTTTTTTGTTTTGTTTTTTCTTTTCAAAATTACATTCACTGCAATGCTGGAGTAAGATTTTAGAAGAAACCTTTTGGTCCTGTTTAATGTTTGTGCTAGTAAAGGTTTCAGAGCTTATAAGTAACAAGGTTCGGTAACAATTCACAATAAGGTCTCATTTGTTAACATCAATTAATATATTAGACAACATGATCTAACTATGTGCATTAACTTTTTTACAGTATTTATTAATCTTTGTTAACATTAGGTAATAAAAAATATAAGTTTTTCAAGTTAGTTAAAATGTATAGTCATTGTTCATGTTAGTTTACAGTGCATTATCTATTAACATATGCAACTTTTGATTTTAATAATGCATAAGTAAATGTTAAAATTAATATTAACTAGGATTTATAAATGTTTTAAAGTATTTTTCATTCATAGTTCATGTTAACTAAAGTAGTTAACTAATAAAAAGTTATTGTAAAGTGTTACCGAAAGTTTTGAATCTTTTCTTTTCTTTACATTTTGTTTGTATTAAGTCATGGGTGTTATCTTATTTATCATCTTATAGATCATACAGAATGATTTTTTCTGAAAATGTAAAAATGCAGAAAGTATTGTGATGGGTAGGTTTAGGTTTAGGTACCTTTGTATGTGAGGGAGAAAATGATAGTGCATATAAGCCTCACTGTCCTCCAGATTCTTTCTAAATGAGAGTTAAAGTGTTGTAATTGTTTGTGATTGTGTATAGTGTTTCTTGGATTTTCTTGTGCATCAACAAAAAGGTTTTTGTGTATTTGTTTTAGAGATTGTTTTGTCAATAAATGTAGAGGGTTTCAATTTGCATTTGTGTTGATTGTAATATATTTTGACATATACTAAATTGTAACTTCATTATTATATGCAATTACAAATAATGTAATAACAAATGTATTAAATTGAATAAAAAAAGTATGTAAATAATGTAATTACAAATGTATTAAATTATATAATAGTGTACATGTAAATTACATTAAAATATATTTTAGTTCACATTAATAGCCTGTCAGTACATTCGGAAGTACACTTTTACCATATTTCAAAGTACATAAAAAAAATTGTATCAAAGTCCCACTTAAGTGGTTCAAAAAAATCACTCAAAAGTTCAACTTATTGCATTTAATATGAACTTAATCTGTGATACATTTGAAATTAATTACAAATAGAATGCACTTAAGCGATGAAAACATTACATTTAATTCACACTTAAGTGTGTTCTTTTAAAGTATATTATTTGTGCAAAAGTACACTTTATAAAAGTATACTAAAGTGCACTTTTTTTTCACAAGGGTTACCATGGTTTTACCAGAGTAACCATGATTTTACTGGGCATTTGCAGTTAAAACACAGATACCACAACACTTACCATGGTTTTACCACAGTAATTGTAGTTTTAATGTGGTTTTGTAGATAAAACACAGTAACCACAACACTTACCATGGTTTTACCACAGTTACTGTAGTTTTAATGTGGTATTTGTAGTTAAAACACAGTAACCACAACACTTACCATGGTTTTACCACAGTTACTGTAGTTTTAATGTGGTATTTCTAGATAAAACACAGTAACCACAGCACTTACCATGGTTTTACCAGAGTAATCATAGTTTTACTGTGGTATTTGTAGTTAAAACACAGTAACCACAACACTTGCCATGGTTTTACCACAGTTACTGTAGTTTTAATGTGGTATTTGTAGTTAAAACACAGTAACTGCAACACTTTCTATGGTTTTACCACAGTTACTATAGTTTTAATGTGGTATTTGTAGTTAAAACACAGTAACCACAACTTTTGCCATGCCTTAAATACCTTTTTGTATTGTAATTCAATATTTTTTTTCTGTCTTGCAGTTACTTCAGATGACATACTCCAATATAATCCAACCGCTCTTTTAAGAAGCCATCTCTCGCAAAAGCCTACTGTCTCTCTCTCTCTCTCTCTCTCTCTCTCTCTCTAATTCAAATTCAAATGAGCTTAATTGGCATGACTTGTACAGTATTGCCTTTACATGAGCAATAAACTAAATAATGATTATATAATTTATACAAAAAATAAGAATAAATAAATACATGAATATTTTTATACCCAAGAAATAATAAAATTATTAAGTCAATGTAAAAAAAAAAAAAAAACTGTACATGCATTCAGACAGGTTAAGAATATTCTCACTTCTCTCTCTCAGCTTTTCCTTGCCTATTTTTATGACCTGTAATCCACAATTCATTTACACATATATTTGCTCTCTTTCTTTCTTCTTCATCATGGCATATTTTTAAAACTCAGAATCAAATTTTGACCATTTCTGTCAGAAAGCTTCTTGCATTAACAGGGAACTTGAACTCAAATCTCCCAATGCTGATCTTGAAGAAGCTGCCAGGGAGGCTGAACAAGTCCTTCAAAGGTTCAACACTTCACAGGTATTGAACACAGTAATTTTATGTGTTGCTAACTACTTTCCTTAACGTCCTTCCTCTCGGATATTTCGGTCACAGATCATTTCTAATGCATTTGTTTCAGCTGAAAATGAAGACCAAAGGAAGGACTGTCAAAGTCTTGTTGAACCTGTATGTTTGTGGAGAGGGATGAATTTGGCCATCTTGTGGCAAAGGCAAACATTTCCAATGGTATGTCTGTGTTGGTCTTAACCCTTGATTGAACATTTCTGCAGTTACATTTTTTTTCACAGCATTTGAAGTTTCTTAAAAAAAAATGTTTTCATACCAACGGCCCCATCAGTAAGAAGTAGTAATAATTCTTACAATTTACCAAGTCAGCAAATTCATATGATATTGTACAAGTGTACTCATACAAAATTCTATGACTTGTTTTACTCCTGCTGTCATTGGCCATTGCCTCAACTCTTGTGCAGACTGTGCCCATTATAAGTAGTTGGACTGTTTATATCAGAAAGTTTATATTAAGTCTATTGTATTCTTTATTAACCTTTACAAACTAGCAGCGTCTCTTCTCATTCAAACATTATGATATCTGTCCACACCTCATTGTCTGCTTTTAAAGAAACAGCAAATGTCTAATGTTATTTTCTATGTTGATTTTCATTGAATGCATCTGTATAAGAAGCAACGGTCTGGCAATGCTAGTTTAACATGTCACGTGACCCATCAGATCTTTGATTAATTTGTCCAAATGAGATCACTTAAGGCTGTTCACACCAAGAACAATAATTGTAATGATAACTATTTTAGCTTCCACACCAACAGGCGATAAAGTTCTGTTTATTATTATATACGCTGTAGTTATGTTGTCTGCCACTTTGAATGCTCAATCTCTTTGAAGTCGGGTAGATTCTGGCTGTCAATGTTTTTATTGTTCATCTTGTGATTTAATAAAATTCTCTTTCTTCATGTCTTGCAGGATTTCTCATGGATTCCTTCTCCATCAGCTTGTGAATGAAGAGCCAACCATTCCAAAAGCTTCCACATCTCTACTGTGAGCAGTCCTGTCACTACCACCATCCCTACCACTGTTTTCTACACGCCAACACTGAGGAAGACGGTAAATAATAAAAATGGTAATGTAAAAATAATCACCTTTTTTCTTTCTTTTTAATATTATTTCCTTAATTATGTCAACTTAATGTTATTGAATTGCATATTTTATATATATATACAGTTGTGCTCAAAATTATTCATTCCCTTGGTAAATATGACCAAAGAATCATTGGTACAACCCTCCCCACTCTCCAAGAACTGTACTTATCCAGAGTGTGCAAAAGGGCTGGCAAAATCACTCTGGACCCCTCACATCCAGCACACTCCCTCTTTGAACTGTTGCTGTCTGGTCGACGCTACAGAGCCCTGAGCACCAGAACAACCAGACACAGGAACAGTTTCTTCCCTCAGGCAATCCATCTCATGAACACTTGACAATAAACGAGGAACACACAACACACACACTATTATACATTCATTTATTTATTATATTTATTCATACTTGTTTACATTTCTAATTTACACCTAACATATCTGTACATAGTAAATTGCCTATTTTAATTTATTTTAATTTGTATATTGTGTCTTTGCTATTTTGCACATTGTCTGTATATTTGTATATTGTTCTTTTTATTATCTGTGTTCTTACCATAGAACCCATCTCGTTTGAAGTTCCAGTAGTGTCAGTTACTTTTCAAATGTTCTATGGTCAGATGAAACAAAAAAATGAGCTTTTTAACAGCAAACACTCAAGATGGGTTTGGTGCACACAGGGGTAAAAAGTACCCCATGTGTACAATGAAATATACTGCTGTATCTTTAAAGTTGTGGGCCTATTTTTCTGCTGGAGGTCCTGGACATCTTGTTCAGATACATGGCATCATGGATTCTACCAAATACCAACAGATAAAAAGTCAAAACCTGACTGTCCCTGCTAGAAGTCATATAATGGGCCGTGGTTGGATCTTCCAACAATGATCCAAAACAAACATCAAAACCAACACAAAAATTTGTCCCTGAGCACAAAATGAAGCTTCTGCCATGGCCGTCCCAGTTCCCTGACCTGAACCCTAAAGAAAATGAGTGGCGTGAACTGAAGAGAAGAAGCACCAACATGGAGCTGGAAATCTGAAGGATCTGGAGAGATTCTGCATGAAGGAATGGTCTCTGATCTCTTGTCAGGTGTTCTCCAAACTCATCAGGCATTATAGGAGAAGACTCAGAGCTGTTATCTTGCCAAAAGGAGGTTGCAAAAAGTGTTCAATAAAAGGGTATGATTAATTGTGAGCAATGTGTATTAGAGAAAAACATTTCTTTCATAATGAGATTTTCCCCCCATTTAAAATTCTTATTCTCCAATGAAAGGTTGGATTTTTATAGATTTTTAAAATAAAAGATCAAAAGGATTAATGATGCAGATTTATTTTCATAGCCTTCTTTGGTCATATTTACCAAGGGTATGAATAATTTTGAGCACAACTGTATATATATATATTCCATTGTTCAGTTTTCACTATCCATCTGGCATGTCAATCAATCAAAATTATATATCATATTCATAAATACCACACAATTCTACTTAAGCCACTTAATTGTTGTAGTCCTGTTTGAAACCTTCAAGGTAATTCGAATGTTAAAAATGCAAAACAGTTGACTTTATAATTATAATTGTTATAGTTTGACATATCAATAAAACTGGGAAATTACTACAAAATGTGTGCATTCATTATGCCTTTTGGTAAAGCTAAGAATGACAAGGTGGTAGGGTCCATTTCCAGGAAACACAGAAATTATTAAATGTATAGCCTACCTTTAATACACTATAAATACACTGTAAATATTACAGAAGCACTTCATTTCAATAGTAGCTGCACTTATCTTTGGTCAAGAAATACTACAATGCTTGAATAATTATCAGAGGAGTATTTTTTGAAACATTTTGAATAATTTTAATATTTAATATTTCTGCCATACAGTATACAACTGCAATATATATTTTTATTTTTAGCTTAAATGTTATGCCTTAACTAATATTAGTATATACAATGCATCCAATGGAAACAATTAGGCTCTGCTTGGGGGGGGGGGGGGGGAATGTTTCACTGTAATCAACAAATCTATTGCTGCATCAGGTTAACCCCACAATGCAATCTGTCATTTTAGTTTTATAGTTAATGGGCAAATAAATGTTTAACTGATAATCTGTGCATTCACCACAAGAACCTGGAAGATCCTGTCATAAATGACCATATATGGACAAGTAAGTGTGACGCTTCTGTTCAACTGGGTTGTCATTGGCTCTGATCGTCCCTTGGCATCCGCAGGATTCGCTGTGGTTGGACAATCTTTTAACCCATATTAAAAAACGTTTAATGTTGCAAAGTTCTTTTTGCTGTTATTATTACGTCAGTAATACATTTAGTTAACAAAGCGGTGTTGCTGTGTTGTGAGAAATTACCCCTTTACCGAGATCCTAACCCTAACCCTAAGCATAACTTCACTGAACTACAAATAACAGCGCCATGTTTTTGGCGTTCCATCGATAGAATGACAGAGGGTTATGGGTAATGTAGTTTAAAACGTTTAATAATGAAATTGAAAAAAAAAAAAAAAAAAAAAAATACTATCTTTAATTAACAAAGGGATATTTAATCATGTTCATTGTGCAAACCTCTATGACATATTTGAAAGGCAGGCTGAAATATGGTATTTTATTATGAACACTTTTTAAAATGCCTTTTCGTATATATTTGAAAACTGTGTCCAACATTATTTAGTAAACATAGTAGTAAACAAGTAGTTGTCATACCAATTTTTTCTTTGATACTATAATCAGACTTTGATTTACAGCCATTTGAAATGTGCATTTTCTTGCTCTTCCAAGAGACTCTACTGGGCCCCTGAGGGTGGAAGGGCAGTAAAACAGACACATTTGTATTCTCATCATGGACAACAAAGTGTGTTGAGTCACATTATACATTATATTGTCTTTTCAACAATTTGCCATTATGCAGGTTGTTGCAAGTTCATCCAGTCATAGTTAACATAACAGAACAAGAATAGGACCCCCAAAAATCAACATAAATGCCCATTTGGAATGGGCTTCTCCATTTATTTAATTAGAACAACAACAAGAATACAGTGTTGACAGTAAACAAAGACACCAATACATATTGTGACACTACATTGTACTATTACACAAGGCCAATGTGCCATTCAGTAAGACAAGGTACAGACAGTGTGTACTATATGGTGCAAAAGTCATACAATTCATGCAGTGCAAAGAATCATAATATAAAAGACCTCATTTGTAAAACTCTGTCAAAATTTTCTCATCTTAGTCCTCCTCAAGTACTGGACATCAGTATTGTGCACGCTCATCTTGCTTATAGTACACGATACCTGTTGATCTTTCCCTGGTACATCGCCCTCAGTTGTGCATGAAGTGCCTGTAGTAATATAGCCCATGCAGTCTCTTGTAATACATCTTCCAGCCAGCCCTTCATGTATCTGAAATGTGGCATATTTACTGTATTTGACACAGCATCTATGCCACTAAGCATATGCAATTGTAACTTTCTAGCAAATTGTTGTCCCATATGTCATTAATATGACTAAATGTTCATGTCTCAATTAAAATAATCATGGTAATTATGTATTTTTTACAAAATCAAATTTATTTACCAAACACCATCCTTAATACAGAATATTCACCATTCTTTATTATCCAACACCATGTACAACACTTTAGCTGTATTTATCCTGTATTTGGCAGTAAAGTAGCATATAAAGACAAATGATATTGAAGAGAAATAAAAATGGGTTATGTTAAGACCATATTATATTAATCAGTTCACAACTGATGAAGCCACACAAATGCATGCATGGTGAAATGTCTTGAGCACCACAGACTCACATCCAGTTTCCTTCTCATCATCTCCTGGTTTTCTTCATCTTGCTTGCTTATCCATGTCCCTACCATAATCTTCTTCTTCCATGTCTCTAAACAATTTAAAAAATGTTATCCAGCACTGTACAGTACAAATGATGAACAAAAGACATGTGACCAATTCAAATCAAATCACTTTATTGTCACAATGACATGAACGCAAGTGTGCAGGTGATGAAATTCTTTTGTGCAAACTCTGCAGCATGACAGTATGGATGACAAGTATAGAAATATATAATATATATATATATGCAACACAAAGTATTAACAATATACACATTATACATAAGGGACTTAATACATGTAGAGAACAATATATGGTACAATATTATACTATACACAGAGTACGAAATAATAAACAAAATAATCACATTATACATATACCTTTGCAGTGCAGTACTGTTTGTGAATTAGTGCAAACAGAATGTCAGGTTGCAGAATTATTAACTGATAGAGTGCAGTGCATATGAGGGATGGGGTGTGCTGTGTGTTGTGTTACTGGTACGGGTTCAGTGCAGTCTGATTGCCTGTGGAAAGAACTTGTCTCGCAGTCTGCTGGTGCGGGTTCAGCGAAAACATCTGCCTGATGGTAACTGTGAGAGCAGTCCATGGCTCGGGTGGCTGGAGTCTCTGAAGGTCCTCTGTGCTTTCCTCACCTGGTGTAGATGTCCTGGATGGAGGGAAGCTCACCTCCAACAATGTTCTGTGCAGTTCGTAACACTCTCTGCAGAGCTTTGCAGTTGAGGGCGGTGCTGTTCCTATACCAGGCAGGGATGCAGCCAGTCAGGATGTTCTCCACAGTGCATGTGTAAAATGATTTGAGGGTTTTGGGGCTCACACTGAACTTCCTCAGCTGTCTGAGGAAGAAAAGACACTGATGAGCCTTTTTCAGCACAGCATCGGTGTGGATGGGCCATGTGTGGTCCTCGGTGATGTGAACTTGAAGCAGCTCAAATAGTTCATCAGCACCACTGATGCGGTGTAGCTTTTTCTCAAGCAGGGGTTGAAGTCCTAGCACAAGAAAACATGTATTTAGGAGGTGGTAAATCAATAAACAATATATCATATTATTATTTATAATTGTTGCACTGGACTTACCATTGGTTATCTCTCGGTTCTCAAGGTTGTGATGTTTACTTTTATGGGCCATAACATCTGAGTTGTCACAGTGGAAAGCAGTCTTCACATCGGAAAACTGATGGTTTCAGGCTGCAGTGCTGCACTTGGTGGCCACAGAATACTCCCGTCAACAAAGACTCCATCATCTCTGGCCTCAGACCCGCTTCTCTTCAGTCTGGGCCATGCGAACTGACCACTTCTGTGAAGACTGACCTCAGCATTGAGTGTTTGTAGTGCCAGCTGACAGCTCTTCTACCTCTTGATGTAGTCTTTCTGTACAAGTAGAAAATGAGAACATTCATTTCCTGCCCAAATTCTGAAGATGGTGGCACAGCTGATTTGCTCATTCTAGGAGCGATAAAAAGATGTACATGTGAAAAACTGCTAACATGAATAGTTCATTGGAGATCAATATCAAATGCTGTACTACATATACTGTAACTACATTGCTTGAATACAGATATACCAGTGGAAATGTGCACCTTTTCATCTTTCTGTCTTTTCTGTTCAGGCACAAGATGACCATGTTCATTCCTCATCCCCAACAGGACTGGTATGCCTGGCTTGCTGTGACTGATTTTCTTTGGTCTTCCATTTCAGCTGTAAAACAAGAAAATGTCTATTGACCCCACATTTAATTACTATTGTTCTTTAAACATATACATTAAGACGGTTATAATTAAGTTTATTCACCAAAAGATTCAGGTCAGAGGATTTGATGAATAAATATTGATTACAATTTTCTACAAATCTTACCTGGGTAGCGCTGATCATGGCAAGAACTTGCCAAGCCTCACTAGTAGCCGTTTCAGTTTCAGCACAAGCAGCTTCGAGCTCAAGTTCACTGGGAACTCTAGCAGCCTCCTGAGTTCATCTGTATACATCAGATTCACAGTCTGACAAAAAGCCATCATGCAAACTCTTTCTACCTTACAACAGAGCAAAAAAGAATGTAAGTGAGTGAGGAAGGGAGTAAAGGACTAAGATGAAGAGAAATAGGCAGAGAAAGGAAGTATTTTGTGTGTAAGTTTAACGGAATAAGAGGAAAGGAATTTTTGTATGAGTTTTGTACGAGTACGCTTGTACAATATCATATGAATTTGCTGACTTGGTAAATTGTAAGAATTATTACTACTTCTTACTGATGGGGCCGTTGGTATGTAAAACAAAGTTTAAGAAACTTCAAATGCTGTGAAAAAAATGTAACTGCAGAAATGTTCAATCAAGGGTTAAGACCAACACAGACATACCATTGGAAATGTTTGCCTTTGCAGCTTTTTGTCTTCTCCGTAAATGCACAAGATGAGCATTCAAAGTGGCAGACAACATAACTACAGCGTATATAATAATAAACATAACTTTATCGCCTGTTGGTGTGGAAGCTAAAATAGTTATCATTACAATTATTGTTCTTGGTGTGAACAGCCTTAAGTGATCTGATTTGGACAAATTAATCAAAGATCTGATGGGTCACGTGACATGTTAAACTAGCATTGCCAGACCGTTGCTTCTTATACAGATGCATTCAATGAAAATCAGCATAGAAAATAACATTAGACATTTGCTGTTTCTTTAAAAGCAGACAATGAGGTGTGGACAGATATCATAATGTTTGAATGAGAAGAGACGCTGCTAGTTTGTAAAGGTTAATAAAGAATACAATAGACTTAATATAAACTTTCTGATATAAACAGTCCAACTACTTATAATGGGCACAGTCTGCACGAGAGTTGAGGCAATGGCCAATGACAGCAGGAGTAAAACAAGTCATAGAATTTTGTATGAGTACGCTTGTACAATATCATATGAATTTGCTGACTTGGTAAATTGTAAGAATTGTTACTACTTCTTACTGATGGGGCCGTTGGTATGTAAAACAAAGTTTAAGAAACTTCAAATGCTGTGAAAAAAAATGTAACTGCAGAAATGTTCAATCAAGGGTTAAGACCAACACAGACATACCATTGGAAATGTTTGCCTTTGCAGCTTTTTGTCTTCTCCGTAAATGCACAAGATGGCCAAATTCATCCCTCTCCACAAACAAGACAGGTTCAACAAGACTTTTACAGCCCTTCCTTTGGTCTTAATTTTCAGCTGAAACAAAGAGAAATATATACATGTTGAGACAGTGCATTAGAAATGATCTGTGACCGAAATATCTGAGAGGAAGGACGTTAAGGAAAGTAGTTAGCAACACATAAAATTACTGTGTTCAATATCTGTGAAGTTTTGAACCTCTGAAGGACTTGTTCAGCCTCCCTGGCAGCTTCTTCAAGATCAGCATTAGGAGATTTGAGTTCAAGTTCCCTGTTAATGCAAGAAGCTTTCTGACAGAAATGGTCAAAATTGGATTCTGAGTTTTAAAAATATGCCACGATGAAGAAGAAAGAAAGACAGCAAAAATATGTGTAAATGAATTGTGGATTACAGGTCATAAAAATAGGCAAGGAAAAGCTGAGAGAGAGAAGTGAGAATATTCTTAACCTGTCTGAATGCATGTACAGTTTTGTTTTTTGTTTTTTTTTTACATTGACTTAATAATTTTATTATTTCTTGTGTATAAAATATTCATGTATTTATTTATTCTTATTTTTTGTATAAATTATATAATCATTATTTAGTTTATTGCTCATGTAAAGGCAATACTGTACAAGTCATGCCAAATAAGCTCATTTGAATTTGAATTAGAGAGAGAGAGAGAGAGAGAGAGAAGGCTTTTGCGAGAGATGGCTTCTTAAAAGAGCTGTTGGATAAAAGGTTGTTGTAGGAGATGGAGATGGAGTATGTCATCTGAAGTAACTGCAAGACAGAAAAAAATATTGAATTACAATTACAATACAAAAAGGTATTTAAGGCATGGCAAAAGTTGTGGTTACTGTGTTTTAACTACAAATACCACATTAAAACTACAGAAACTATGATAAAACCATGGCAAGAGTTGTGGTTACTGTGCTTTAACGACAAATACCACAGTAAAACTACAGTAACTGTGGTAAAACCATGGTAATTGTTGTGTTACCGTGCATTAACGACAAATACCACATTAAAACTATAGTAACTGTGGTAAAACCATGGTAAGTGTTGTGGTTACTGTTTTTTAACTACAAACACCACAGTAAAACTATGGTTACTCTGATAAAAACCATGGTAAGTGCTGTGGTTACTTGCTTTAATGACAAATACCACACTAAAACTATGGTTACTCAGGTAAAACAATGGTAAGTGCTGTGGTTACTGTCCTTTCACTACAAATACAGTACAGTACACAACAGTAAATCTACAGTTAGGGTGGGAGAAGCATGGCATACATACATGTGTTGTGGTTACTGTGCGTTTACTACATATATGGTGAAGCGACAGTTATAGTAAAAACATGGTAAATGTGTGCACTTTTTACACAATCCCTTTCCCAACATAGGTGAATTTCAAATGAATATCACAATGAAAACTAACTTTATAATGCTGGCGTCCGTTTGAATGATTTGAACGTAACACAGCTTGAAATAAAGGGACAAATATAGATTTGAAACACAACACATAATTTCATTCATAAATACGGGACGATCGACTACTTTTCAGAACGGGTGGAAACCCTACCTGTACGTGTCTCGAAGTCATCTAAAATCCATATCTTTTTATAGCAATAAACCACTTCGAATAGCTGGGAGAGTTTAAAACGTAAGCAAGTACATAAAAAAAACCCCACAATGCATTGAGGCGAAAGTTTCTGTAGCATATCTTCACCTGCTGCCGGTAGGGGCGCTAATTTAGGAAACGCTCGTATGGGTTGTATTTGATAGTAGTGACAAACGATCTATATGGTCGTATGAGTTGGAGGACTTGTTGATTTATTGCAATGCAACAGCATATGTGATTTGTTTTCTCTTCAATGCACAAAGGATGAGTTAGTTCATTCATCTCAACACCACGTGTTATGTGTTATCTCTTCAATGCAATGCAAGAGGAATTTAGTTAGTTCTTGTAGAAGTTATTTCTTGTATACAATGCAATGAAACAACGCATACTTTATATGTATTCTCCTATGCACTATAATGCTGGAGCACATATATGCCATGTCTTTAATGCACAACGGAATATGTTAGAGCTTATATGTTATGCAATAGCACTATGTTATCTCTTCATTGCACAGACGAAATGAGTTTGTTTATAGTATTTATAGCACGTATGTTATGTTTTCTATTCAGTGCACAACCTGTCTTGTATGCACTGCAATGCAATTAGAACATATGCACAAAGTAAGTGTAAGCATTGCAGTGAAACAGCACATGAACACCTCTTTAATACACAAAAGAAAAAGTATAATAATACATGTATTTCAGCCATACAGAAGTCAATGTTTAAATTTTTTCTGTCCCAAGAATCCTCGATCATGAACTTTCTGTACGTACTTATTGACTCCTGATGATATGTCAGACATAATGTATTGCATATTTGACCTAATCGACATATTTCTGGCCCAAGAGTACTCGATCTTGTGCTTTTTATACATTACTATTGACCCATGATGTTACTTCACCCATACAGAATTTCATATTTAGACCTACACACATTTTTTCTATCCAAATAGTCCTCGAATGTGAACTTTCCATACGTTCTAGTTGCCTCAATCTGATGTTACTTCAGTCATTTAGAAATCCATTTTTGACAAAATGAACATATTTTTGGCCCAAGAGTACTCAAACATGAACTTTCTATACATACAAATTGACTGCATCTGATGTTAGATCAGCCAGACAGTATTCTATATTAGACCTAGTCAACATATTCCGAGATGGTCCTCACTGCAGAACACCAGATTCAGGGGGCGAGGTTGGATCCAGATCCAACTTCTCACAATTTACATATCCCCAAACCTACCCATCTCCACCCCCTGGATCTGGATCCTGGATCTTGTGTTCTGCAATGAGGAGCTACTGCATTTTCCTGGTCCAAGAGTACTCGATTGTGAACTTTCTATACATACTCATTGAGTCCTTCGGATTTTATTTCAGCCATACAGAAGTCCATATTAGACCTACTAAAAGTTTTTCTGTCCCAACAGTCCTCAATCATGAACTTTCTGTCAATTTTCATTTCATTCATTTTCATTGCCTCACTCTGATGTTACTTCGGCCATACATGAGCCCATATTTTACCTACTGAACATATTTACGTAATCATAATGTATTGCATCCTGGTTTACGTCAGCCATAGAGTATTGCTAATTTGACCTAATGGACATATTTCTGGCCCAAGAGTCCTTGATCATGAACTTTCTTTACAAACTCATTGACTCCTGTTAATCAGACAGACAGTAGTCTATATTTGATATGATGAACATATTTTTGGCCTAAGAGTACTCAAGCTTGAACTTTCATCAGAAGAACAGTAAACAGACCTACTTATATTTTTTTCTCTCCAAAGAGTCCTTGAACATGAACATTCTATACATAATCATTGCCTCACTCTGATGTTACTTCTGCCATACATGAGCCAATGTTTGACCTTCTGAACATATTTCTGGCAAATTAATCCTCGATAATGAACTTTCTATGCGTACTTATTCACTCCATCTGATGTTAGATCAGCCAGACAGTAGTCCATATTAGACTTAACATATTTCTGGCCGAAGAGTACTTAATCTTGAACTTTTTATTCATTGCTATTGACTCCTGATGATGATACGTCAACCATAGAGTATTGCATATTTGACCTAATGGAAATACAGTATTTCTTGTTCAAAGAGTACTTTATCTCGAATTTTCTATACATTATTATTGACTCCTTCTGATGTTGCTTCACCAATAGGAAGTCCAAATCAGACCTACTGAACATATTTCTGGCAAATTAGTCAGCCATAGATTATTGCATATTTGACTAGTGGACAGATTTCTGGCACAGTCATGAACTTTCTATACATACTCATTGACTCCATCTGATGTTAGATCAGACAGACAGTAGTCTATTTGACCGACAGAACATATTTTTTCTGTCCCAAGAGTCCTTGATCATGAACTTTCTATACATACTAATTACCTCACTATGATGTTACTTCAGCCATACATGAGCGCATGTTCTGAACACATTTCTGGAAAATTAGACCTGGATCATGACTTTTTATACGCACACATGACACGTCTGATGACACGTCAGCCATAGAGTATTGGATATTTGACCTAATGGATATTTCTGTCCCAAGATTATTTAAATCTGAACTTTTTAAACATTTCTATTCACTCCTTATAATGTTACTTCACCTATAATGAAGTCAATATTAGCCGAACTGAACATATTTCTGGCCCAAGATTTTGAAATTTGTCCTCAATCATGAACTTTCTAACTCATTGACTCCTTCTGATGATACTTCAGCCATAGAGTATTGCATAATTGATCGAAAGGACATATTTCTGGCCCAAGAATACTCGATCTTGAACTTTCTATTCATGCTCATTGACTTCTGATTTTATTTCAGCTATACAGAAGTCCATATTAGACCTACAAGTCCATGTTTTCTGTCCCAACAGTCCTCAATCATGAACTTTCTTTACATAGTCATTGCCTCACTCTGATGTTACTTCAGCTATACACAAGCCCGTATTTGACCTACAGAACATATTTCTGGCAAAGTAGTCCTCGATCAGGATCTTTTTAAAAATACTCATTGACTCCTTCTGATGTTACATCGACAAACAGTAACCTATATTTGACATAATGAACATATTACTGTCCCAAGAGTACTCGATGTTTAACTTTCTATACGTAACATCAGAATGAGTAAATTAATATTTACTCATTCTGATGTTACGTCAGAAGAACAGTAGTCCATTTTTGACCTACTTAAAGTTTTTCTGTCCCAACAGTCCTCGATCATGAACTTTCTATACATACTCATTGCCTCACTCAGATGTTACTTCAGCCATACATGAGCCCATATTTGACCCAATGAACATATTTCTGGCCAAAGAGTACTCAATCTTGAACTTTCTTTACAGACTCATTGACTCCTTCTGATGTTACATCACACAGACAGTAGTCCATATTTGGCATAATGAATAATTTTCATATATTCATATATATTTCTGATCCAAGAGTCCTCGATCTTGAACTTTTTAGACATACTCATTGACTCCTTTTGATGTTGTTACATCTGCCGTACAGAAGCCCATATTTGACCTACTGAACATATTTCTTGCAAAAAAGTCGTTGATCATGAAATTTCAAAACATTCAATCCTGCTGTTTGTTACATCAGCCATGCAGAAGCCCATATTTGACCAACTCAAAATTTTTCTGGCCAAAGAGTACTCGATCTTGAACTTTCTATATATATTTAGCTTTACAATAGTGCGTATGTGACTTAATGAACATATTTCTGACCCAAGAGTTGTTGATCATGAAATTTCAAAACATTCAATCATTCAGTCCTACTGATCATACAATCCTACATCAGCCTACATTCAGTCCTACTGATTTTACAACAGCCCATATTTGACCAACTGAACATATTTCTAGCCAAAGAGTATTCGATCTTGAATTTTCTATACATACTTATTGACTCTTTCTGATGTTACATCAGAAATATTTCTGGCCCCAAAGTTGTCGATCATGAACTTTCTATGCATACTCATTAACCTGTTTTGGTGATACGTCAGCCATACATTAGCCCATGTTGGACCTACTGAACATATTTCTGGCACAAGAGTCCTCGATCATGAACTTTCAAAACAGATTCATGATTCATGATTCAAGAGTTGTTGATCATGAAATTTCAAAACATAATCATTCTAACTTCTGATTTTACATGAGCTATACACAAGTCCATATTTGACCAACTGAACATATTTCTAGCCAAAGAGTACTTGATCTTGAACTTTCTATATATACTCATTGCCTCTTTCTGATGTTAAATCAGCTATACAGAAGTCCATATTTGACCTAATGAACATTTCTGGCCAAAGACTACTCGATCTTGAACTTTCTGTACTTTCTCTTTGCCTCCTTATGATGTTATATCAGCAATAGTGTAGTCCATATTTGACCTGCTGAACATATTTCTGGCTAAAGATTCCCTGAACATGAACTTACTATACATTCTATGACTGGTTCGGATGTTACATCAGCCAGACAGAAGTCCATATTTGAACAACTGAAAATATTTCTGGCCAAAGAGTCCCTGAACATGAACTTAAAATACAATATTAATGACTCCTTCAGATAATACATCAGCCAATTTGTAGTCCAAAATTGACCTACTGAACATATTTCTGGCAAAAGAGACCTTGATCATGAACTTTCAGTTCATTCTAATTGATGCCTTCTGATGTTACATCAGTAATACAGTAGTCCATATTGACCTAATGAACATTTTTCTGGCCCGAATTCGTTATCTTGAACTTTCTATACATACTTATTGATTACTTCTGATGGTACATCAGCTAGACAATAGCCCATATTGGACCTACTGAACATATTTTTGGCCAAAGAGTGCTCGATATTGAACTTTCTATATATACTCATCACCTCTTCCTGATGTTACATCAGCTAAAGTCCATATTCAGAAGTCCATATTTGACCTACTGAACATTTCCCTTTCGAGGGGGAAACGCCCAGCGTGATAGCGTCTGATGCACGTCTGTCAACTAGTCCAATGGCGAGAGTAAACGTCACGGGCGGGTGACGTCACGACCAGGAAAGGATAAATACACATCCGGCGAGATGGGCTTCAGCATTTCTGCCTCATCAAAGCGCTCTGTGTAAAACTGTCTTGTCTATTTATTGTTGTCTGTCCCGAAATAGTACAGCTCAATATAACAGTTATTATGGCGAACACTCAAGCATTTAAACCGTGTGCTCCTCCCTGCCCTCGTTTCCTTACGGGTGGGGATACAAACGATTTGTGCGTGGTGTGTTTGGGAGCGGAGCATGCTCTTTCAGCCATCGAGGGGGCTGAATGCGAGCATTGTGAGAAGCTTCCTCTAAGGACGGCCAGTTTGGATGGCGGGGAGGGGATTCAGAACATTCAGAAGTTGGGGTTGAGACTGAATGCCAAGAAAAGTGTACTTACTCCACGACAGAGGACCACTTTTCTTGGTGTGGTTTGGGATTCAGTGACAATGCGAGCATGTCTCTCACCAGTTCGCATCACTGCTATTCTATCAGCCATGAAAGAATTGAAGCTAGGCCAGTCACGCACTGTAAAACAGTTTCAGTTTTCAGACTGTTGGGTCTGATGGCAGCAGCGTCCAATGTGATACCTTTTGGCCTGCTGTACATGAGACCCTTACAGTGGTGGCTCAGGACCAAAGGGTTTTCCCCGAGGGGCAACCCACTTTGTATGATCAAGATCACGCGGCGCTGTCTCCACGCCTTGATCATATGGAAGAAAAATTGGTTCCTATCCCAGGGCCCTGTGTTAGGAGCTCGATGTCGTTGTGTCACTCTGACGACGGACGCTTCTCTCACAGGCTGGGGAGCGGTAATGGAAGGCCGCTCAGCTCAGGGTCTGTGGAAGAGTCATCAGCTCTTGTGGCACATAAATTGCCTGGAAATGATGGCGGTCTTCAGTGCGTTGAAGTTCTTCCTTCCAGACCTGAGGGGCCATCATGTGCTTGTCAGGACAGACAACACATCGGTGGTCTCGTATATAAATTGACAGGGGGGTCTGCGGTCACGCCCATTATACAAACTGGCGCAACAGATCCTCCTGTGGTCCCTGGGGAAGATGCTCTCCTTGAGAGCTATCTATATTCCAGGGACTCAAAATATTGGAGCAGACATCCTGTCGAGGCAGGGGCTGAGGCCGGGGGAATGGAGACTTCACCCAGAGGTGGTGAAGCTCATATGGGAGATTTATGGCCAAGCGGAAGTGGATCTGTTCGCGTCTCAGAATACGACGCACTGTCCACTTTGGTTCTCCCTCACACATCCAGCTCCTCTGGGACTGGATGCCATGGTACAGACGTGGCCGAGGCTGCGTCTGTATGCATTTCCCCCAGTTGTTCTGCTCCCGGCAGTTCTGGAGAAAATTCGCCAGGAAGGGATAAGTCTACTGCTAGTAGCACCTCACTGGCCGAGCCGGATATGGTTTTCGGACCTGATAGCTCTTCTCGATGGCTCACCTTGGAAGATTCTGATCAGGAGGGACCTCCTGTCTCAGGCGGGGGGCATGATTCTTCATCCCTGTCCAGAAATGTGGAATCTGTGGGTTTGGCCTCTGAGGGGGCCAAACTCATAGAGGCTGGTCTCTCAACTGAGGTTGTAGAGACCATTCTTCACTCCAGAGCTCCTTCCACGAGGAAACTATACGCCCTGAAGTGGAAACTTTTCACTTCCTGGTGTCAAGAACGACAGTTGGATCCAGTCTACTGCCCGATAGGTTCAGTACTTGAGTTCCTACAGTGCCGCTTCTCATCTGGGTTAACCCCATCTACACTTAAGGTGTATGTTTCAACTATATCTGCTTACCATGCCCATGTGGATGGTACTACTGTTGGGAAAAAACCATTAGTTATTCGTTTCCTCCGTGGCACCCAGAGGCTGAGGCCTGCGATGCGCATGTGGGTCCCTGCCTGGGATTTGGCTATTGTGTTAGAAGGCCTATCTACAGCTCCATTTGAGCCACTTGAGTCAGTCTCAGATAAGTTCCTGACACTTAAGACTGTCTTCCTTCTCGCCATCTCATCCCTTAAGAGAGTAGGAGACCTTCAGGCCCTTTCAGTGTCCCCAACTTGTCTTGAGTTTGCACCGGGGATGGTCAAAGCCTTCCTTTAACCCAAGCCTTCCTTACCCCAAACCTGGGTATATTCCGAAGGTTTTGACTAATGTTCTGAGGCCTATAGTGTTGCAAGCCTTTTGCCCTCCTCCATTTGTTACCCCAGACCAGGAGAAACTGAATCTGCTGTGTCCAGTGCGAGCACTGGACACATATGTCCACAGAGCTGCCCTGTGGAGGAAAGCAGACCAGTTATTTGTGTTCTTTGGACCACATAACAGGGGTCGTCCTGCATCCAAACACACTGTAAGCAAGTGGATAGTCAAGGCTATTTCACTCACCTACGAGGTCTCTGGCCAGCAGTGTCCATTAGCTGTCAGAGCTCATTCGACTAGGAGTATGGCGGCCTCCAAGGCCTTAATTTCGGGGGTTTCCCTCAAAGAGATCTGCGATGCGGCCGGTTGGTCCTCGCCTCTCACATTTGTGAGGTATTATGACCTTGACCTGGACGCGGCTCCAGGATCATCGGTTTTGCTGTCTTAAGTGTGCCAGAGTTTCACACAGACAGGTATTTGTGATTATGGCGTTTTTGGTATATCGTTCCCAAAGCGATCCTATCGGACGCAGCGCGAGTTCCCTCGAAAGGGAATGTCTCAGGTTACGTATGTAACCATAGTTCCCTGAGAAAGGGAACGAGACGCTGCCTCGCGTTGCCATACTCCCTGCATCCCTGTGATTGATTTGCTTCGGCAATTTGAGCTGAAGCCGGTCTCGCCGGATGTGTATTTATCCTGGTCATGACGTCACCCGCCCGTGACGTTCACTCTCGCCATTGGACTAGTTGACAGACGTGCATCAGACGCTATCACGCTGGGGGCGTTCCCAAAGCGATCCTATCGGACGCAGTGTCTCGTTCCCTTTCTCAGGGAACTATGGTTACATATGTAACCTGAGACGATTTCCGGCCAAAGATTACTCGATCTTGAACTCTCTATACATACTCATTGACTCCTTCTGATTTTACATCAAACAGACAGTAGTCCAAAATTCTGATGTTACTGAGCATATTTCTGGCAAAAGAGACCTTGATCATGAACTATCAAATCATTTTACAACAGCCCATATTTGACCAACTGAACATATTTCTAGCCAAAGAGTTTTCGATCTTGAACTTTCTATACATACTTATTGACTCTTTCTGATGTTACATCAGAAATATTTCTGGCCCCAAAGTTGTCGATCATGAACTTTCTATGCATACTCATTAACTTTTTTTGGTGATACGTCAGCCATACATTAGCCCATGTTGGACCTACTGAACTTTCAAATCATACTAATTGACGCCTTCTGATGTTACATCAGCCATGAAGAAGTCCATATTTGACCTACTGAACATATTTTTGGCCAAAGAGTACTGAAGTAACATCAGAGTGAGGTAAAGAGTATGTACAGAAAATTCATGATCGAGGACTCTTCGGACCCAAAAAAAAAAAAAAAAAAAAAAATTTAAATAGGTCTAATATGGACTTTTGTATGGCTGACAAAAAAAATCATAAGGCGGTAATGAGTATATATAAAAAGTTCAAGATCAAGTACTAATTTGCCAGAAATATGTTCATTAGGTAAAATATGGACTACTGTATGGCTGATGTGACATCAGAAGGCGTCAGTAAGTATATATAAAAAGTTCAATATCAAGTACTCTTTAGCTAGAAGTATGTTCACTTGGTCTAATATGGACTTCTGTATGGCTGAAGTAACATTGGAAGGAATCAATGAGTATGTATAGAAAGTTAAAGATCATGTGCTCTTTGGCCAGAAATATGTTCAGTCGGTCAATTATGGAGTACTGTCTGGCTGAAATAAAATCAGAAGTAGTCAATGAGTGTGTATAGAAAGTTCATGCTCTAGGACTAATGTGCTAGAAATATGTCCATTAGGTGAAATATGCAGTACTCTATATGGCTGATGTATCATCAGAAGGAGTCAATTGGTTTGAACAAAAAGTTCATGATTGAGGACTAATTTGCCAGAAATATGATCAATAGCTCAAACATGGGCTCATGTATGTCTGAAGTCACATCAGAGTGAGGTAATGAGTATGTACAGAAAGTTCATGATCTAGTACTCTTGGGTCAGAAATATGGTCAGTAGGTCTAATGTTGACTTCTGTATTGGTGAAGTAACATCAGAAGGAGTCAATAGTAATGTATAAAAAATTCAAGATTGAATAAGTTTGGTCAGAAATATGTCCATTAGATCAAAAATATTCAATATTCTATGGCTGATGTATAAGTATGTATAAAAAGTTGATGATCTAGGACTAATTTGCCAGAAATATGTCCATTAGGTGAAATATGCAATACTCTATGGCTGATGTATCATCAGAAGGAGTCAATGAGTTTATATAAAAAGTTCATCATTGAGGACAAATTTGCCAAAAATTTGTTCAGTAGGTCAAAATGGGCTCATATATGGCTGAAGTAACATCAGAGTCAATCAATGAGCATGTATTGAAAGTTCAAGATCGAGTACACTTGGGCCCAAAATATGTTCATTAGGTCAAATATGGACTATATTATGGCTGATGTGACATCAGAAGGCGTAAGTAAGTATATATGAAAAGGTCAAGAATGAGTACTCTTTGGCCAGAAATATGTCCATTAGGTCAAATATGCAATACTCTATAGATGAAGTATCATCAGAAGGAGTCAATTGGTTTGCATAAAAAGTTCATGATCAAGGTCTAATTTGTCAGAAATATGTTCAGTAGGTCAAACATGGGCTCATATATGTGTGAAGTAATATCAGAGTGAATCAATGAGTATATATAAAAAGTTCAATATCGAATACTTTTTGGCCAGAAATATGTTCAGGAGATCTAATGTTGACTTCTGTATGGGTGAAGTAACATCAGTGTGAATCAATGAGAATTGATGGTATTGAAAGTTCAAGATCGAGCACTCTTGGGCCAAAAATATGTTCATTAGGATAAATAAGGACTACAGTATGGCTGATGTGATAACAGAAGGTGTAAGTATAAATAAAAAGTTGAAGAACGAGTACTCTTTGGCCAGAAATATGTCCATTAGGTCAAATATGCAATACTCTATAGATGAAGTATCATCAGAAGGAGTCAATTGGTTTGCATAAAAAGTTCATGATCAAGGTCTAATTTGTCAGAAATATGTTCAGTAGGTCAAACATGGGCTCATGTATGTGTGAAGTAATATCAGAGTGAATCAATGAGTATATATAAAAAGTTCAATATCGAATACTTTTTGGCCAGAAATATGTTCAGGAGATCTAATGTTGACTTCTGTATGGGTGAAGTAACATCAGTGTGAATCAATGAGATTTGATGGTATTGAAAGTTCAAGATCGAGCACTCTTGGGCCAAAAATATGTTCATTAGGATAAATAAGGACTACAGTATGGCTGATGTGATAACAGAAGGTGTAAGTATAAATAAAAAGTTGAAGAACGAGTACTCTTTGGCCAGAAATATGTCCATTAGGTCAAATATGCAATACTCATATAGCTGATGTATCATCAGAAGGAGTCAATAGTAATGTATTAAAAGTTAAAGATTAAGTGCTCTTTGGCCAGAAATATGTCCATTAGGACAAATATTCAATACTCTATGGCTGAAGTAACATCAGTGTGCGGCATGTAATATAAAGTTCATGATCGAAGACTCTTGGGACAGGAAAAATGTAATTAGGTCTAATATGGACTTCTGTATGGCTGAAATAAAATCAGGAGTCAATGAGTATGTATAGAAAGTTCAAGATCGAGTACTCTTGGGCCAGAAATATGTTCATTAGGTCAAATATGAACTACTGTCTGTCTGATGTAACATCAGGAGTCAATGAGTCAGTATAGAAAGTTCATGATCGAGGATTAATTTGTCAGAAATATGTTCAGTAGGTCAAACATGGACTTCTGTATCGGTGAAGTAACATCAGAAGGAGTCAATGATAAAGTATAAAAAGTTCAAGATTGAGTGCTGTTTGGCCAGATATATGTCCATTATGTCATATATGCAATATTCTATTGCTGATGTATAATCAGGAGTCAATGAGAATGAATAAAAAGTTGATGATCTAGGACTAATTTGCCAGAAATATGTCCATTAGGTGAAATATGCAATACTCTATGGATGATGTCTCATCAGAAGGAGTCAATGAGTTTGTATAAAAAGTTCATCATTGAGGACTAATTTGCCAGAAATTTGTTCAGTAGGTCAAAATTGGTTCATATATGGCTGAAGTAACATCAGAGTTATTCAATGAGTATGTATTCAAAGTTCAAGATCGAGTACTCTTGGGCAAGAAATATGTTCATTAGGTCAAATATGCAATACTCTATAGCTGACGTATCATCAGAAGGAGTCAACGAGTTTGTATAAAAAGTTCATGATTGAGGACTAATTTGCCAGAAATATGATCAATAGATCAATCATGGAGTCATGTATGTCTGAAGTTACATCAGAGTGAGGTAATGAGTATGTATAGAAAGTTCATAATCGAGTACCCTTGGGTCAGAAATATGTGCATTAGGTCAAATATGGACAACAGTATGGCTGATGTGACATCAGAAGGCATAAATAAGTAAGTATAAATAAAAAGTTCAAGAACGAGTACTCTTTGGCCAGAAATATGTCCATTAGGTCAAATATGCAAAACTCTATATAGCTGATGTATCATCAGAAGGAGACATTTGGTTTGTATAAAAAGTTCATGATCGAGGTCTAATTTGCCAGAAATATGTTCAGTAGGTCTAATGTTGACTTCTGTATGGGTGAAGTAACATCAGAGTGAATCAATGAGTATGTATTGAAAGTTCAAGATCGAGTACTCTTGGGCCAGAAATATGTTCATTAGGATAAATAAGGACTACAGTATAGCTGATGTGATATCAGAAGGTGTAAGTAAAAATAAAAAGTTGAAGAACGAGTACTCTTTGGCCAGAAATATGTCCATTAGGTCAAATATGCAATACTCTATATAGCTGATGTATCATCAGAAGGAGTCAATGAGTTTATATAAAAAGTTCATGATCGAGGGCTATTTTGCCAGAAATATGTCCATTAGGACAAATATACAATACTCTATGGCTGAAGTAACATCAGTGTGAGGCATGTAATATAAAGTTCATGATCAAAGACTCTTGGAACAGAAAAAAATGTAATTAGGTCTAATATGGACTTCTGTATGGATGAAATAAAATCAGAAGGAGTCAATGAGTATGTATAGAAAGTTCATGATCGAGGATTAATTTGTCAGAAATATGTTCAGTAGTTCTAATATGGACTTCTGTATGGGTGAAGTAACATCAGAAGGAGTCAATGATAATGTATAAAAAGTTCAAGATTGAGTGCTCTTTGGCCAGAAATATGTCCGTTAGGTCAAATATGCAATACTCTATGGCTGAAGTAACATCAGTGTGAGGCATGTAATATAAAGTTCTTGATCGAAGACTCTTGGAACAGAAAAAAATGTAATTAGGTCTAATATGGACTTCTGTATGGATGAAATAAAATCAGAAGGAGTCAATGAGTATGTATAGAAAGTTCATGATCGAGGATTAATTTGTCAGAAATATGTTCAGTAGTTCTAAAATGGACTTCTGTATGGGTGAAGTAACATCAGAAGGAGTCAATGATAATGTATAAAAAGTTCAAGATTGAGTGCTCTTTGGCCAGAAATATGTCCGTTAGGTCAAATATGCAATACTCTATGGCTGAAGTAACATCAGTGTGAGGCATGTAATATAAAGTTCTTGATCGAAGACTCTTGGAACAGAAAAAAATGTAATTAGGTCTAATATGGACTTCTGTATGGATGAAATAAAATCAGAAGGAGTCAATGAGTATGTATAGAAAGTTCATGATCGAGGATTAATTTGTCAGAAATATGTTCAGTAGTTCTAAAATGGACTTCTGTATGGGTGAAGTAACATCAGAAGGAGTCAATGATAATGTATAAAAAGTTCAAGATTGAGTGCTCTTTGGCCAGAAATATGTCCGTTAGGTCAAATATGCAATACTCTATAGCTGACGTATCATCAGAAGGAATCACTGAGTTTGTATAAAAAGTTTATGATTGAGGACTAATTTGCCAGAAATATGATCAATAGATCAACCATGGGCTCATGTATGTCTGAAGTTACATCATAGTGAGGTAATGAGTATGTAAAAAAAGTTCATGATCGAGTACTCTTGGGTCAGAAATATGTTCAGTAGGTCTAATGTTGACTTCTGTATTGGTGAAGTAACATCAGAAGGAGTCAATAGTAATGTATGAAAAGTTCAAGATTGAATAAGCTTTGGTCAGAAATATGTCCATTAGGACAAATATACAATACTCTATGGCTGAAGTAACATCAGTGTGAGGCATGTAATATAAAGTTCATGATCGAAGACTCTTGGAACAGAAAAAAATGTAATTAGGTCTAATATGGACTTCTGTATGGCTGAAATAAAATCAGAAGGAGTCAATGAGTATGTATAGAAAGCTCAAGATCAAGTACTCTTGGGCCCAAAATATGTTCATTAGGTCAAATATGGACAACAGTATGGCTGATGTGACATTAGAAGGCGTAAGTAACTATAAATAAAAAGTTCAAGAACGAGTACTCTTTGGCCAGAAATATGTCCAGTAGGTCAAATATGCAATACTCTATAGAGCTGACGTATCATCAGAAGGAGTCAATGAGATTGTATAAAAAGTTCATGATCGAGGTCTAACTTGCCAGAAATATGTTCAGTAGGTCAAACATGGGCTCATGTATGTCTGAAGTAACATCAGAGTGAGTCAATGAGCATGTATAGAAAGTTCATGATCGAGTACTCTTGGGTCAGAATTACGTTCAGTAGGTCAAATATGGACTTCTGTATAGCTAATTTAATATCAGAATGCATCAATGAGTATATATAAAAAGTTCAATATCGAATACTCTTTGGCCAGAAATATGTTCAGTAGGTCAAACATGGACTTCTCTATGGGTGAAGTAACATCAGAAGGAGTCAATGATAATGTATAAAAAGTTCAAGATTGAGTGTCTTTGGCCAGAAATATTTGACCATTAGGTCAAATATGCAAAACGTTTCAGGTTACGCATGTAACCATGGTTCCCTTTCAAAGGCTACACTCCAAGCTGCGCTTAATACAGTGCTATGGGAACGTCTTTAGTCGTGACCAGCTGTGAATATATGTGTAAAACAACGTCAGTGAAATTGACCTATATTTATAGCCTACGTGACGTCATTGGAATGCGTCGAATGCGAGGCTATAATTAGATGTGCCGCAGGTGCATCAGCAGGTCTTTTGTCTTCAGAGGCCATACTGTGAAGTTGTGTGTTGCAAAGTCTCTGTGTGTTAAAAACAGCTCTGTTTACAGTCTGTTAAAAGCAAGCTCTATCATCTCTTTCTTTCCTCTACGCTTGTTAGGAGTTAGATTTGATAGGCAGTGTGCAGAACTTTCTCTCCTCTGTTCCTCTTTCATCTCTGCTTGCAAGTGAAATTGAACATATATATATATATATTACATTATATAGAGAGAAAGTATGAGCGAGCAAAGCAAACGGTGTGTGCCTCCGTGCTCGCGTCCTATGTCAGACGCGGACACACACCAATATTGCTTTGTTTGTTTGGGGGAAGAGCACGCTGCTCTTGCGTTAGAAGGCGGCAAGTGCGAGCACTGTGATCTTTTCACAGTTAAGATGCTTCGCGCTTGTCTCGCTTATTTCCAAGAGTCAGCACCCACTGTACGTTCGTGGGGCTCGCGAATGGATTTGGCTGACGAGCGGGAGACGGGTCCTGCCCTTTCGCCCGCTCTGTCACCTGATCCATGCGTCCCTTCGCGCGATCCTGAAGCGCACTCCGGTGCCTCTTCAGTTCGCGTGGGGGATGACGAATCTCTTTACGAGTGTGCTGCCTCTGAGCATTCCTCACGTGATGATAAATCCGTTGAGGAATTACTCGAGGTAGTAACTCGAGCTGTGGCCAGATTACAGCTAGACTGGCCACAGGAAAAAGAGACCCCCAAACGCTCAAAACTAGAGGATAGGTTTCTGTCCGGTGGCCAAGGGGAGGGATGTCAACGCTGATCTCTCCCTTTCTTTGAGGACCTCCATGATGAAATAACTAAGTCATGGAGAAAACCGTATACTTCCCGGATCTTTGTGCCCTCGACGTCGATTTATTTGACTATCGTGGGTGCTGAGGAACGGGGGTATACGACGATGCCCCAGGTCGAAGAGACGCTCGCGAGCTATCTCTCGCCTGGATCAGCATCGTCATTAAAGAGACCTACCCTCCCCACAAAGCCCTGTAGAACCACCTCAGCGCTTGTGGGTAAGGCTTTTCAAGCTGCAGGTCAGGCTGGTGCTGCTCTGCACACCATGGCGGTGTTGCAAGCATATCAGGCTGACCTGCTGAAGGACCTGAGTGCGGGTGCTACCATCGACGAGGAAGCATTCACAGAGCTCCGTCATGCCACAGACCTGTCTCTCCGTGCCACCAAGCAGACGGCCCGTGCTATCGGCTGTTCTATGGCTGCTATGGTCAGCACGGAGAGACACCTGTGGCTCAATCTCACTGGCATCAAAGACAAAGACCGCGTCTTTATGCTTGATGCACCAGTGTCACCTTCCGGCCTGTTTGGCGACTCGGTCAACACAGTCTGTCAGTAGGCTCATGGTATGTCTTAAGTAACATCAAAGTGAGTCAATGAGTATGTATAGAAAGTTCATGATCGAGTGCTATTTTGCCAGAAATATGTCTATTAGGACAAATATACAATACGCTATTGCTGAAGTAACATCAGTGTGAGGCATGTATATAAAGTTCATGATCGAAGACTCTTGGGACAGAAAAAAATGTAATTAGGTCTATTTTGGACTTCTGTATGGCTGAAATAAAATCAGAAGGAGTGAAAGAGTATGTATAGAAAGTTCAAGATCGAGTACTCTTGGGCCAGAAATATGTTCATTAGGTCAAATATGAATTATTGTCTGTCTGATGTAACATCAGAAGGAGTCAATGAGTCAGTATAGAAAGTTCATGATCAAGGATTAATTTGTCAGAAATATGTTCACTAGGTCTAATATGGACTTCTGTATGGGTGAAGTAACATCAGAAGGAGTCAATAGTAATGTACTCTTGGGCCCAAAATATGTTCATTAGGTCAAATATGGATTACAGTATGGCTGATGTGACATCAGATAAAGTCAATGAGTATGTATAGAAAGTTCATGATCAAGACCTATTTTGCCAGAAATATTTCCATTAGGACAAATATACAGTACTCTATGGCTGAAGTAACATCAGAGTGTGGCATGTATTAAAGTTCATGATCAAAGACTCTTGGGACAGAACAAATTTAATTAGGTCTAAAATGGACTTCTGTATGGCTGAAATAAAATCAGAAGGAGTTAATGAGTATGTATAGAAAGTTCGAGATCGAGTACTCTTTGGCCAGAAATATGTTCATTAGGTCAAATGTGGACTACTGTCACGTGTCCTGCGCCTACTGTTTCCGTTCACTCACCACCAGAGGTCACCCGTTCACCATTAAGTCTTTTTCATTGCACACACAGTTACATGTTACTCTGGACTACATTTTCCATGTCCCATTGCTCTAATCACTTCTACACCTGTAGTCAATCACAAGGACTATGAAACTCTGACTTACAAGCTCACCGATTGCCGAGTATTGCAAGCACATATCACCTCATAGGTGATAGCGGCATCTATGGAAAAAGTTTTCTGTGTACCTTAGTCTAGCCTTGTCTGATATTCCTGTGTTTGGATTCTTGCCCTCGTACTTTGGACTTCCCTCTCGTCTTGCCGTTTGGACTCTATTAGCACCTCTCTTGGACTATAGCCTGTTTTCCCTGGATTATTCTCTAGCCTAGCCCTCCTGGATATTGTTTGCCACTGATCGACCACGCTTGTCCCGGGAATACTCTTTGTCTCGCCTGCTTTTTGTTGCCGACCCATGCCTGTTATTTACCACGTTTCTGATTAATAAAAGCCAGCATATGGATCCGCACGTATTGTTTGTTCACTCCGTAACAACTACTGTCTGTCTGATGTAACATCAGAAAGAGTCAAAGAGTCAGTATAGAAAGTTCATGATCGAGGATTAATTTGTCATAAATATGTTCGGTAGGTCTAATATGGACTAATATGGAATATGTACTCTGGGTTCGGGCCAAATACCGAGCTCGGAGCCCTCTCCTCGGACAGCACGCCAAATACGCATACCATTTATTCAATCTGACTTATTTGTAAGTGTGATTTTGTGAAGTATGGTATCTCTTCTATGCATAACGAAATAAGCTAGTTCTATTATACAATGCAATGAAACAGCACATATGTTGTGTATCTCTTCACTGCACAACAGATTCATGTATGTGATGCAATGCACATATTGTACGTCAGTGTACAAGAAATGGGTTAGTTGATACATGCGTTGCAATGAACAGCAGCAATGTTATGTGTTGTCTCTTCACTGCATAACAGAATAAGTTATTTCTTGTATAACAATGCAAGGTTTATACGTTACTTCTTGTATGCATTGAAATGCAACAGAACTTATGTATTACCATTTAATATAGAAACCAAATGAAAGTTACTGTTTTATTGCAATGCAACAGCACGTTATGTTTTCTCTTCAATATACAAAGGAGTTAGTTTTTGTATGCAATGCACCTGTATTATGTCTTCTGAACGTCCGATATAGACGTTCATGGAACCTCCATACAAGGTTAAAAATTAGTTTAAATGTGGTCATTGTGGACGTATTTTCAACGTCTTATAAGGTCTCATTTAGACATCATTTATACTGTTTCTGGACAAAATAAACACTCTCAGGTTACATAAAACACGTTTATTACAATGTATTTTCCATGTGTAATTACGAAGTAACTCACAGACAGTGTGTGTTTGTCTGAAAATCCTGAAAATAAAAGAAACAACTCAAAATACAGAGGATAATTAAGTAACGACAAACAGTTTGGTTTAGTTGGGTCAGTGTTAATAGAGTCTGGCAGGTGGAAATGGAAGTGACTTCTGTCCAGGCTGTCACAACATCTGTCATGATTCTCTTTCTTCATGAACTGCCCTGAAACACAATTCAAATATAAACGATTATTATAAATAAAAATATAACTTTGCAATGCTCACTTCGGCCCCAGTGGTGAACATATGTTCAGAAAATTACACCAGACTTAAATGTAATATTTCATGGATTATATTTTTAGGCGGCCTTTCACAGGCTTGCGTGAGCACCAAGAACACCAGATAAAGCTTGGAAAATATGAAATATATTATTGTGACGTTATATGTTAAGTGACAAACTTAACTAAAAGAGATCAACATAAATTTACCTCAGACAGTAGGACCGCCTTACGTGCAAAATAACCAACAGGGAATTATAACATTACAAAAAGGGTCAA
This sequence comes from Mylopharyngodon piceus, assembly GCA_039654765.1. Classification (NCBI taxonomy): domain Eukaryota; kingdom Metazoa; phylum Chordata; class Actinopteri; order Cypriniformes; family Xenocyprididae; genus Mylopharyngodon; species Mylopharyngodon piceus. Next base: position 41,565,966 of record CM077443.1, on the reverse strand, counting down.
TCAAAAACTCCATAACACATAACAATATAAATCTTTAGTAAAATTAAACGTTTGTCTGGCAAAACGACGAATAAAAATACATTTATAATTATTACCTTTTCCTTTGCACCCGTCTGCGTCTGGCAGATGACCGTTAAGGCATGAACACACCAAGCCGACGGTCGGCCGTCGGACAGTTTTTGTTCGTTGGCCGACTAAGTTTTCTCCATAGACTGTAAAAAAATAGGTTTTCTCAGTGGCTACGTTTACATGCACCAATTTTCGTCAATCCGAATGAATTAAATCCGATTGCAGATCTGTTTACATGTACTCTAAACATTGTAATCTGATTCAAATATCCGTTTATATGTGTTTTATATACATTCCAATTAAAACTTTTGCGCACGCGCTCTGCGTGACGTCATATCAATCACACTTGCGGTAACCCAGGTTGCGTCAACAGACGATGATCATGTATCGACGATAGCCAGAGATATTGTCAAAAACATCAAATCTTGGCAATAGTAAGAGGATTTGGTATTTCCAATTAATGTAGGCCTGTTACATTCTTCTAGTCTATTATTATTACTATTAGGTTAGGCTTCTTTCTTTTATTATTAAATTAATATTATAATAAATTTGCCCCGTAATAATTTCATAGCGCATCACCGCATAACTGACGTGCTCTGAGGATAATATAAGATTAGGCTATTAGCTATCTTTGAAAATGATTTAAACATTTTTTTAGGTCTTATACAATGAATTATAGGCCTATAATTAAAATTATTAAGAGTGTAGGCTATAATATTGTCATTGATGAACATTAAGCGCAGCTTTACTTCAAGCACCGACTTTAAAAAAAACAACCTGTTGACACGAAATACTATTATTCTCATTTGTTTCACTAGCCTATATGTACGGCCACAAGAGAAATAATGGAATAAATTAAGACAGTTATATACCGTTATCAGCATATTATGTTGAAATTCGTCTTTGAGAGAATATGCTCCGTTAATGCAGCGTCAGACAGCTCCATCACTTTTTACTTTCAATTTCTGTAGTGAATACTGACCGAGGTTGAGACTTTTTCACCGGCATAACTCTTGCGCAAAGTTTGTGTTGCTTCTTGTGTGATATCCATTGGCTCCCCTTCTTGTTTTAAAACGGAAAGATGCATTAACGGAGCATATTCTCTCAGAGACGAATTTCAACATAATATGCTGATAACGGTATAACTGTCTTAATTTATTCCATTATTTCTCTTGTATACATATAGGCTAGTGAAACAAATGAGAATAATACTATTTCGTGTTAAACAGGTTGTTTTTTTTTAAGTCGGTGCTTGAAGTAAAGCTGCGCTTAATTTTCATTGATGACTGCGGTGTTAGGAAATATTATACACTCTTAATAATTTTAATTATAAGCCTATAATTCATTGTTTAATAGACCTAAAAAAATGTTTAAAACATTTTCAAAGATAGCTAATAGCCTAATCTTTTATTATCCTCACAGCACGTATAATATTAATTTAATAATAAAAGAAGCCGAACCTAATAGTAATAATAATAGACTAGAAGAATGTAACAGGCATTAATTGGAAATACCAAATCCTCTAAATATTGCCAAGATTTGATGCTTTTGACAATATCTCTGGCTATCGTCGATACATGATCACGCAGAGCGCGTGCGCAAAAGTTTTAATCGGAATGTATATAAAACACATATAAACGGATATTTGAATCAGATTACAATCTGCAATCGGATTCAGTTTATTCGGATTGACGAAAAAATTGGTGCATGTAAACGTAGCCAGTGTGTTCCGCTCTGTCGGTTGAAGTTGGTCCTCGTCGGCTTTTTTTTTCGACCGATTTGACATGTTGAATCGGCGTTGGAGCTCGTCGGTCTGTCGGGCCTTCTGATCATTCTGATTGGCTGTTCAGCTACTGCCACCTGCTGGTACGGAAAGGCATTTCATCTTACGCAGGCGCAGAACGGACATGCTACTTGGCCGTCGGCTGTCGAGCGTCGGTTTGGTGTGTCAAGGCAACTTTGGACTCAGACACTGCCGACGTGAGCCAACCCCGCAGTCTGCTTTCGTCACCACTAGTTCGTCGGCATCGGTTTGGTATGTTCCTGCCTTTAGAGATTTGAATTGCGGGTTGAATTTGAAATGGCTGTGTCGAAGGCTGTTCCCATCCTGTGGCTTTTCCAAATGTCCTCAACGTACAGCAGAATTAAATAAATTACATAGAGGATCTATTGCTGTGGCGGTATCTTCAGTCTTTGGTAATAGAGAATAGGAACCGACGTCATGCCTCGTTGCATACTGGGGCGGCGCCGCCATTTCGACAGGATCGCCCCCTATTACTTAGACTGAAATTAATACGGATACTTGCTTACCTTTTGTTTTGTTTCTGCCAATAAGTGGAACATTCACATTTTTAATGGTATCGTTTGCAGGAAATGGAAGCTATTTTATCGCATCGCATGATAATTTTATTTATTTATTTTTTTTTCACTTATGTTTTGTAGAATTTCGTTTACAATGTTGATCTGTTTACCGTGTCGCAAGCTGGACGCTCGCTGCTGCTTCAGCCATCATATGAACATCCAAATAAATCTATGTGTTCAACACGCTGAGAGAAGTCAATTCATTTATTTGTTGGAAACGTTTAAATGATGTTTAAACGAGCATATTTAGTAGGCCTACAACTGTTATCATTGTAAATATTCCCCTTTTCCACGATCACAGAGGAGGAGAATCGGGTCAAATTCAGCGGACAGACAGACACAAACAAACAAACTATATTTTTATATTTATTTCAACAAATGACAACCAAAATCAAAACTCTAGGAGCTTGTCAACAGTTTAGTAGTGGCTCCCTGCAAGGGGACATTTTAAAAACGCTGGCTTAGTGTACTAAGACAGTGATATTAAAAGATGTGCAGATGAGCCCTGAATATGAACGCAGCGCGTTTAATTACACATTATCCAATTTCTTTCCATTATAAAACCGTTATGAAGAAAATGCTTAAAATGGCTTATGTACTTAAAGTGATACTGAAAGTTTATATTTTGGTCTCCGTTTTTCTACACATATGTGCTTTATTAGTAAACAGAATTTGGTCTCTTTAATATCAGTCTAAGTGCATTAAGCGTTTTCTTTACATGAGAGGAAACCGCTTAACATGTAAACGTGTTGCATTCATATTTTGGGTTCATATGCGTATCTCCACACAGTATGCTTTAATAGATATGTACAGAATTTTGTGTTTGTCTTTGTGCATTAAGCCACATGAAATGTTTTTCTTGTTAAGCATTTTAATGTCCCCGTTCAAGTTCTGCTAATTCACTAGCGGAGTGAGAGTCATACTCGCAAAGGTAATGTTAATTATTAAAACAAACAAAATCAAAACTTTCAAAAACACTTAGCAATGTGATTCTTTTATTGAGTGATAAGCAGTGGGTTTAACCAGAGCCATTACTAAAAGATTTGCCATCCGGTGTCTTCTCGTCAACTCCTCGACCTGCTTCCCTTGGTATTTTTACAAAAGGTGAAAAAACGTTTTTCATTGTCCAGTTTTCTCTCAGAACGATGACCTGAGTTACTATCGCCATTATCAATGCAGCATTAATGACATACAATGGTGACATTTTTCACAATCATGACAGAAAACAAATTACTGCACTAAACTCAATGACGGAAAGGCTGCGCGATCCTGTCAATATGGTGGATAAACAAAGAAGTTACCCAGAACTCAATGCGGCGTGACGTCAGATTCGTATTCTCTATAGAATTAATGTTGCCTTCACATGCTCTTGGAATTATCGTAAATTCGAGTTTCCTAGGTAAAAAATTGCACATGAATGCCCTTCCATTTCGAAACTTGAATGCAATGAGCTTGTAATCACTACTTCAGAAGTGGGAATTATCAAATTTCCGAGAGCATGTGAAGGCAGCATAATGGCTGAATACTAAATGGCACACTTCTATGCACTTTCGGTCTTGTGGACTACAATGGCTGCCGCGCGCGCGTGTTCCTTAAGTCGATGAGACTGTAGGATGTCCCATTCATCATTTTAGGTTTCAGAAGGGTGCTCGCGAGCGCGCCCTCGATGCGCACTTCAGCTGAGCCCGCAAGTTTGCGAGCTACGCAGAGGACTTTACCCGGCAGTCAAAGCGGCATTACGTCACGAAAGTGCGGACTCAGAGGAAGACCATGAGGGTTTAGGGTGTCATTTGGGATTCAGCCTATATCTCCTGTCTTCGCGATTGCTTGCTTGCGCCATCATGTTTACGTCACTGCGTCATAACGAAATAACGCCCCTCGTGCGAGCGCACGTTTAAATTGATCAAAAGCTTTGTAAACCACACATTGATGTTAGCTTTCTGTATGTGGAAAATTAGAATTTGATTTTGGCCAGGTTGTATTTTGGTACTGTCATTATTTTTTTAAAATATTTATTCATACAAAAATTATTTAAACACCAAAATAAAATTTCTCACAAAAATACGCGATCTTTTGACTCAGGACACAGACTGCTTGTCATTTTCATTTGTATAAAAAAGCTCTTATGTCGATTTCCTGAACTTGTTTTGCACGTCTTGTAGACGTCCAAGAAAACTCCTAGTTGGACGTTCAAATATTGAACCGCATATCTATGTCCAAGAGGGTCCCTATTCAGACATTCAGATATTGAACCAGTTTTGCACGTCCACAGACGTCCAAAAGGGGTCTGTGATGACGGGTGGTAGGGTGACGTCTTCACTACCGCGATAGCGGGAGCATGTGAAGTCGGTACAAATAGCTGTTTTAGGTCTCTTTACATTTGCTATTTATGTTTTTGTATTTCTGTTGACTATGGTGCAGTTTATTAGGCTTTATATATAACTGTTTGATCTGGTTCATTATCCATTAACATTCATTTATAATACAGTTTAAGATATCATGCGGTTTGTGTTGATTGCAGATAGATGCACATATCAGTGGTCATCGCAACGTGTTATGTCTACCACAGTTCCCCTATGATATATTTTTCCCCATTAATCACATAGAGACAAGTTGTAGGTATGTATTATTTATTATTTCAGGTCTGTATTTATCTCCACATTGCAAACAGTTACCTTGCATGCTGTGTACTTACCATGTCCTGGTCCTGTGACTTCTCAAAGGAGGAGGCGGGACTACAGCTTCCCTTTTTCTTGTGTTGGGTTACCGATATTAAAATCCCCAACAGTTAGGACTTCATCCACAGCCAGTACTAGCTCCGACAGAAAATCAGCAAATTCATTGATAAAGTCTGTATGGTGCCCTGGTGGCCTACAATAGCTAGCACAAAATGTCAAACGGGATTGATCACGTACACTACATGACGTTACATAAAGCACCATTACTTCGAAGAAATTATATTCGAAGGAATTATATATAAACAATTTGTGAGCCTATAGGTTTTCAGCTGTATTTCTATCTAGGCTATTTTTGCACTTGCATCCAATTTTTCACAAATCACATATTTAATTTATTTTATATTATTCATTTTAAAATTAGGGTATTTTATCTTTTACATTGAAAATAATTTAATCAGAAAATTGCAATAGAAATATAGAGTCTATGAGTGGCAGGCAACCCCTATAGGCTCACAAATGGTTTAACCCTAATGCTTATCAGCCAATGGGAACTCATCACACTCACCCGTTCAAACTGGACATGTGGCTAAATGGATCAAAAGTACATTGACATTGACAATTGACATTTCAGATCACACATTGTTACACGTCGATTACATGTCAATTACGTGTTGAACTTTAATGCACCAACAACACAAATGCACAAACAACAAACTCATCACACTCACCCGTTCAAACTGGACATGTGGCTAAAATGGATCAAAAGTACATTGATATTGACAATTGACAATTGACATCTCAGATCACACATTATTACGCGTTGATTACGTGTCAATTACGTGTTTAACTTTAATGCACAAACAACACATAGTTGACGCATTGTTTGCATGTTTAAATTCAAGTTTTTGAGCTTCCTGGCATCGAATACTTCCCTACTATATGTAGTATTCGAAAAACAGTATGGCAGATGTAGTATGTCCGGATTACATCCATACTACACACATTCATGGTATATAGAACATACTTTTTTTAACCGTCACAAAGTAAGTTCAAATTTAGTACCTTCTCAGACAGTATGCAATTTAGGACGCACCGCAGGCTTCAGCTGTCTGCTCTCGAATCACTCTCACTGTTACTTTGATGCCATACATCACAGTGATGTGGCATTGGTGCTGTCTCAAGTCGGACAAAATTTCTAAGTGAACTGATATTGATATGAGATGTTCATTTTGTTCAAGTTCACACAGAAACTAACATTTATTTATCACTGGGGTAGGAAATGAATTCTGGGGTAGACAAGGCTGCAAAGGATCCAGCTGTTGCATCCTTCATTGCATGGGAAAAGAGGGACACATTCGGAGGCCGCATATGAAGGAGCCTTCGAATTGGGACAGCCTTTGTCGCAACGCTGTGATGCAATTGGGATGCAGATGTAGTGTAATATGAGTGCACCATCTTTCTATATATAAAGTCTTTGGCTGAACACTGTTGCTGGAAACTTCTGAGTAGTAATAAAGGTGCATTCGCGGCATGTTGAAATTACTGTAATTACGAGATTTCAACTTGTAAAAAGCTTTCACGTCCTCGTAGAGCTCTTAATTACAGCTTGTAAGATGGGAATTTTCTGAGAGCTCCTACTTCTACCACGTGACCGCTGCATATTATTTTAGCCGTTGATAGTGGTGCCATAGAAACACATAATAAACGTCACATGTTGTCATTTCAAGACTATGGTAATTACGACTTGGCGTGAATGCAGCATAAGTAAAATGCGGAAGTAGTTGTGCAAGTAGTACATTCACCATGTCATTGCATTCATGATCAGACTTGACGCTGTATCAGTGTCCTTATTTGCACATATATTTTATTTGAAGAAGACATGATGAAATATGTGTGCATACACTGTGCTGGTTCATGTTTGGAGAAGGAGAGTATGTGTCATAAAAACATGAAACACTTGTGCTCCCGTCTGGGAGTGTTGTTAAACTCATTGCAGTGCTCTGCGCAGAACGCACTCTCTGTTGGTAATCAAACTCCAGCTCTGACCGCATCATGGGAAAAAAAATGCAAACAGCACTTTTGTGCTACTGTACAGAAGAAACATATATCATGTGTCTGAACACAAAGCTGAGGTGAAACAATCTTTTGTGACATTTGAATTCTCCACTGTAACGTGATCCGTGCATTATAGAGCACAGTCATTGGATTAAATGAGTTAATTCTCATGAATAATGTTGTTTTCAATGTTTTGTAACCTGTACATATCTGTTAACATTTCAAAAAATGTTTTCAAACATTTTGTTTTATCAGGTCATTTTTAATTTATTCTTTCATTTATCCAGTTTGGGCCACAATAATTGAGAACAAAAATATTTTGAGAACACAGTTCTACCTTTAAGTTAAAATCTATACCTTCCTTATTATCCTATATTAAGAATCAAGAGACCACAGGTACAGCACACTCAAGTGAAGTAACAGATGAAGTGTCGTAGGGAATTTTTGGAATAAAATGAAGTTGTATCCAGCCAATATGTTATAAAGTTGCCTGAACCGTTGGCTTAGTAACCAGACCAACCCTGTACTTCACTTATAAACAGGGAGAGATACCAGTTACTGAGTCGACAACTCAGAAAGCTATACAGTCATCAGTGAGTTTACAGGCAACCGTTACCCTATAGGAAAGAAAAAAAAACTTTTATAGCTGTATACTCTTACTGTATGTCAACAATTGTCATTTGTTTCTATTTTTCATTTCTTCTATGGAATCTTAGCAAACATCTGAGACAACATTAATACTCAAGTGAGACATTAGTTAACTGAGCATGCTTGCAAATCTACATCATAATTGTTTTTCAAAAATATCTCATATCACTCAATACACTGAAAAAGGGTAAGAATTCACCATTTATCCACTTAACCTTCTCCAGCAAATGCCTGACAATGTCTTGATATGGGTCAGGTTCAGCATTCATCTTCTGTCTTTACTCAATGTTGTGCTCTTGCCTGTACTATTCAATATCTCACTGTACCCCCTCCAGATCCTCGATTCCCACAAAAATAAAACATTAACTGTGGTGTATCTCCAATTCACAGGTGTTAAAATGAGCAGCGGGTTACAGGCTCACATGCACTGTGAGTGTTTAAATGATTGAGATCTACACTGTATTTGAAGATAATATAGGGCTCATATACAGTAGTCCAAATAATTATTTGGACATTTACTGTAAGTAGCTTAAAAACCTAATGTCATTGCATTAGATAACAAAGTATCATTTTACCTAAGCACATGCACTTTTTGCAGTAAAACAATGTATGTGTAAAAGAATTTGTTTCAAATTATCAAATGATACACAAACAAAAATATTGTGGCATAATCAAACATTAGTAGATCATGTTCATAGTGAATGTGATATATACCTGTAGCCTAGCCCACTTCTGCTGTACACCTGTGTGAACTTGAGGATATTTGACTTTATATCCACTAAAAATCACCAAAAATACTGAGTTGAGTGGGGTTCTCAATTCTGGCCCTCAAGGTCCACTTTCCTGCAGAGTTTTGCTCCAACCCTGATCAAGCAGGGGTTATGTGCAACATACTTCCGTTTTCTGTAAAACAGAAAGCATCGCTTCTGGTTCAGGACTTTTGTGTTTCGTTAAATATAAAGTGGTTTTACTCAAGATACCTTCAAAGGAGCTACCAAAGATGGGCATAATTGATGTTCATCGCATATGCAGATTGATATCTAAAAGTTCTTCTCACTAACATTTGGATATTAAAATAGAATAAAAGTTCTTTCTGCTGGTAACAGTTCATACTTCCGTCAGTTCATATTGCTGTTAACACTTTCTCCGACAAGCGGATGCGCTGATACCTGTTTTCCTGTTCATGTGACGTTCGACATAAAGGTGTGTTTTATTAAGGTTGGAGCTAAACTTAGAAAGTGGATCTCGGGGGGCCAGCATTGAAAACCCCTGCACTAGTTGATTAAAAGTCATCTCAAAAATGACTCAGAAACGTGAAGTTTGTACTGAGAAAACGTTACACATGTAACCATGGTTCCCTGAGAAGGGAACAAGGCACTGTGTCGTCATAACGACACTTTGGGTAATCCCTTCAGCGTAAGCTCTCCTGAAGGTGTGTGCAACTTAGTCCAATTCTGATTGGTGCAACGTCATCCCGTGACGTGTGCCAGCGGAACGCGGAAGCTCAGGACATGAGCACCTGAGATACCGGCGTGGCCAGCAGGTCCAGGCTAGAGAACCTGATGAAGGTGTGTGGAGAGGACCATCCTGCAGCATCACAAATGTCTTGGAGGGAAGCCCCTGACAACAGAGCTGTAGAAGATGCCATACTTCGGGTGGAATGTACTATGAGGGGCAGAGGTGAAGGCAGACTGTGCACCTCATATGCCATAGAAATAGCCTCGACAATCCACCTGCTTATAGTAGGTTTGGTAGCCAGGCAGCCCTTATTAGAGGGCCCGAAGCATACCAGCAGTTCATTGGATTTCTCCACGTATACCTTAAGGGCCCTGACAGGGCAGAGTAACTATAGCTTCTCACGTTCAGCCAACACCTGAGGAGGATGAAAGGCCTGACAGACTATTAACCGGGCCACATTAGTGGGTACTTTAAGTACATAACTGGGTCTTGGGTGCAAAATAGCTTTGACGCCACCCGGAGCAAACTCCAGACAGGAGGGAGCAACTGACAGAGCTTGAAAGTCCCCAGCTCTTTTGAGGGACGTAATCACTAGTAGAAACACCATCTTTAGAGCAATACGTTGGATGAGAGAGGGAGAGCCACAGTGGATGACAAGACGTCTCTTGCGACACAAACAGGCTCCCTATTCGCTCCACTGACTCAAAGTGAAGTCTTTATTCCCCAGGCCTCAGCACCTGCCTCGACAGGATGCTTGCTCCCACATCCATAGATAAAGAAGTGAGAAGAGAGCAACTTCCCCTGAGACCACAGGAGGATCTGGTGCGCCAGTCTGGATTGAGGTTGCAAACGCAGACTCTCCCAGTGGTTTATCTACGAGACCGCTGACATATTGTCTGTTCATATGAGAACATAATGGCCTCTGAGGTCTGGGAGAAATGCCCTCGGGCTAGCATAACCACTAACATCTCTAGGCAATTGTATGCTGGAAGAGATGATGCTCAATCCACAGACCCTGAACTGAGCGGCCTTCCACAACCGCGCCCCACCCTGTGGAGGACGCATCTGTTGACGGGATGTTTCGATGTCAAGATGCTCCTAACACTGGGCCTTGGGACATGAACCAAGGATTTTATCTCACATGATCAAGGAACGAATGGGCATAAACTTGATTGTGTGAAGCGGGTTGCCCCTCGGGGAAACGTCCTTGGTTCTAAGCCATCACTGCAGGGGTCTCATTGATGAGCTGGCCTAGTTTGATTCTAGTCACTCTTGCCAGAATCAATTCGATACGTGCAGGAGACAACTGTGGCCGCAACATAATCGAATTCGATAGGACCCCCAGATAAATCGTGCTTTCAAGCACAACCTCTCTGTGCCGTGCCACCATCTAGGAGATAATGCTAAGCCGAACGGAAGAACCTGACATTGGTACGCTTTGCCCCCGAAAGCAAACCTCAGGAACTTCCTGTGCTCCGGAAGGATGGAGATATGAAAATAGAATCCTTTAGATCGATCGTGACAAACCAGTCCTCAGACTTGATTTGACTCACGATAAGAGGTATTGTCAACATCTTTAACATGAATCTCCTCAGAGAACGGTTGAGCTGACAAAGATCTATGATGGGACGTAACCCTCCATCCTTTTTCGGAACTATAAAATACCGGCTAGTAGTAAATATACTGGGACATATGACAAAAAATGATTAATTACTTTGACCTTTGACATATGACCTTTGCCCCTCCCCCACAGGACCACCCAAATATTACCCCATCCCCCCATAGTTGACCGCTGTATGAACTCCATGACCTTGGGGTTATGGAATTTAAATGATGGTTGACCTTTGACATGGGTTATGAATATGTCCATTGATTCTCTGCATTTTTGAAATATCTATGGTATTGACCTGTGGGTCATTTGCGAGTGGAACAAATGGATGATTTTTGAACTTTGACCGTACAAATTGGAATTCCTGGGGGTAATTTTAAAGGTTGAGGGTCACGCATGTGTTGAACAGACATCCACATTCCGGCTCATAGGACACTCTCATCTCATTCTCAAATGAAATAAATAAGAAGCAGCCAGATCAAAATAACAAAATAATAAACTATTTTATAAAATAGAATACACACACACAAACACACACACACACACACACACACACACACACACATTTCAAAAAGTGAAAAACATTCACATCTCCAAAAGATTACAACATGCTGAATAATAAAAAACAGTTACTAAATTTAATGAGACTGATTATTATAGTTAAATAAAAACAGAGAAAAAAATGTTTTCTTCCTGCAAAGATGTCTGAATGGGTTAACAATTGCTTTTAGTTTGAAATATAAAACACCTAAAATGTGGACAAATAAGTAAAGGAATATTTATTTTAACAATGTCAATGCAAAAAGGGAATTTGGACATGTTTAGTCATGCATAAGACATGGTTGTTTTTATACTGGATATTCTCTCCCCTAAACACATGTATGGTAGTAAACATTTTCATTTTTATATTTTTAAAAATATAATTTAGTATAATTTAAAAAGTTGTTTTGCAAATGGGGGATACATTTTGGTAGTTAAATAAAAAATATAAAAACATTTGCTTTTAGTTTATACTGAAATCTAAAAATCTCTCTCTCTCTCTCTCTCTCTCTTTCTCTCTCTCTCACACACACACACACACACACACGTTTCAAAAGTGAAAAACATTCTGTTCTTTGAATGAAGATGGTAATAAATAAAAGTATAACAATGTTAATAATAACAAACAGTTACTAAGCCAAAATTATATACCAGTTATCAATGTAAAGCTGCTTTGACACAATGTGCATTGTAAAAAGCGCTATATAAATAAAGCTGACTTGACTTGACTAAATTTACTGAAACCAATTATTACAGTTTTAGTTAAATGAAAATATAAAATTTCTTACTTGTTGATGTCCTTAACATGAAATGGCTTACAAACTATCTCATTGTCTCTCCAAGTGACCTGCAACAATGCATGATAGTCACAGAGACAGAAGGGGAGAATGGTGGTCAGCGGGGGTGGATGAAACAATATTTTGTTCAAGCTAACTTTTATTTTCAAAGCATAAATGTAAAAGTTTAAATGACATCTTTTAAAATTAAACATTTGTTCAAATTAAATCTTTAAATAAATCAAATCTTTGACATTTTATTTCTCAGTGTATGTGTAAAAATGTATGGGTCTCACAAGCCATCTCTCACATTGTGTAACATTTTCAATAATTCCCTATGAAAATCACCAAGCATTTTCACAGAGAAACAATGATTTCATTCAGACCCTGTGATGCCTCAGGTTAGTTCTATAAAAGGAACTTATCTCTATTTTAAATTGAAATGATTCTAAATATAAATAATATAAAATGTTACTAAAAAATTATTTAAACAATTTAAATATAGGCTAAATTAATATATAAATTAAAAATAAATAGATTTTAAAAAAACCTTACATTTTCAGAGAGCCAAAGTAGGTCCTTTTGCAAAGATAATAAATAAGTAAAAATAAAACAAAAAGCATTAATAAAATAAAATCATTCATAAAACACCCCCAGATCCTCCCAGGAACAAACTCCAGTGTGAATGAGAGATGGAAGGGTGGAGTCAGACAGATGAGCCTCTGTCACAGTGTATGTTAAGACACTGAGTGAATGACTGAGTGAATGTTTTTGTACTAAATTTATTTCAAAGCACAATCTTAAAAGTTTAAAATAGTCTTTTAAAATTAAAATATTGTTTAAATTAAATCTTTAAAGATTTAATAAAAAATCAAATATTCTTCTTACAAGTCTACAGTATCAGGATAACATCTGATGCCAATGGTAGAAATTATTTTGCTTAAATTTAACCTAAAGTATACTTTTTATTAAACAACATCTGTTCAAAAACCTGTACATACTCATCTTAGATCTTATTTCTCAAAGATTCAAGCAGAAGGGTTAGGGTTAAGTTTTTGAGAAAACAGCATGTTAAAAACAGCATGTTAACTAGAAATATTTAATTTGAATTGATTTTTTAAAAAAAAAACATGAAGGTATCTGTGTGTTTGACTACTCACAGATGCAACTCTCACGTCCCTGTAAAAACGAGGACTCAACTTTGCTCTTATTTAGAAAATAAGAAAATCACTATGCATTTTCAGAGAGGGATCCTCAACAATCATTAATGATGGCCTCAGGATATAGGCTGATGAGGTGATTTACAGATCAGTCACTTCTCTGTGCTGAGACTGTCTGTTGCCACTTGAGCATCCTTTGGGGAAAGATGACACGAGCAGGACACATGCCCCTTGACCCCCAACAATTTTGCATGGGTGTTAAACACCCTACAAGTAGTCATTTATTTCAACTGTGTTCATTTCAAAACAGCATTTTTCAATAGAGTGAATCTACACATCTGAGGTCTTTCAGAGACATGACTTCAGGATCAGTGGGTCTCTTGAGAATATTTAATTGTGCTTAAAAACCAAAGATCAGGCCAAATCCCCTACATGACAATGTCCACATCAGACTCTGTACTTGAAAATATCTTTGCTGTTAAATATGTTTAAAAAACCTCACATGTAAACTTACATTTTGTAAGGTGACGCATGTCTCATAGATCTATATGATTTACTTTTCTTATTTCTATAGTTTCAATTCCTAATAAATATAAAGTAAACCAAAAGAATAATGCTGACAAATGTTCGCTGCAATGTTTTTAACAAATAGATTACCTTATTCCAAATAGTTCCTCACAAAATGAAACCATTAAACACATTACTATGTAAGATATGTAAGATAGTTTTACCAAAAATTAAATTAAAAAAAAAAAAAAAAGATAATATTGTTTTAAAGTTTAAATAAAAAGTTAAAAGCAAGCGTCTCTTCATACCATGTGTTCTGACACAATTTTTGCTTTATGAAATTCGTGGTTGTTATTTCTAGGTTCATGCTACCATTATCAGCCTGTTAAATATGAAGTTAATACATGATGAAACAAGAGAATCATGTTACCAAATTCTTTTGACACAATGTTTTTAAGAAATATGTTTTTGTTTGTTTTTAAATACAACTAGACAGACTATTAGACAAAAATTATTTTCCCCAGTGGTGTTGGAACAGGACTTATTTAAAAGTTTTGATCATTTTCAACATGTATTATACAATATTTGTACGTTAGTATCAAGGGTCCACACCGTGATTGAAGGTTTTAGTAATGCTTTAGATCAGAATCCAGATTTTAGCAACCAACATGACATTAAATAGTTGTACCAGTGTACAAGCGTGTCTCAACTGTTTATAACAATTTTTTTTTTTAGATTATTATTTTTTACTCAAATAAACATATTGAATATAGCTTACTGACATTGCTTTTTCCCCTTCAGATAAAAGCCAAACATTTTCTATGTAGAAATTATGTGAACACACAACTCAATGAGAATATTTTATACAGTTATTTATTTTCAGAAATTCAAAGGGCACAGTTACAAAAAAAATAAATTGATAGTTCTTGTAGTGCAATTATCCATCTCTTCGATGTGGGTTTGCATGAAGCATCGACACGAAAAGTAAGTCTGGTTGTTTGCGCTTGAAACGATTACGACTGAGACATATCTAACCATTGCGCTGAAAGCTATGATTTCATTCAGTTTGAGGTGGGTAAACAAAGTTACACGCTGTAGTAAAGCTATAGATACATCTCAAACATGATCTTTGTACAAATTAAGTGAACACAATAAATTCACACATCTAAATTCAAGAGGCCTAGTAACTAAGAAAGCAACGACATTATGTAAGAAAAGTGTCATACTGCATGCAGAAGTCCACTCTTGATCTATTGTGATAGGCATTTGTACCCCCTTCACTGGTCTTAGTCACATTATAAAGACTATCAAGATTACTGGTAGCATTTTATTTGTCGGTCTGTATATGTTTTTAGCCGAATACTCCTCTCAGGTTGCTGTCAGTGTAAGTTTTTGCAAATCATCACATGTGTGATGAACACAGACCATTCATTTAAGCATCTTTTTAGATGTATGACTGAACTTTTGACAAAACCAATTCTTTTTAACAATTCATTTCTTTCAACATTCCAGCATGACGTTAAAGAATACGTGTACATATTATAGTACACAATTTTGTTAGAGTCTATGCCACGCTGTTGTAATGCAAGCTCATTTGAGAACTATAACATTGCATACCCTTGTAAAGAAGAAATTCAAACAATCATTATACAGGTATTATACGTACACAATTTACCATGTGTGTACGACATATAAGATACATTTAGCTATAATGTAAACATAATACAGAAAACCTCTCTTCTGATCTATTGCAAAAGATTGTAAATGCCATTTTTTTCCACTATCAGTCTATCACCCTGTTTACAATTTTTGTTAATTTATCATTTGTTAATTTTGTTAAAATACAGTTTTAGATGAAGACTGCTTTCTGAATACGGGGGCAAACATGCAGCTACTCACAGGAATTAATGAAAACATGATACTACTACTACATGAGAGATGTAGTACTGATGTTCTTTTTGATGTTCTAAAACTGATGTCGTCTGTCTGCGGTCACAAGACACATAATGCGCTTTAAACAAGTCTTGCCGTTTTTCTGGTACATTCTGTTACATACTATTACACTTAGTTACAGCGTGTTACAGTTGTGAAAAAATATTTTAATTGTACTCTAAACAGCACTTGAATAAAAAGTAAACTTGATTAGTTATTTTAAGTGGAAGGTTAGTTGATTCAGGCCGTTTTATTTTGTCCGCTCCAAAACTATGTATTTTAGGCGGCTGCCTTTTAGGTTTTTATCCAGGCAATGTGTTGTCACGTTTGTCTCAATAGTTTATTCTTCTTTTAGGAATCCATTATGGTAAGTGGTTTTTATCCCTGATCCGCATACGATCAAAATTGTTTAACATCTCTTAATTTTTAATATATGCTCCTGCTTAAATATTACTTGTTTTCATTTACAAAGAGGTCAGACAAAATATCTTATATATACTGTATATATTTATAAATAACTATGATAGCGTTACAGGTCCTAGGTACAGTCGGGTGTCTGTAAGAGAGAGCAAGAGATGATTAGGTCGTCACTCAAGACGTCCTCTGTCGTTAATAAAAAGTTTCAGCGTCATTAAGACAAGCTCTGTAACTGTATTCGTAAATACATTGAAATAACTGTAACCATACAAATATCGGCTATGAATAACTAAAACAAAGCCTAACAACATACACAAATGACTCTAACTCTTTCACAAACCATACTGACCCCAGGTAAGGATACCTCAAATACCCAACTTGCAATAGTTAGATATCTTGACTTTATCCGCATGTTTAGGGGCGCTACCGTTCTTGTCCTCATAAATTTTATGTTTCTTTGATTTTATTCACATTTTTTTGAAACACAGTGTTTTAACATCTCCATTCTTCTTTCATCTGTAATTGTAATTTTGAGCGTATTTGTTTTCCATTACCGTTTTACCCATTCCATCTTGTCCAAAAATCAATGTTTTCTACACATTTAGGTGTAATGTGACGTTGAAATTGCACTCACGCTGTTCTCTGCATCTCTTTGTTCGTACCATTTAATTGATTTAATAAAATGGAGGTTTAACCATACTCTTACTCATTTTATGTACTGTATTATATTTTATGGTATAGAATGTGGCGCAAAGATCTTTGAAACATTGTAGCTTGTAAAACATTTAAATGACTTCAAACGCCATATAAAGACGTTTTACCCTCCAGGGGTTAGACACAGCGGGTGTTCACATTCTCTCTAGTTAAAACCTACAGGCCCTACCTACTGAATAAGCTTTAGGAAACAGTCTGCAAATCTAGAATGGCTACTCCACAAGTTCCTGAAACTGCTGTTGAAAGTTATATTAAAACAGAAGAAAATCTTCCTTACGCACGGCAGAAAAAACACAGGATTCGTTTGACCAAGTTTCTTAATGAAGATGAAAATTTTGTGAAACAGGAATTTCTGATGGCTGATGTTTATGTGGGCGGCTTTGTTTTTAACAAAACATCACGCGCGGTCAAACTCTATGCTATGGAATTTTTTGAAGAAGAATTTACATCACAGACACCTCGTGTGCTTTTGCCTGCCAAGGACTGGTCATTTTTCTACAATCGTATCTGGACCGATCTGAATGGGATCGCTGGTAAAAGCTTTTACATGAACAAGTGGGATGGAGTTGCCCCAAACGTGCGGTACAAGGTGATAAAGCCCGGTGATAACGTAACCATATCAACCTGTTGGAACAAGTCGATTCATGACTAAAATCTCATTAAGTTGATGAAACCCTGTGAGGGATATGAAATGGACTTTTGGTCTCAAAGCAGCAACGTTTCTGACGATGAGTGGGACAGCGACTGGCCAGTTCCAGAGGACGATCCCTTCGAATGCTGCAGGTCTACAAACAGTCTATATTTTGACCTGCGTTACATACCGTCTTTTTAACAATAGACAAATTGTTTAATTCGAGCTGAATTCATTTGATGCGCTGCTAAATGTTTAATCAGTCATGGTGATGTGCCTTAATATGTATTAAAATGGTAACGTGATATAGCAAAACTTGAAATGTACAATGATATTGTAATGTATCATGCCCTTATTCTGTTTTGTGTTACTTGCTCTATGTGTAATTGTTTTTGTTTAATAAACTGATTGGATCCAATTTCCCTCGCCTCTAAGAATCTGTATGTTACAGACATTATGATTTATTCCAATTATAGAATTTGTTTAAAGTATATTTTCGAAAAACATTAAAATAAGACCTTATTGATGTGAAGTGTTATATACAATATGTGCATTACGTTTAAAATTTTACTTGAGACAATTTAATACGACGGTGTCAATAAAAGTCTTTAACAGTAATACTAAAGTAATACTAAATTAAAGTATTTTAATATTTTAATATCTTAATCTTAACTCTTTAGTCAAGTCACCTTTATTTATATAGCGCTTTTTACAATGTAGATTGTGTCAAAGCAGCTTTACATTGATAACTGGTACATTATTTGGCTGCACAGCAGCTCTTAAAGAATAGTGTCAATGCAGGTAGATCAAAGCACTGTTGAATATCAAATGTCAAGTCAAATGTCAAGTGTCCCCAACTAAGCAAGCCAAAAGGCGACAGCGGCAAGGAACCCAAACTCCATCAGGTGACATCAGGTGGCAGACAAGTGGCAAATAGGTGTTTAAATGGAGAAAAAAACCTTGGGAGAAACCAGGCTTAGTCGGGGGGCCAGTTCTCCTCTGGCCAACAGTGCTTTGTTACGATTCAGGTTGCCATCGTAAGTCCAATAGGATCGCAACATTCAAAGTATTTATTCCAGTTCCATCCAATTGAGGATCGTATTCATCACGCCGGTATGGACGGTTGTTGAGGAACTGTGTCGTGGCTGTCGTGTCGATGAGGCCCTCACAGTGGATGATCTAGTTGACTCAATCTCTGCTGATACTTCAGGGCTGCGTTGTGGTCGTGTCAAGGCGCAGGTCCTCGGTCTCACCTGGATACGGCCCGGATCCGGTTGACTACGGTGAACCTCGGGATAACCAGAAAGACTAATGTTAGCGTAGATGCCATTCTTCTTCTGATGTAACGAGTACATCATGTGTTATAGGAAGTGTTCCCGGTTCCGGCTGACCTAATTTATGCAGCCTAATAATCCTTTAACGGATTTGAAAATATAAATTGGTAATGTGTTATGTGTATGCCAGGTTAAAGAAATGCGTTTTTAGTCTAGATTTAAACTGACAGAGTGTGTCTGCTTCCCGAACAATGCTAGGAAGATTGTTCCAGAGTTTAGGTGCCAAATAGGAGAAGGATCTACCGCCTGCGGTTGATTTTGATATTCTAGGTATTATCAGCTGGCCTGAATTCTGAGATCGCAATAGACGTGAAGGACTATAATGAATTAAGAGCTCGCTCAGGTACTGGGGAGCTAAACCATTTAGTGCTTTGAAAGTAATTAGCAAGATTTTAAAATCTATACGATGTTTAACAGGAAGCCAATGCAGTGTTGACAGAACCGGGCTAATATGATCATACTTCCTAGTTCTAGTAAGAACTCTAGCTGCTGCATTTTGTACGAGCTGTAGTTTATTTATCAGGCGAGCAGAACAACCACCCAGTAAAGCGCTACAGTAATCTAGCCTTGAGGTCATGAACGCATGAACTAACTGTTCTGCATTTTTCATTGAGAGCATATGTCGTAGTTTAGATATATTTTTAAGATGGAAGAATGCGGTTTTACAGATGCTAGTAACATGGCCTTCAAATGAAAGATTGGTATCAAAGAGCACACCCAGGTTCCTAACTGACGACGAAGACTTAACAGAGCAGCCATCAAGTGTTAGACAGTATTCTAGGTTATTACATGAAGTTTTTGGCCCAAAAATTAGAATCTCTGTTTTTTCTGAATTTAGTAGTAGGAAATTACTGGTCATCCAATTTTTTATATCAGCTATGCATTCCGTTAATTTTGTGAATTGGTAAGTTTCGTCAGGGCGCGAAGAAATATAGAGCTGAGTATCATCAGCGTAACAGTGAAAACTAACGCCATGCTTCCTAATGATATCTCCCAAGGGTAGCATGTACAGAGTGAAAAGCAACGGTCCTAGTACTGAGCCTTGCGGTACTCCATATTGAACTTGTGATCGATATGACATCTCTTCGTTTACTACTACAAACTGATAACGGTCAGATAAGTATGATTTGAACCATGACAATGCAATTCCACTAATGCCAACATAATTTTCGAGTCTATTTAAAAGAATATTGTGATCAATAGTGTCAAATGCAGCACTAAGATTTTGATGATTTAACAAGTTTAGACAATTCTTCCTCTCCTAAAGCAGTAAATGAATTGAATTTTTCCTCAGGGACACTACAATGCACTATCTGACGCGATACTGTAGTAGACGGTTGCATGGTTATAATTTTTTCTCTAATATTATCAATCTTGTAAGTAAAGAAGTTCATGAAGTCATTACTGCTGTGCTCTTTGGAAACATCAGAAGTTGAAGCTTTATTTCTTGTTAATTTAGCCACTGTATCAAATAAATACCTAGGGTTGTGTTTATTTTCTTCTAAAAGTTTTGAAAAATAGGCAGATCTAGCAGATTTTAGGGCCTTTCTGTACTCAATCATTTTCTCTCTCCACGAAATGCGAAATACTTATAGTTTTGTTTTCTTCCAGCTGCGCTCCATTTTCCTGGCTGCTAACTTTAGGGCCCGAGTGTGCTCATTGTACCATGGCATTGGATTAATTTCCTTAATCTTTTTTAAGCGCAAAGGAGCAACTGAGTCTAATGTGCTGGAAAAGACAGAGGCAATAGTTTCTGTTGCAACATCGAGGTCTTCTAAGCTTTCTGGTATGCTAAGGCGATGAAACTGATCAGGAAGATTATTTATAAAGCGATCTTTAGTGGTAGAAGTGATGGTTCTACCATATTTATGGCATGGAGGCAGTTTAGCCGCCTTGACTAAATGTAGTATGCACGAGACTAGATAATGATCAGAGATGTCATCGCTCTGCTGCAGAATTTCAACAGCATCAATATCGATTCCATGTGACAATATTAGATCTAAAGTATGATTACGACAATGAGTGGGTCCTGACACGTGTTGTCTAACACCAATAGAGTTTAGAATATCTGCAAATGCCAATCCTAATGCGTCTTTTTTATTATCTACATGGATATTAAAATCACCGACAACAAGGACTTTATCTGCAGCTAGTACTAACTCCGATAGAAAGTCAGCAAATTCTTTGATAAAGTCTGTATGGTGTCCTGGTGGCCTGTATACAGTAGCCAGCACAAATGTCAACTTACATAATGTTACGTAAAGTACCATCACTTCGAAGGAATTATATTTGAAAGACTTCTTACTAATACTGTAAGTATTACTATAGATTACAGCAACACCACCCCCTTTGCCTTTCTCACGGGCATTGTGTCGATAATCATAACCTTGAGGACTAGACTCATTTAAAGTAATGTAATCATCCGGTTTTAGCCAAGTTTCTGTCAAACACAGCACATCTAGATTATTATCTTTGATAATATCATTAACAATAAGTGATTTTGAAGAAAGGGATCTAATATTTAGCAACCCGAGTTTTATCATTTGTTTAGCATTATTATCTCTATTTTTTATTTGTTGAACATCAATTAAATTTTTACCATTAAATGGGTTTGGAAGTTTTTTGTTTTTACTAATTCGGGGTACAGACACAGTCTCTATTTGAAAATATCTAGGTGTAAGAGTTTCTATGTGTTGGGAGTTATCTGAATTATCTGACTTCTGTAACGTGAGGCAGCTAGCAGACGGTCGGTTTAGCCAGTCTGTCTGCTTCTTTGTGAAAAGAATCTTTGAGAAAATCGTGCTTTGGAAATACATGATTCGTCAAATAGGCATCATTGATAAATTCAGCATATTATTATGAAAAACGGCTTTTTGAAAAAACCCCACATTTAATTATGGAAAAAAAAAAAAAGATATTTAAACAATAATAGTGTGTGAAAGAGGATATTGTGAAATATATTAAACAATAAATGTTGTCAAGGAATTTTACAAAATAAACAGATACCTTTATTTATTGATTTATTTAATAATTTAATTAATAATTAATTAAATATTTAATTATTTCAGAATAAACTGGTGCATTTAATTGTTGTTTTATTGAATTCATTATTTAATTATTTCATTTTGAGTAATTTGGTCCTCCATACAGTAGGCTACTGCATCACAGCGCTGCGATATAAGAAAACTAACAACCGAGAGAAATATATATATTCCTTTTTGTGAATGAATGATGACTTACTGGCGCCGTTGCTCTGGTCTTCGTTAACAGTCGCTAGCGGCACCTGCTGGTGAGGACGACTAACAGCAGATGGAGATCATGCATCGGCAATCTACTGCTATACCTGCAGATGTCCAATGTTGAATTTTCTGTCGAATTTGAGCCACTGAATTTGTGGAAGCGAATTTGTAAAGCAAAATAAAATAGACCGAGTTATTTAGGTTGTATTTTTAAACAGACTGAATATGTTGGAAGTGAAATCTAAAAGATGAATATCAATCTTCGAATTTTTAATAATGAAAATGTGTGTGAAATGTTTTGAAGTGAAATATTTACAGCTTAAATATACGACCACGTTGAATTTCTGCCCATAAAAATGCAAGCCCTAAAAATACAATGCATTAAAATACAAGCATGGTTAATGCAATGCACATTTTTTTCAATTAGTGCAATTCAACAAGCTTTTTATTTCAAAAACATTTGGTATTAATAAACTTCCATACACTCGTGGCCGGGATGCAAATCTTGCCAGGTTGACCAGGGCAGGGAACTGGGAACTGTGTGAACGCCACCACTGCAGAAAGTTTTGTTCACTTCAAGTTCATAGGCAGGATGCGCTGTTGTCAAAGGATCTCGGAAGCGGCCGTGCTATTGTCAGACCTCCCGCTCCCGTCCAAAGCACACCAGAGTTACCGACCACTACCGCCTTTCATTCAGATATTTAATCCCGCGCCGCAAGACATCTGATCGGGTCCCGCGGTTACCGCGGGAAAGCCGTGGGAATGCAGACCTCTGCTAGCCTACCTCTCATCATAGAAATCTGATACCAGAGAGGGAATGATCGTTTGATTTCTCTATTTGTCTCGTTACTGCTGCTCATCTTCGTCACATTGCCTGCTGGTGCCTGGTGGGCGGTTTCATCGCCCTTCACGGAACTTTCTCATGCTTCAACCCCCACATGATATCAAATACAGCATCACAGCTTCGTTTCACTTTACTCTCATTGCGGAACTTATGCAGAGTGAACGGATTTGCGTTCACTCAAAACGTTTCTCTCTATCCTCAACAATCTCTGACAAATATGAATATGTATCAGTTTAAACCATCCTTGCAGCCTAAACCGACCCTGAACTGGATCTTTCACTTAAGTCAAGTGATTTTTATTTTTATTTTTTTCGGATTTCTCCCGCGTAAGTAACCTGATTTGTCTATTATCTTTTTACAGTGGCCCCACTGTATTTGCACACTTAACCCACACTTGAAAATGTATGTCATATAAAATGTATGAATCCATCCGCTAAAATGACCTTAAAAAGTATGTTGGTTTTCAAAGATTTCTTTTCTTAAAAAATAACATTTGTTTGCAGTTAATTTGATATTTAATTTCTAATGAAATGACATTCATATACTGTACAATTAAGTGACTTAAATGTCCAAAAGTGTTTTTAGGGCCACAGGATGCATATGGCCTTATCCGGACACTTTACAAAACTTTTAGCGATTTAAATAATTTTTATTGTAGTGATCTTAAGCTCTTCAGACCTGAATTTTTTCTACTGAGCAAACCCCCCCCCCCCCCCCCAAAAAAAACAAAAAACCAACAACTTGATATTTACTAGCATTGAAGATTTTGAAAAGAACACATACTGTAACAATGAGCAATGCAACAAGACTGTAGAAAAAAGGTAAGATGATAGGACGAAGTCTCAAAAATTTGTTTGATTCTTTTTGTTGGTTGCAGTGTGTAAATCAGAGTATGTGTGTATATGTGAGTGTTTGTTGGTGTGTTTTTGTGTACTTGCTGGTTTTGATAAATATGATTGTGTGCACTTATCAACAAAACATCAGTGTGTGTGAGTGTGTGTGTGTTACTGTATTCACTCATTTCACATTTGCTGTTGCTGTTTTTTCTCTACTACTAAAATAAAACTAATGAAAAAATGAATCACAGTTTATGGTCACAACATGAAGACATGAAATCATATTAATAATATTAATAATTAATTTGATTAAAACCTAATGTCCATTGCAATGGACATTAAATTCTAAATCCTGTGTTCTACAGCTCAGAAATACCTTCAAATTAACTTTGAATATTATCACTTGATACTATTAAGGGGTTAGTTCACCCAAAAATAAAAATTCTGTCAGCATTTACTCACCCTCATTTCGTTCCAAACCCGTAAAACTTTCAAAATAATACTTTACTGTATTATTGTAAACAATAATGTGTATACACCATATTATTTTATGATTGTATTATTTCAAGAACTGAACTCTATTTTTTTTTTTTTTTTTGTCAGAAACTACTATTACTCTTTTTTACCACAAATCATATTCAATGGGGCATGTTGTAACACTATATGCAATAAGCTGTCACAATGGAACTTGCCGTCAAACAGGCTCTTATAGGCTTTTCTGCACATGTGACAAATGTGTGACAACTATCTCCAGTCACAGACTATGTAAAAGTACCATGATATTACTATCTAATACCATCAATACACCACCACAGTTTTCTGAAATTTGTGGCAATCTATCAGTGATTTTTAATCTGTTCAATTGGTTTTATTTTGGTTTAAGCCTTTTTTATTATTTTCTGTATCCCCCAGTGGCACATCATTCGTTGGGGTTCAGTTTAGAGACACTGCATGCCAGAGTTTTCACTGAGCCCGAGGGTGGCTCTCATTTCGGTCATAGGGTTTGCCATTTTGGACCAACGCAAGGAGACAGGTGAGAAAGCCTGTGTTTTATGTGTTTTATGAATTTCTGCAAAAGGTAGAATAAACTACTGATGGTAATGGCTGCACATGTGGACTTTCATTGTTTGAGAGGTGATGTATACAGATTCATAGATTATTTTGCTTTATTATTTTACAATGTGACCAAAATCACCTTTAATTTCTGGCTCTATTGATTCTGATGATAAAAAGTCTGTTGACTGGAAATTGATGAGGTTGTGCTTAAGTAATCCTCTGTGAGGAAATTTACTGAAAAGTTTTACAGCCTTCTTCCCCAGACAGTACATCTCAGAACATGCAGTGTGAATCATCATGTACAAAAGTTAACACCACTATGCAATATATAAACAACTGTCTCAGAGGTTGCATTTGTCGGCCACATACATCATTGAAGCTGCCTCATTTTGGAAAAGTAACCATTACATTCCACAGGGAGAAAGATATTACCATAATTTATGATCCATGAGGTATAACAGTCAATTTTTTAATGGTTACTTTTCTGAAATGAGAAATCCTGACGTATGTGACCCTCCAAGGGTGCAGCCTTCGAAATGAAACACAGCTAATGTTGCATGAAGATCCTGTTTCACCACTGCACATCCTCCCTTTGCATAACTCTCTTGTTCTCTTTTAGTGTGTTGGTGACAGCCCCTCACCTTCATAATGGAACTGGTGGTCTTTACAGGTGTTCTTACAGTGGTAATAAATGCATGCTGCTCCCAGTGACAGGTAAGACTACACAACATTATTACAGTACATAAAAACACTAACAAAAAAGAGTTCCATGTTTTTTTTTTGGACACATATCATGATAGTACTGTAGTGTGCTTTGAAGCAGAGGCACATCAACAGTAGGGTAGACCGTGTATTTGGAACACTTTTTGCATTACCATACAAAAACTAGAAATTACAAACATGTAATTTTTTTCATGTGATATTTCTTTTATTTGTCTACTAACAACATTATTACCAATAACACCTATAAATAGTTCATATTTTTCACAGTTCTCCACAGAAGTATTTTTGTTCTAATTGTACCCATGTCAGGTACAGTTACAGCACCCTAGTACAGTTGAAACATTCATCTTTATATTTTAACTGACCTAACCAACTAATTTCAAATGTTAAAATGTCTTGAAAGCTATAATTCTACAAAAATATTTTTATTTCAGCTCTTCACTTTATTTGTTCTGTATTATATACAACTAATAATTTGTTTCTCAATAGCAGAACATCTAAGAGTTAAACAGCTCACAGTTCATTCTAACCCTAACCCTAAATCACTGAACACTTAAGATTAAGAGTTAAAATTAGGAATAGTTAATCTTTAAAAC
The DNA here is from genome assembly GCA_039654765.1 of Mylopharyngodon piceus. Classification (NCBI taxonomy): domain Eukaryota; kingdom Metazoa; phylum Chordata; class Actinopteri; order Cypriniformes; family Xenocyprididae; genus Mylopharyngodon; species Mylopharyngodon piceus. The sequence continues at coordinate 41,539,783 of CM077443.1, read as the reverse complement.
ACTGAACGTCACCTTTAAGAGCGTCAAAACGCCATTTATTGTTTGAATTTCATGATAAAATGGACAGAATTTGAAAACTGAAACTTTTATTCTTATCAGAAGTAACAAAGCACAAAGCTTTTTGCAATTATTGGATGGGAGGCGCTACAAATAATATTTGATGTAGCAAAAAAACGCAGACCTGGCAACCCTGGCTTGAACTACGGGTGATTCATAGGGTCAAAAAGAGTCTGCTTTAATGTCACTATTTTTAAACTGTTAATGTGTTAAAATTCAACACGAGTGATTTTCTTCACACACAGTATGTATAAGTTACAGTCTGAACACGTTTTTCCGCATCCTTTTGATTGACAGGATATAATCGGCCCTGATCATCGGCAGTGTTTAAACAATCAGCCGATGGCCGATAGTGATAATAATAGCTTTTATCGGCCGATACCGATTGTTGGCTGATACATCGATGCATTTCTATTAGAAACTCATACATTACATAGGCCCAGCAGATGAAGTCAAATCCTTTTTTAGGCAGTTAGACATTAGGTTACCATCAGGTTAAATAAATTTACCAACACCATCCGATGAATGTGTAACTGCTCTGCTGGGTTTTGGTTTGCCCTCAGCTTAGTTCTTTCACATCCACTTATGTGAGATGGAAAATATAAAAGCTTTCACATTTATTCTAATGGGTTTTGCTTTTGGTAATATAGCCACAGTGATCACACAATGAAAGTGTTAAACTGATACTTTGGAGTATGTATGGATTTTTCCCTACATGTCTTTTGCTATCAACAGCTTTGACATTAAGAACTATGACAAATGGATTGTTTCCTCACTCAAAAAAGGAAGTGAATTGCCAACTTTTGTGTGAATGTTTCAAAACTGCAGAAGAAAGTGTAAAAACAGTCCTAACATATGCCACTTAAAGGATTAGTTCACTTTCAAATGAAAATTACCCAAAGCTTTACTCACCCTCAAGCCATCCTAGGCTAGGTGTATATGATGAACACAATCGCTGATATTTTAATAAATATCCTGACACATCCGAGCTTTATAATGGCAGAATGCGTTACCAAACGAGTATGAGCTGAAGAAAGTGTCTCCATCCACATCCATCCATCATAAACATATTCCACACAGCTCCGGAGGGTTAATAAAGGCCTTCTAAAGAGAAGCGATGCGTTTGTGTAAAAAAAAAAAAAAAAAAATCCATATTTAACAAGTTATGAAGTAAAGTATCTAGCTTCCGCCAGACCGCCTTCCGTATTCAAATTACGGAAAAAACGGAACAGCGTTGCGTCAGTTCCTTAAGTTGAATAGGGAAAGGCGCAGGAAGTACAGCATAAGCTTTTTGAAGAATACGGAAGGCGGTCTGGCGAAAGCTACATATTTTACTTTATAACTTGTTAAATATAGATTTTTTTTTTTTTTACACAAATGCATCGCTTCGCTTCAGAAGGCCTTTATTAACCCTCTGGAGCCATGTGGAATATGTTTATGATGGATGGATGTGGATGGAGACACTTTCTTCAGCTCATACTCGTTTGGTAACGCATACTGCCATAATAAAGCTTGGATGCATCAGGATATTTATTAATATTTCTACGATTGTGTTCATCATAAAGAAGAAATTCATATACACCTAGGATGGCTTGAGGGTGAGTAAAGCTTGGGGTAATTTTCATTTGAAAGTGAACTAATCCTTTAACATCAGCACTACTTCTTGTAAAGCTATTTTGAAATGTAGTGTGATTGTATTGTGAGAGATGCTATACAAATTCATTAAAAGTTAACATTTAAACTGTTTTACAACAGTTTTTGTTATTTGAATTGACATTGAAGTATAGCATTAACAGTGCTCATAGTGGTTGTGTCTTTAACGGCAGTCAAATACAACTTAAATAAATGCTGAAGTAATAAATGTAAAAAACTTGATGTCAGATTTTCCTGTTCATTGTAATCTTGAAATTAGATTTCCCTTTCAGTTGATCCAGGCATTGCGTTTGGCTTATCTCTTGCCTGTGATGAAGATCAAGCTATTGTAAGTAGTATTATTTATTTGTTAATAAAGATTGTACAGTTTCTAAAAAGAATTATTGACACTTTTAATGTACATATTATTATTACTGTGGACATTATTACACGACTCTCTAGATTACATAACCTTATTGGTAATCACTATGTGTTGGTGTCGGAGTTTATTTTTGTGATAATGACCGGCTGAATGTACATTATCCTTTACACACGAAGATTGCACCCTCACACCACACTTTGGTGACATTATGGTGCATAGTTGTTTATTAGTTAACGGTGAAGTTCATATCAGTCTGTAAAAGGGAACATCGAGGACACTCCTGAATCATAGAATGACAAATGGGACATGGCCTTTTGGATCCTGCAGCCTTGTGGATTTCACAGACATGTGAAAGTAAAGGCCATAAGTCTGCTAGTTCTTGGAAGCAAATCTTTATTACCTAAAGAGAGAGCTATCCATTAGTATTCCCATTTATCTCAAAGGTAGTTGTTCGGCTGCCGCAGGACCACCCTTGAAGTGGTCAAGAAAGTTCCCGTAGTGTAGTTCCATTATGACCAGAGACCCTGTTAGGGTGTTTATGTGTGCTGCTGTTACACTAGGGCGTGTATGTGTGTATCTGTCAACTGTTTTTTGGGAACTGACTGTTGTCTTGCACAGCCATTAGATATTTGACCTCTTTCTGTTCCTCTCTTCTGTAAAAAGAAAATTAGGAACTTATGTGAGAAAGCATGTTGTCTTTCACACAAACTTACAGGCACATATGCACACACACTGAGGGCCGTTATTATAAGGTGCAGGGTTCAGAACTACAAGATTTTTTCTTCTGTGCAGAGAGCCGTGGGAACAGAGCAAGGCCCCGCTCTGCTTGCCAGGGACTGTGAATTACTATTGGTTATTATTAGGGATGCACCGACAGGATTTTTTGGGGCCCATACCAATACTGATTTTAACAAACAATTATTGGCCAATTCCAATAGCGATATTTGTCACTTGCTGTCATATTTGAAATTTTGTCATTAAAATAGATAGTATTTTGATCATGTTTTAAATCAGCAAAGTTTAAAAACACATGCATTAAGTTATGCTAGCTAGTTTATTGCTGCATCCTCAAATAATTTCTAATGAACTTGGATTGGATCCATTTAACATTCAGCTGGCCTACATAAATACAACAGAACAAAGATACATATGAAATAAACAGTGCTTTTTAGGTAGGTTTAACAGTTTTCAGGTACAGAAATAAAGTAAACAAATGTTAGATAATGTGAGGGTCACTGGCGGATACTTTGTACGCTCAGGTTGCACATGCGCATTTAATTGTTTTTGCAGTAATTAGTTTATCCACAAGGTGGCAACCGTGCCCTGGGGGCGTCAATTCACAAGGTAGTCAAAGAAAAACTGCATAAACAGAACAGACCAGAACGTATGCAAGCTACAGCGACAATGGAGGCCTACATAGACGAGAGATTGTGCGAACAGGTTAGAAAGTACCCTCATTTCTACAACTCTAGCATGAAAGAATACAAAGATGTTTACATGGGTTGTAAGTAGTGGCAAGAGATTGCTCAAAACTGTGCATGCGTCGAATGCCTGTGTATGCGTACAAGTTGAATGAAGTATGCTTTGCAAGGCTGTGCGTTCGACTGTGCGTGTACACTAGTGTTCGTGTTAAAAAAAGAAGTATACCCAGTGCTTCATGGTGATTTTTTTTGGAGTGAAAATGGACGCAATAAACTTCGGTAAACATCAGTAAAGTTTTGGCCATCATTCGGATAGGGATGGGGTCCGCTACACCTAGGAAAGTTACAAAAGTTATTTAGTCAAGAATAGTGTGCGAATTTTTTTTTTTTTTTGTCTTTTGTTATTTGATTAACATTAAAGCGCAGATAGCAGCGCTAGGATTATGCAACAGACATTATACAGCTCAGTGCCTTTACGCAGTTAATTAATAAACCATCGGTTTGTTATATCGCCTTTTCCTGCTATAGCCGATATGCCAAAGGTTGTAAATTGAGCAAAAAACGGCCGATAAATATTGGCGACCAATACATCGGTGCATCTCTAGTTATTATAGAAGAAAACTTGGAGTCAAGTCAAGTCAGGTCACCTTTATTTATATAGCGCTTTTTACAATGTAGATTGTGTCAAAGCAGCTTTACATTGATAACTGGTACATTATTTGGCTGCACAGCAGCTCTCAAAGAATAGTGTCAATGCAGGCAGATCAAAGCACTGTTGAATATCAAATGTCAAGTCAAATGTCAAGTGTCCCCAACTAAGCAAGCCAAGGGCGACAGCGGCAAGGAACCCAAACTCCATCAGGTGACATCAGGTGGCAGACAAGTGGCAAATAGGTGTTTAAATGGAGAAAAAAACCTTGGGAGAAACCAGGCTTAGTCGGGGGGCCAGTTCTCCTCTGGCCAACAGTGCTTTGTTACGATTCAGGTTGCCATCGTAAGTCCAATAGGATCGCAACATTCAAAGTATTTATTCCAGTTCCATCCAATTGAGGATCGTATTCATCACGCCGGTATGGACGGTTGTTGAGGAACTGTGTCGTGGCTGTCGTGTCAATGAGGCCCTCACAGTGGATGATCTAGTTGACTCAATCTCTGCTGATACTTCAGGGCTGCGTTGTGGTCGTGTCAAGGCGCAGGTCCTTGGTCTCACCTGGATACGGCCCGGATCCGGTTGACTACGGTGAACCTCGGGATAACCAGAAAGACTAATATTAGCGTAGATGCCATTCTTCTTCTGATGTAACGAGTACATCATGTGTTATAGGAAGTGTTCCCGGTTCCGGCTGACCTAATTTATGCAGCCTAATAATCCTTTAACGGATTTGAAAATATAAATTGGTAATGTGTTATGTGTATGCCAGGTTAAAGAAATGCGTTTTTAGTCTAGATTTAAACTGACAGAGTGTGTCTGCTTCCCGAACAATGCTAGGAAGATTGTTCCAGAGTTTAGGTGCCAAATAGGAGAAGGATCTACCGCCTGCGGTTGATTTTGATATTCTAGGTATTATCAGCTGGCCTGAATTCTGAGATCGCAATAGACGTGAAGGACTATAATGAATTAGGAGCTCGCTCAGGTACTGGGGAGCTAAACCATTTAGTGCTTTGTAAGCAATTAGCAAGATTTTAAAATCTATACGATGTTTAACAGGAAGCCAATGCAGTGTTGACAGAACTGGGCTAATATGGTCATACTTCCTAGTTCTAGTAAGAACTCTAGCTGCTGCATTTTGTACGAGCTGTAGTTTATTTATCAGGCGAGCAGAACAACCACCCAGTAAAGCGTTACAGTAATCTAGCCTTGAGGTCATGAACGCATGAACTAACTGTTCTGCATTTTTCATTGAGAGCATATGCCGTAGTTTAGATATATTTTTAAGATGGAAGAATGCGGTTTTACAGATGCTAGTAACATGGCCTTCAAATGAAAGATTGGTATCAAAGAGCACACCCAGGTTCCTAACTGACGACGAAGACTTAACAGAGCAGCCATCAAGTGTTAGACAGTATTCTAGGTTATTACGTGAAGAAGTTTTTGGTCCAAAAATTAGAATCTCTGTTTTTTCTGAATTTAGTAGTAGGAAATTACTGGTCATCCAATTTTTTATATCAGCTATGCATTCCGTTAATTTTGTGAATTGGTAAGTTTCGTCAGGGCGCGAAGAAATATAGAGCTGAGTATCATCAGCGTAACAGTGAAAACTAACGCCATGCTTCCTAATGATATCTCCCAAGGGTAGCATGTACAGAGTGAACAGCAACGGTCCTAGTACTGAGCCTTGTGGTACTCCATATTGAACTTGTGATCGATATGACATCTCTTCGTTTACTACTACAAACTGATAACGGTCAGATAAGTATGATTTGAACCATGACAATGCAATTCCACTAATGCCAACATAATTTTCGAGTCTATTTAAAAGAATATTGTGATCAATAGTGTCAAATGCAGCACTAAGATCCAGTAACACTAATAGAGAGATACAACCACGATCTGATGATAAGAGCAAATCATTAGTAACTCTAATGAGAGCAGTCTCAGTACTATGGTACGGTCTAAATCCTGACTGGAAATCCTCACAGATACTATTTCTTTCTAAAAAGGAACATAGTTGTGATGATACTGCCTTTTCTAGTATTTTTGACAGAAAAGTGAGATTTGAGATCGGCCTGTAATTGACTAATTCTCTAGGATCAAGTTGTGGTTTTTTAATAAGAGGTTTAATAATAGCCAGCTTAAAAGTTTTTGGTACGTGTCCTAGTGATAAAGATGAATTGACGATATTAAGAAGAGGATCTATGACCTCTGGAAGCATCTCTTTCAATAGCTTAGTCGGTATAGGGTCTAACATACATGTTGTTGATTTTGATGATTTAACAAGTTTAGACAATTCTTCCTCTCCTAAAGCAGTAAATGAATTGAATTTTTCCTCAGGGACACTACAATGCACTATCTGACGCGATACTGTAGTAGACGGTTGCATGGTTATAATTTTTTCTCTAATATTATCAATCTTGTAAGTAAAGAAGTTCATGAAGTCATTACTGCTGTGCTCTTTGGAAACATCAGAAGTTGAAGCTTTATTTCTTGTTAATTTAGCCACTGTATCAAATAAATACCTAGGGTTGTGTTTATTTTCTTCTAAAAGTTTTGAAAAATAGGCAGATCTAGCAGATTTTAGGGCCTTTCTGTACTCAATCATTTTCTCTCTCCACGAAATGCGAAATACTTCTAGTTTTGTTTTCTTCCAGCTGCGCTCCATTTTCCTGGCTGCTAACTTTAGGGCCCGAGTGTGCTCATTGTACCATGGCATTGGATTAATTTCCTTAATCTTTTTTAAGCGCAAAGGAGCAACTGAGTCTAATGTGCTGGAAAAGACAGAGGCAATAGTTTCTGTTGCAACATCGAGGTCTTCTAAGCTTTCTGGTATGCTAAGGCGATGAAACTGATCAGGAAGATTATTTATAAAGCGATCTTTAGTGGTAGAAGTGATGGTTCTACCATATTTATGGCATGGAGGCAGTTTAGCCGCCTTGACTAAATGTAGTATGCACGAGACTAGATAATGATCAGAGATGTCATCGCTCTGCTGCAGAATTTCAACAGCATCAATATCGATTCCATGTGACAATATTAGATCTAAAGTATGATTACGACAATGAGTGGGTCCTGACACATGTTGTCTAACACGTGCCAATCCTAATGCGTCTTTTTTATTATCTACATGGATATTAAAATCACCGACAACAAGGACTTTATCTGCAGCTAGTACTAACTCCGATAGAAAGTCAGCAAATTCTTTGATAAAGTCTGTATGGTGTCCTAGTGGCCTGTATACAGTAGCCAGCACAAATGTCAACTTACATAATGTTACGTAAAGTACCATCACTTCGAAGGAATTATATTTGAAAGACTTCTGACTAATACTGTAAGTATTACTATAGATTACAGCAACACCACCCCCTTTGCCTTTCTCACGGGCATTGTGTCGATAATCATAACCTTGAGGACTAGACTCATTTAAAGTAATGTAATCATCCGGTTTTAGCCAAGTTTCTGTCAAACACAGCACATCTAGATTATTATCTTTGATAATATCATTAACAATAAGTGATTTTGAAGAAAGGGATCTAATATTTAGCAACCCGAGTTTTATCATTTGTTTAGCATTATTATCTCTATTTTTTATTTGTTGAACATCAATTAAATTTTTACCATTAAATGGGTTTGGAAGTTTTTTGTTTTTACTAATTCGGGGTACAGACACAGTCTCTATTTGAAAATATCTAGGTGTAAGAGTTTCTATGTGTTGGGAGTTATCTGAATTATCTGACTTCTGTAACGTGAGGCAGCTAGCAGACGGTCGGTTTAGCCAGTCTGTCTGCTTCCTGACTTGGGCCCCAGTTTGTCATGTTTCAGCTCTAAGACTATGTGCCATATTACTAGAGAGAAGAGCAGCACCATCCCGGGAGGGATGAATACCATCTCTTTTCAACAGGCCAGGTCTGCCCCAAAAACTTTTCCAATTGTCTATGAAACCTATATTATTTTGCGGACACCACTTAGACAGCCAGCCATTGAGTGATGATAATCTGCTAACTATCTCATCACTCCGACGAACAGGAAGGGGGCCAGAGCAAATTACTTCTCCTGACATTGTACTTGCGAGTTCACACACCTCTTTAATGTTAATTTTAGTGATCTCCGACTGGCGAAGTCGAACATCATTAGTGCCGACGTGAATAATAATCTTAGAGTATTTACGATTAGCATTAGCCAGCACTTTTAAATTTGCTTTGATGTCAGGTGCTCTGGCTCCCGGCAAACATGTGACTATGGTGGCTGGTGTCTCTATTTTCACGTTCCGTGTAATAGAATCGCCAATAACTAGGGCACTTTCAACAGGATTCTCAGTGGGTGCGTCACTGAGTGGGGAGAACCTGTTTGATGTTCTTATTGGAACGGAAGAGTGGTGTTTTCCGCGGCTAGGCCGCCTCACAGTTACCCAAGTGCCCTGCTGCGCGGGCTCTACAGCCGGAACCGAACAATGTACAGAGTTCACTAAGCTAGTCGCATCCAAAACAGTATCTGAAGCCCTTGCATTCTTACTATCCTCGATTAAAGTTTGGATGCGTGTCTCTAATTCTGAGATTCTCTCTGTCAGCCTGACTATTTCCCTACATTTATGACATGTAAATCCCTCGTCGCTGACAGAGAGAGCTATTGTGAACATGTGGCAGATGGAACAGGTAGCAATGCTGGGAGAGGATGACATGACTCACCGTGTTTGTAGACTGATTCGACTTACCACAGCTGTTTGAAGAACGCGTTGGAGCAAAGCAAGGCCAAAGAATAAGTCCATTCTTTGGACCCCCCTTTGCCTTCAGAACTGCCTTAATTATTAGTGGCATTGATTCAACAAGGTTTTGGAAACATTCCTCAGAGATTTTGGTCCATATTGACATGATAGTCTCATGCAGTTGCTGCAGATTTGTTGGCTGCCCAGGATGCAAATCTCCCGCTCAACCACATTCCAAAGGTGCTCTATTTATTTGAGATCTGGTGACTGATGAGGCCATTTGAGTATAGTGAGCTCATTGTCATGTTCAAGAAAACAACTTGAGATGATATGAGCTTTGTGTCCAGAGGAAAAATGTATTTGCTCAGTGGTTGCTTTTCCTAAGCTCATGAGCAGGGCCGGCCCAAGCTTTTATGGGGCCCTATTAGCAGAATTTTATCTGGGGGCCCCTCAGTTAAAATAACTTAAGATAAACTGTATCTTCTTATATAAACAATAAATGTAAATGTACAAAACGGACAATATTAAATTAAATACTTAAATAATGACATAAAATGAAAAGATCAGATGTACCTGTAACAAGATAACAATAAAAAATTATTTATTAACATTAAAGGAATAGTTCACCCAAAAATGAAAATTGTCATCATTTACTTACTCTCAAGTTGTTTTAAACCTGAATGAATTTCTTTCTTCTGTTGAACACAAACGTTATTTTGAAGAATGTGGGTAACCAAACAGTTGCTGTTTACCAACATTCTTCATAATATCTTCTTTTGTGTTCAGCAGAAGAAAAACAATTCATACAGGTTTGGAACAAATTGAGAGTCAAGTCAAGTCACCTTTATTTATATAGTGCTTTTAACAATGCAGATTGTGTCAAAGCAGCTTTACAGTGATAACTGGTATATAATTTTGGCTGCACAGCAGCTCTTAAAGAATGCAGGCAGATCAAAGCACTGTTGAATATCAAATGTCAAGTCAAATGTCAAGTGTCCCCAACTAAGCAAGCCAAAGGCGACAGCGGCAAGGAACCCAAACTCCAACAGGTGACATCAGGTGGCAAACAGGTGGCAAATAGGTGTTAAAATGGAGAAAAAAACCTTGGGAGAAACCAGGCTTAGTCGGGGGCCAGTTCTCCTCTGGTGAACAGTGTTTTGTTACGATTCAGGTAGCTATCATAAGTCCGATAGGATCGCAACATTCAAAGTATTTATTCCAGTTCCATCCAGTTGAGGATCGTATTCATCACGCCGGTATGGGCGGTTTGTTGAGGAGCTGTGCCACTGGCTGTTGTGTCGATGAGGCCTTCACAATGGATGATCTAGTTGACTCAATCTCTGCTGATACTTCAGGGCTGCGTTGTGGTCGTATCAAGACGCAGGTCCTCGATCTCACCTGGATATGACCCGGATCCGGTTGACTACGGTAAACCTTGGGATAAACAGAAAGACTAATATTAGCGTAGATGCCATTCTTCTTCTGATGTAACGAGTACATCTGGTGTTATAGGAAGTGTTCCCGTGTTATGTGTATGCCAGGTTAAAGAGATGCGTTTTTAGTCTAGATTTAAACTGACAGAGTGTGTCTGCTTCCCGAACAATGCTAGGAAGATTGTTCCAGAGTTTAGGTGCCAAATAGGAGAAAGATCTACCGCCTGCAGTTGATTTTGATATTCTAGGTTTTCAGCTGGCCTGAATTCTGAGATCGCAATAGACGTGAAAGTGAGAGTGAGTAAATAATGACAGATTTTTCATTTTTGGCTGAACTATCCCTTTAAAGACAAGGGGCAGCATATTTACTATTAGGCTGCTGTTACTTTAAGACCTGCACGCATCTAAAATATAGACACACATCTGATTTTTTTTCTCAAGTGATTACTTTCACTTTAGACATAACCAACTGTGTTTATGTAAACCTTGTGTGTATTTGACAGTATCAGTTCAATCAGACGCAAAAGATAACGTCCACTATTCGGGCGCTGTTTGACAGGCTTTTAGTGTGCACACGCTTCGGGTGTACACGCTCAGAAAAAGCACGTCAGAACAACACACAAATGAAATGTTTAACCAACAAGGCTTTAAAGCACATGCAAATAATGAACTTTTGTGATTGCGAATAAGTGCTGTATCCGTGAGTTTAACTCTACCGCTGCATTAACATGTGATGCGAATGTACGTTGAGTTTACAGTATTGGGACGGAGTCATAGAATGACTAAACACCCGTTCATCAACTTGCAAATTAAATAAGTAAAGATAAGATAATAATGACTTTACTAATAATCAACTTAAAAGGGGCACAATAACTTCGAAATGCGTCTTAAGGCTGCAAATGGGTACTTGCATTGACTTCAGTTGCTGAATAAGTCCAGATGTGGTAGATTCTGGAGATTCTTGATGATTTTGTCAGGAGTGCGCTAAAGTGTTCACTTGGGTTCTTCTGGGTGGTCCACATTGAATCCAATGAAGTTAACTTGAAGATAAAATTGCTGGAAGAAGACAGGAAGCGTGATGTCTCAAAAGAGATTGAGCAAAGATGTACCTGATCTGAGGACTCTTAAAGGCCCTATCAGTTCACACCCATTTCGGTGAGGTGACCAATCAAAGATGACCGGGAGAAAGTCTTTGTTCTATCTTGTCACCCTGTTTGCATGTTTATGTTGGTCTGGAGAATTTGTGCAGCTTTACACAAAAGCATGGTAAAAGTATTCTGATGCATTTTATCATAGCATACTATACACCGTTAATTATGAAATGAAAAAAGGGATTCTTTTGATACCAAGAAAGATGGGGATTTGAAGACATTAAAGCAAGTGATACATACACCTGGATATCAGCATTTGAACTTACCTTAACATAACTAAAGAATCATAATTAGGCTAATATAACATAAGGACATACATAAACACAGGGAAAAAACTATATACAGTTGGGACAGTTTGATTGTGGGTAAAAATGGAGTCAATGTCCTTTTTCCGATGGGAATTGAAAGTTTGTCTCTAGTTTCTGTCCAAATGGCTGGCACTGTCTGATGATGGGGGAGAGGGAATCACCTTCTGTCTTTGAAGCTTGCAGAGAACTCCAGACACTGTCTCAAGTGGGAGCTGTCGTTCATGAGACCTGAGGTGATAATGGCCTTTAAAGAGAACTGGTTTTTGCGACTCTTTGGGGCCGGTGACTTAGTTTGAACAAGAGGGGAGAGAAAAGGAAGGATTTTATGATGCCTAAAGCATTTTGATCACGTCCATTTGTTACACTATCACAGATCCACCATGTCTACACTACATCTCCCATCATCCTCCCTGGCTCTCACCTGCACACACTTCATCATCACCTCTCCTGGATACTAATCACACGCACCTGCACCTCGTCTGCACCATCATCATAGCACCTACGTAAGCACACACCTCGCTTCACTTACTTTTCCTGTCTCGTTCTATGAAGAGAACCTTCTCCAGTGATTCTCCAGCATTCTCCAAGTGATATTCTCCAGTGATTCTCCTGAGCTTACCTCCTGTGTTTCTCCAGCGTTTTCTCCTCTCCAGCGTCTCCCTTCGTCAGTCTCCAGTGTTTCCGTGTCTGCTACTCACCAACCAGCGAGGTGTGTGCTTCCCATCTGTCTTCCCTCTGGTTCACCCTCAATCTCCTGTAAGAAAAGACATTCCATTATAATCATCATCATCATCATCAGTACTGTCAAAGTACTCCATTGAACTTTCTGCTTACCTGCCATCATTCCATTTACTCAGTTGCTGTCAAAGAAGACTTCTTTAGTTTCATTGTAGTCCTCTGTCTGAGTCTCATTCCGTAACAGAAGACTGGACCTGAACAGCAGACAGCACAATGCGCACCAACTCTTTTGATCCTGAAGATCTGCTCCTATCCCTTTACCAAAATGGTAGTCTGATTGAGGACTACGTGGAGGAATTTTTAGAGGTCTCCAACATGGTCCCCTGGAATGGGAGCACTTTAAAAACTGTTTTTTTGGAGTGGATAAGATGATTCTCTTTTCAAACAGATCCCAGCGGCTTCAGCAACCACTTGTTCTCTGCAGCGTTACATCAATGATGTATTGTTAATATGTGGATCTTCTTTCACAATAGGTGAAGTGGCTGAAATTATCACTCCGCCATCCCAACTAGCACATCTTTCTTCTGTCCTTCAGTCCCCTGTAGCCCAATGCATCAAATCCTCATCAGCCCTAGATCTCCTCACGCAAGCATGTGATTCCAAAGTTCCTTCCAGCCCGGTGGTTAACATTAAGAGTCCCATACCCAGAGCCAGAAAGAGTGTTTCTTTAAGCATGAATTTGATTTCCAAGTCAGCAGACCCCCCTTTAATTTCAGTACGGACAGCTGTTAAGAGGCATAGTACCTCCAAACATTTGCCAATGCCTGTTTTCTCCTGTAAATCCATTCCAAAGTCTTGTCCTAAGATGGCTGCCATTCCAGAGTCTCGTCCCAAGATGGCTGCCGTTCCAGAGTCTCGTCCCAAGATGGCCACCATTCCAGAGTCTAGTCCCAAGATGGCCGCCTTTCCAGAGTCTCGTCCCAAGATGGCCGCCATTCCAAGCTCTCGTTCCATCATGGCCGCCATTCCAGAGTTTTGTCCCGTCATGACCACCACGCCTGAGCCCTCAGCCAAGATGGCTGCCACGCCTGAGCCCTCAGCCCAGATGGCCACCACGTCTGAGCCCTCAGCTCAGATGGCCTCCAGGCCAGAACTCTCTGCCAAGATGGCCGCCTCGCCTGTGCCCCTGGGATTACTAGTGGAGTATGAGGGGATGTCTTGGAACCCAGATATGGCTCCAGTCCCTGAGCTCAGCCCAGAGTTGACTCCAGCCCCCGAGTACAGCCTAGAGAAGGCTCTCGACCCCGAGTTCAACCCTGAAAGGACTCTAGTCCCCAAGCTCAGCCCAGAACTGGCTCCAGTCCCCGAACTCAGCCCTGAATCGACAGTACATCCCAGTGTTGGCTCCAGCCCCAGAGTCTGCTCCAGAAAGTGCTCCAGGGCCTACCTGTCCACGACCAAAGAGGCCGTCCTTGAACTGCCGGCTCCGCCCTGGTCTCCTGAACCACCGGTTCCACCCTGGGCTCCTGAACTGCCCGTGCCGCCATGTTCCCCTGAACTGCCCGTGCCGCCGTGGTCCCCTGAACTGCCCGTGCCGCCGTGGTCCCCTGAACTGCCCGTGCCGCCATGGTCCCCCGAACGACCTACACCTCCTTGGCTTTCTGAGTTGCCGGTACCTCCCTGGTCGCCTGTACTACCGGCCCGCCCTCCCTCCCTCCCTCGGTTTATCCATCTACGGTGCGAGGACGCGCCTACTGAGAGGGGGGAGTACTGTCACAGATCCACCATGTCTACACTACATCTCCCATCTTCCTCCCTGGCTCTCACCTGCACACACTTTACCATCACCTCTCCTGGATACTAATTACATTTTCTTTTTTTTTTTTTTTTTTTTTTAATACTGCATTCAAATTTACTGTATTTTCTGGTTATATTCTAATAAAGAGACATAATTATATATGGTCATTAAATCATTGCTAAAACAACAAGTTTCAGGTGTTTCTCCTAAAATTCCTTGGGAGAAATAAGAGTAGACAGAAATGAGACATGATAAATGCCCGAGAGAAAAGGAATTAAAACTGAGAATGTGGTGGAAGAAACATAGAACAGCTCTTTATTGTCTCGCTGCAGTCTCTTTCAAGACTCTATTATAGTAATATTTTATTGTTTAGAGCAGTGGTTCCCAACCTTTTGTCCATGAAGCCCCCCCTCCATACATACAAGAAACCCTGAGGACCCTGAGAAACTGTGCACACACAGTGGAAACCACACCTGGAATAAAAGCCAATGCAACTGCACCCACTGAGACAGAAATGTGATACCTCAACCAATTCACATCAAGTTTGGACTCTAGGAGTTCAAAACACTGCTACAAGGACTTTGAGAAAGGTTTGAAAAAGAAATAAAGCATTTCCAAGGTCCTAAAGACATTGTTTTATTTAACTGTGTATTTTGGGACAATACAACAAGTTTCACAGGATGAAAGGTGGGCGTGTTAAGGGACGGACACCTGGAATGCTGTGACCCAATCACATCACCACATCAGGAAAGGTGGGGATTTGTAATCCCCTCCCCAACAGGAAGGAATAAAAGCTTCCCCAATTGACCTGACGAGGAAAGAACAACAGCACGACCAAGGTGAGACTCTTGCGAGTAAACCTTTCACCGCACGGATCTTCAAGCAGCCCAAGTGCTTCTGCAGAGGACTTTGACTCCCAACCTGCATAACTCAAGTACGTCCAACCTACAGAAGATCCTACGGACCGACCACCATCTGACCTACAGTTCTCTGGATTACACAAAGACCTCCAGCACTCAGTGCAGCTCTGCAGCTGTTGGAAAGCAATCCAGTCTCCCACTGCACACGGAAGGATACCAGTGGACAACGTTTCCCATTCCTGGACTGATCACCCGACCAAGTGAAACGTAAATATAAGCTAACCAAACCTTTTCCCAAAGGCCTTGGCATTAGGTTGTTGCTAAATGAGATTGCTATTTGTGTAGAGACTGTTTATCTAGGGTCAGCGTACACAGATAGATACATTAGACACGTTATCTGTATTCATAGTAAATGCTTATTCACTATTTTTAATACCAGCATCCAGAAAGACCACAATTGACTCCCTCATAGACTGCTAATTACCCATTCATTGCTTCGTCCAATCCGTTGCTCATCTACTTGGCATTCAGTTTTGTTAACATCCATTTGTGTTGTAGTTTCTGTTTGATTATTGATTCAATTTTCTTAGTAGTTTAGTCATTTTTCCTTAGTAGTTTAGTCATTTTCCTTCGTAGTATTTAGTGAGTGTGATATTTTACTCTTGTATATCTTTTTGTTAATAAATGTATTTTATTGCAAACTGTGTCATTCTTGTGTTGATAATCAGAGGCTCTACAAGTTCACCCGAATCTCACTAAATCCTTCAGATTGGTCAGATGATAAACTTCCTCCAATTTATAAAATTCTAATTCAGTCAACAATCTTTCATGATTGTTCTTTATTGTCAAGGTGAGATTCCTGACTGGTGCCCCGAAATATTGGAAGGAATCATCTGACTCAATATTAATATTAATACAAAATATTAATATTAATATTTAAGACCATAAATAACTACATTTGTGGTGCCCTCATGTGAGGCTAATCCAAAATCACTACATTTTTGGTGCCCCGTGTGAGGCGAGCTTAGAAATGAGCCTTTTGTTTGTCAGTACAACTGAAAACACAGAAAGATAAGAAGAGTAAAGCTTTAAAAGGAAACCAAGTTTCTGTTCAGCTTACCAGCTCCGACTACAGAATCTATTATCAGTTTGTGGTTCCCTCCAGACCTGATTGATAGTTTTCTCCACTCACATTTACAGTACTGTTTACGGATAGGATTTGTTTGGCAAGTACAGAGTTTGGCTAGTCTGTGGATCATTGTGTGTTTGTATAGATCTGGTAATTTTCCTGTATCAGGAACCAGTAGCATTGGCAGACTGTAACTCTTGAGTAGTGGCCATTTAATTGCTATTAAGTATAGCATAGGGCATATGTACCTAGTAAGCCTATAATATTGCTTTATTGTTACTTTGTGAAACTTGTTGGAAGAGGTCAAAACCCACCGACAACTTAAAAGCTAGCAATAACAAAAAAATTCCTTTGTCAGGAAAACATAGCCTTGGCAAACACTGTAACTTGTGAGCATTTGCCATATTGTTGCTAAGCATAGCATAGGGCGTATGTACCTAGTAAGTCTATAATATTGCATTATTGTTTCTTCGTGAAACCTGCTGGAAGAGTTCAATACCCACCGACAATTCAAAGCTAGCATCGTACCCTCAGCTTCTTTGTGTGACCTGCTGTAACAAAGGTTATCTGTACTTTTAAAAGGCAGCTGAGTGTAACATAGCAAGGTTTCTGTTAACCAAATGGCTGAATTAACAACGCCTGAACAGCTGGTAGTAGACCTTACCAGTGGGGTTAATCCAGGGTACGTAGAAACACTTCATGGTCTAGACTATGATGAAATTAGCCAGAAAACAGAAGAGCTAGTATCTGAAACAGCAACCAAAGCCCCAAAGGGTGAAAAGCTGATTAAATTGCTCTCTAGTTTAGCATTAAACTGGGCTGCCCAGCTAGCGCAAGCTGTTGATAAAGTAAACATTGCCCGTGATCATATCAAAAATAGAGATTTGAGAATAGAGGACCTTAAGAGTGAGCTTGCTGAGCTGCGTAAAGAAAATGACCGGCTAAGGGCTGAAGCTGATAGTCTGTCAGCAGAAAAAGAGGACTTACAATGTATTGTCCATGATCAGGAAGCCAAAGCTAGAAAGCTAAATGATAAGTACCTAGAAGCTGAAAAAGAGCTCAGGGAACTTAAGGAAGGACACTCAGGTCCACCTTCTGTAGTAGACCGCCAAGATGTGGATACTGCCGCTCTGCAAACAGAGCTGGCACAAACTCAGCAAGACTTATCGGCCAAGGCAGATGAGTTAAATGCTGTGAAAACAAGCAAAACTGAAGTAAAGGCAGAATTAAGAGCTGCATTGTCTGAAATTTCTAGTTTGAGATCTGACCTAGAAATGGAGAGAAGGCTTTATGCTGATACTCGTGAACAAGCGGAAAGATTTAAGCGACAGCTACATGATTCCAAATGTGTCCAAGCCCAGTTTAGGGAAGAGTTAGGCAGAGAAAGTGACCAGTTGAGAGACTTTCAACACAGTCACAACAGAGCTACTGTTAGGGCCCTGGAGTGGCCAAACAAACCTGACGTTGCTGAGCGAAGATTTGAGGAAATAGGGAGAAGGTTGAAAGAATTGGATATAGAGGGAGATACCCGTTATGAGCTGCCCGTACCACAAAGTGACAACATAGAGTTATATCTTAAAGATGTTAACTATGCTCTGTCCTACATCCCAGAAGCCACTATGGCGGATAAGCTCCTCCTCCTGAGAAAGACAACCTCACGGTCTGTCCATGGCTTTATGGAACAACAGAATCCTGCTGTTGCTGAAAACTATAATGAAATGTGTAGGGCTCTGAGAGCTGAATACACAATGTATCAGAATCCATCTGCCTCTCGTCTCTCTGCTTTGCAGATCAGACAAAACCGCTATGAAAGACCAAGAGAATATTATGAGCGTTTACGTAGAGAATACTTTGCTGGCACTGACTCCCTAGGGTGGAGGAAGATGTAATGTTTAAAAGCCTGTTTATAAGTAACCTGCATCCAGCCATCAAGAAAACCCCTTTCACTTCTTGTTGATGTTGATTGCATGTCTGCAGCAGAGTTAAGACAGCTTGCAATGAGAGCCAGGACAGAGGACAGAGAACCAGGTACCCACGTGTTTGAGCTTAGAAATGTCAGTGAGGCTCCTCTTTAGTTAGAAGGATCAGAGCTCCCTCAGCCAAGAAGTGAGTTTGCTGGTAGCCGTGGCTACTCTTCTCAGTCAAAGCCTAATGACTTCAAACAGGGTATCAAAGGCCTTAAGCCCTCACGTGACAGAGAATTCAAAAGCAGTAGACATGTACTGCAGGGAGAAAGGCTCAGGAGACCTGGGGATAATCCCAAATGGTTTAGCCAGCAAAGTAAGACAAGTGAAAGTGAAAAAGCAGAAAGGGATCAGGTGAACTTAGCAGAAATGCATCGTATGCTAGTTGAGGTTCTGAAGGACCGAGAGTCCGAAGAGAAGTCCTCCAAGAAAGATAGGGACCCGCCATCGAAAGCATGACCCCTCTCCACCTCCATCCAGCGTGTAACTCATTGGGTGGGGGGAAGAGCCGGAAGGTAGGGGGGAAACCCTTCAGCAGGCTGTTAAACCTCAGTCAGCAGGAGCACCCCAAGAAAACTGGCCTCCCACACAGGTGCTGGAGAAGAGAGATGCATTCTTATGCACTCTGGAACTATGTAACGTAGAGGTGTATTGTCCACAGGTGGTAGGTGGCATCCAGGTTAACGACATGGATGTCAAGGATACTGTTGTTGTTGTTGTTGTTTTTGTCAGAGAAGTCAGCCTTTAGCAAACAGTTGTACCAACTACTGTTCGAGCGACCTGGCATGACTCCTCTGATAGAAAAGAAACAGAAACTGTGGCTTACCAGTGGCCTTCTGGCATTCCCATTTAAGAGTGTTGGAATCTGTTCTGCCTCTCTCAAACTAGGTTGTAAGCAATTTACCTATTGCATGCTTGTGGTACCTGACCTGAAGCCCTCAGTATGCATCGGCTCTGATGTATTAGTAAGATTAGGAGCCCAGTTAGACATTGTCCACCAGATGTTGCGGTCCTGTGCAGACATTGGTCCAAATGTGCTGTCCGGTGATGCTAGTCAGATGATGTTTAATCAAACCATTCCCCAAGCTTGTCAGGTGGTGAACGACTTTGATGTAGTGGTACCCACACGGACAGCAGGTGTCCCAGTCAAATTGGTCTTCAGAAATGGCCAAGATCTGCAAAATGCTAAACTCACAATTTTCCAGCCTTCTGTCCAATTCCGCGATATAGGTCTCTCAGTTAGTGGCAACACCCAGCTTGAGATTAATAACTACTCATCATACCTGCTTGTACAGAATCTCACAAGGTGTGATATTCCCATTCCCACTCACACTCCTTTAGGGTACTTGATCAACAGATCTTTTCATGACTTTGAATTAACAGTTCCGGTAAAAGGAGAACTCCCAGATCTGCCAAGAGAAGGGGACAGCTGTGAGCAGGTGTATTTTACACTTATGACTAAGATGATTGCTATCATACCACATCCACCTTGGGATGGGGGGGACAGTGTGTAGACTTCAGGAGTGAGAGTGAAATGATGGTGCATGCTGTGTTGGCTCAAGAGCCACACACTTCACCAAATTGTGAACTATGCTCATGTACAAATGGTCCACGCATTGATGCTTGAATTTTTGTTTTCTAGAGAAGTAAGTCCTGCTTTGGACAGCTTGGTAGAGAACAGGATCCCTCTGTATTTAGTACCTGTGAAACTTGTGGAGAGAATCTTGAGACAGGCTACACTGGGAACCACCCAAACGCAACAAGTACACTTGGCCTATGGTTTGGATAGTGCCATGCCAGTCCATATAGACCCAAAAACTGGTGAAATTGGTTTCCGGTTAAACTTTCTAATTTTTGATGTTAGGAACATCGTGTAGTCCACTCCCCTAACTTTCTCCCATCACTACATACAACAAAATATTAATATTAATATTTAAGTTATTGTATTCAAGTGTGCATACATGTATCCATATTATATAAGCTTAGCTATGACTGTAGTTGTGTTAGTTTCACTCTAAACAGTATATTCAAGTATAAAACTGTATCTCTCCCTTAATGTCTTTGCCACCTAGCATGTTTAGTTTCGTTTTAAACCTCTCCGAATGTTCTAATTGACTGTAAAATGCATTTTTCTATTTTTAATAGTACTTCGAAGAAAATTCAGATCTGACACTTTATATACTATGCAAATTAGGTCGTAAATGGAGACAAAGAAAAAGTTTGCCCGCCAAAATTGCACCCTCGCCATTGGCTGGCGCATCCAAGGAGGCGTTTTGGTTTGTTTGTCCTTAAAAGACAACAACACGCATGTTCCTTTGTCTCTCGATTGTCTCTCGCCATCTCACGCACGTCTCTCCCGAACGTCGCTCAATGACCGCGCTCCCATCACGCGCTCCTCTCCTCTTCCGGACGACCACCTTTGGCGAAACAAACTTTCAAGTTCTCAGTTCAAACTTCCCGCGGAGACGGAAGAAGCCAACGAACTGCAGCCACGGACGCACTGAATCTTCACATGTATCTTTTTGAAACTCAGCACGCAAACTGATGCAAGTACCGCTTCTATCTATCGTAGATGCGCTAAGTTACACGACCTAACAAAGTGAGACTGATTCTTTGCTGGCTCTTAAGGAACTGTCTGTAAGTTTTGCTACTCTTTGTCTTCTCTCTTTTCCTGTCTTTACTTTCGCTTCTGTATATATGTGTATTCTTTGTGTATATTTAGCCGTATAGCCTATGTATTCATAGTTTCATATATTAAATGCATTATATTAATGCTCGATTGTTTCTGTTGCTCATTCAGCAAATCAAGTCACTTTTACGTTTCGATTTTGCAAACTGCTTTACACTTTAATGCTAGAATAAGAAGTTATTTCTCGTGGCCAGAGGAATAATCTCCTTTTATAATAGTCGATAAGGAAAACTGATAGTTTGCTGGACAAACTAGACCAGTCTTTCTAAATTAACTATTAAACTAGAACAAAGTATTTACATAGACGTTTAATGTGGATGAGCTTAAAAGGAAGAACACTGAGATTAAATTGGAGCAGCAACAATTTTTAATTAATAAATATTACATTAAATTTAAAGGACACGATTTTGATAAATAAATAATCTAGGTCATGTATGAAGTTTATACATATTTTAATATGAACAACTATTATTGACAATATCTATGAAATTATACTTTTTCTTATTGATGTCACACTGAAGCAGTGTGATTTTCATAGTAGTGCACCCTTTAAGCTCACCTAACAATAATATGAAGTCTTTAAAAATTGCAGCAGTTTAAAACCACAGACCATCAATAAACTGTAAATGTATAATATTATGAATTTAAAAGTACAAGCCAGTAATGCCTGAAAAGTAATATATTAGTGTAGCAAACAATCTTATACAGCTAGTAGAACATCTGCTCTATGTTGCTAAAACTATCTTTTGGATCTAACTGTAATAATTTTCCACATGCAGGTTCCAGGTTATACTATGCAAAAGTCTAAACATTAATCTCTTAATTTTGCAGTAAGTAGTTATAACTACCCCAAAAAAAGGCTTAACCACCTTAAAAATGCACATTTAAGGGGCTCCTCTTTTGGTGAAAGTTTTCAGACAGCTTTCAAAATGGCCACCAGACAGTGTGAACACATGGATACCCATATCTCAGTGTGCAATGGTCTGATTTTCTTGAAATTACAGGAGGTATGCAGTAACAAACACATCAATTGGTTAAGACATCAAGTAGGATAATACATTATTTTTTCTTTCTATAATCTGAGCTCAAAGATGGTAGTGTGCTTAATGGGTACTTGAGCTTAATAGGTACGTCTACCCTATAGAGAATAGGAAAAAATACGTCATTACCCGGACTTGGTCAGGGCTGTAGACGAGTGCTCATAAGCTGGTCACATTGGTGAGGCTTATGCAGAGAGAACCTGCGTTTGTAATGCAGGGACATCTAGGTTATAAAACCTGACAAATGTGGACGGCGAGGCCCAGCCGGCCGCCTCACAGATTTCTGCGATGGACACGCCAGTGGACCATGCCCAAGAAGAGGCCATGCCTCTTGTGGAGTGCGCTCTAACACCTATAGGGCATTGCAGGCCCAAGGAGTAAGCGAGCACTATAGCATCGACTATCCATCTGGATAGCCTGGGCTTCGTGACTGGAAGACCTTTTGTGCGGCCACCGAAGCAGACAAAGAGTTGTTCCGACTGACGAAAAGAGGCGGAACAATCGATGTAGGCCCTCAGGGCCCTGACGGGACAGAGTAGGTTCAACTCCTGATCATCCTGGGAAGGAGGAAGTGCAGAGAGAATGACCATCTGCACCCTAAAAGGGGTGGATAGGACCTTCGGGACGTATCCATGTCTTGGTTTCAGGACAACTTTAGAGTCGTTAGGCCCAAATTCAAGACAGGAGGGGCTCACGGAGAGCGCCTGCAAATCTCCCACTCGCTTTACCAATGCTAAGGCTAGCAATAAGGCGTTTTTTTAGCGCTAGAGGACGTAAGTCGGCAGTCTGGAGTGGTTCAAAGAGAGGGCCCTTAAGGCCTCTGAGAACCAAAGACAGGTCCCAGGTAGGAACTGTGCGGGGGCGGGGAGGGTTCAGCCTCCTAGACCCTTTTAGGAAACGAACAACACGGTTGTTCCTCCCTATCGACTGCCCTGCTACGGGAGCATGGGAGGCCGCTATAGCTGCGATATAGACTTTAAGGGTAGAGGGAGTACGGCCCCTCTCCATTAAGCCCTGAAGGAAAGACAATATCAGAGATATGTCACAAGTAAATGGGTCTTCGCCCCGGGCTATACACCAGGCAGCAAAGACTGACCATTTTAGGGAGTCTCGTTGACGGAGCTCTGGCTTGTGACCTAGTGTTCAGGACATCTTCAGGGAGATTTGAAGGCTCCCGTCTAGAAACCATACATGGAGATCCCACAGCTCGGGTTTGGGGTGCCAAATTGTCCCTCCCGCTTGGGAGAGGATGTCTCGCCTTAGGGGGATTGGCCATGGCTCCATGGACGATAGCTGAGACAGGTCCACGAACCATGGTTTGCTCCTCCATAGAGGAGCCACCAGGAGGACCCTGTGGGCACCTTCCCTGATTCGTCTGATAACCTGGGGAATCAGAGCGACCGGGGGAAAAGCATACAGGAGGAGGCTGGGCCAGTCGTGGGTCAGTGCATCCTTGGTCTTTGAAAAGTAAATTGGGCAATGAAAGTTGTCTTCTGAGGCGAAGAGGTCGACCTCTGTCCTCCCGAAGACATCCCAAATTTTCTGAACCACGAGGGGGTGGAGTGACCATTCCTCCGAGGGAAGGTTGCTCCGGGACAACATGTCCGCCCCTTTATTCAGCACGCCCTGGCAATTTATGAAGGACACCACTGTCATATTGTCTGATCTGATCAGGACATGGTATCCCGCCAGGAGAGGGAGGAAAGATTGGAGTGCTTCATACACCGCCATCATTTCCAGGCGGTTGATATGAAGCTCGCTTTCTTGGCTCCTCCGAGCACCGAGGGCCAGGTGACCGTTGCACAGAGCTCCCCAGCCCATCTTGGAAGTGTCTTTGAAAACGACTTTCCTCTTGCACATCGTCCCTACAGCCACTCCCTGTTCGAACCAGCAGGGGTTCATCCGAGGAGCCAGGGTTGCAACGCATGCCTGATTCACCTTGAGTGGGCAGCGACCATGCTGCCAGGCTTGGGGCAGGACCCGTGGTTTCAGCCAGAACTGTAGTGGGCACATACGAAGCAGGCCCAACTGTAGGGCTGGTGATGCTGAGCCCATGAGACCTAGCATCCTCTGAAACTTTCTGAGCGGCAGAGAGGATCTGGGCGTGAAAGTTTCCGTGAGCTGCTGAATGGCCAGGGATTGCTCTGGCGAGACTATGGCAGAGTCGAGAATAATCCCCAGGAACGAGATATGTTGACTGGGGGATAAAGAGCTCTTTGGAAAATTGACCCTGAGCCCCAAGCACTCTAAGTGGCTGAGGAGGAGGGACCTGTGTGCCACTAGCTCCGTCTCCGACTGGGCCAGAATGAGCCAGTCGTTGAGGTAGTTGAGTATGCGTACGCCCATCTGCCTCAGAGGGGAGAGGGCCGCATCCATGCACTTCGTAAAAGTGCAGGGAGCCAGAGACAGCCTGAACGGAAGGACCGTGTATTGATACGCCACCCCTTCGAAGGCGAATCTCAAGAATCGTCTGTGATGGGGGGCTATCTGGATGTGAAAGTAAGCATCTTTCAGATTCAGGGAAAAAAAACAGTCTCCTGGGCGAATTTGCGAGAAGATTTGTTTCAAAGTGATCATCTTGAACGAGCGCTTTATTAGGGCCCAATTCAGACATCTGAGGTCGAGGATGGGTCTGAGACCGCCATCCTTTTTGGGAACGAGGAAGTATCGGCTGTAGAAACCTGACTCGCTCAGTGCCGGGGGAACCACTTCTATGGCTCCTTTTGCCAGCATAGTGTTCACCTCGGAGTGTAGGACGTGCACGTCCGTGCTTTCTACAGAGTTTTGGACCACTTCGTTGAATAACGGGGTCCGCTGAGCGAACTGGAGTACATAACCTCATTTTAATATGTTTAGCACCCAAGTTGACACTCCGGGGATGGCCTGCCAGGCCTCGGCCCGCGTGGCAAGGGGCTGGATTGGTTCGAGCACCAAGTCGCTGTGAGAAACTGTGGTGCACATGAGGGGTGGAAGAGGAAATTTGCTCTCTTTTTGAGAATGTTTGTTTTTTATTATTATGTCCGCTATAACAGCGGTGCACTGCCATGGCGTTTGAACAGGCTCTGTGCAGGCAGAAAATATTTTTTCGAGCGCCCGGAACTGAACGGGGCGACGGGAAAACTGAGCGAGGCATCTTGGAGGGTCCGGCCGCAGCGGGACTTAGCCTCCTCCTCTTCCTTATTTGGGCATCAGGCCGACTTCTGAGGCGTGGGGTCCAGCACTATCTTGGGCCGGGGTCCCTGTCGCTTCGGAGGAGGGTGGCGCCTAGCGGAGCGTGAGCGCTGTCTGTGCTCAGGCCGTGGTGTGGGCTGAGTAGCGGACGGCGCAGACTTAGGTGGCTGCTGTGTTGGCGCATGTTTAGGGCGGCTCGAAGTGGAGGAGCTGGAGCGCTTTGACAAGAAGTGTCGCATGGTCTGGGACGACTTCTGCGCAGCGGTGAAGCGTTCAGCAAACCCATCAACGGCAGGGCCAAAGAGACCAGTGGGGGAGACAGGCGAGTCGAGAAAGATGGCTTTGTCCGTGTCCTTGATCTCCGTCAAGTTCAGCCACAGGTGGCGCTCCAGTACCACCAGGCTGGCCATCGAATGCCCAATAGCCTGAGCCGTGGTCTTGGTGGTGCGCAGGGCCAGGTCTGTGGCGCAGCGCAGCTCTTCTGGTCCAGGTCACGCAGGAGCTTGGCCTGGTAGACCTGCAAAACTGCCATTGAGTGCAGGACGGAAGCTGCTTGGCCAGCCGAGGTGTATGCCCGTCCAGCGAGGGTCGACGTAGTGCGACACGGCTTGGATGGGTGGGTGACCTTCGTCTTCCAACCATTGGCGGCGGGCGGCCACGGCTTCGTCCAGAGGCGGCAGCTTTTCGTATCCCTTCTGCTCAGCGCCGTCAACAGAGGTGAGAGTGTGAGAGGCAGAAGAGCGCAGGTGGGCAGAGTACAGGGCGCGCCACGATTTCATGAGCTCCTTGTGGATCTCTGGAAAAAAGGGTGCTGCCCGCTGGGGAGGAGCCTGACGACGTCCGAGCAGAAACCATTCGTCCAAGCGGCTGCATGTGGGTTTCTCAGGCACAGACCACTCCAGGCCGGGGAAAGCTCTCTCTGTGGAGAAAATGAGCCAGCGTGAGCTCACTTTCATCCAAGCGCTGAGATCCTCTGCCCCGCTGTTTTTTCCTCACAGGTTCTTGGGAGAAAGAAAACGGGAGGGCGCGAGGGGCGGAGTCGCATTCTGAAAAGAACGCTATCCGTGAGCGCAAGGAGGCCAGACTCATACTCTCACAATGAGAGCAGGTCGTTTAAGTGAGCGCGGCTTCTGCGTGGGATTTCCTCAGACATCGCACGCACTCACTATGCCCATCATCAGCGTGCAGAGGGGCTCTGCACGTGCCACAATCGTGGCGTGACATTTGAAACAACGCTGCAGGAAATTTGCTCAGGAAAATAAGCTCTTTTAGCTTCCAACTGCGGCCGCAGAAGGAAGAACACCGTAAGCACGTGCTCGGGGCTGTGGGCGAAGCGCTGACCAGGCTGCTTGAGAGCAGCGTGGAGGACAGAGCTGCTTGAGAGCGGCGAACTGATCCAGCTGCTGACGAAGCGGCACGCTGATCAGGGCTGCACTAGAGCGGCGAACTAAGCGGCGAGCTGGCAGAGCGGCGAGCTGGTTCATTTACTTTAACTCCACGAACCAATGGCCGTGCAGTTTCACTGCGTGATTAAAAAAGGCTTCAGAATCGGTGAAAACAGGAGTTTCCCCGTTGCGTCTTGCCTAAATGGCAGACGACGCAGTACAGAGTGTAGCATCGAAAGGGAACTATAAAAATATTACGAATGAGGAAGATGCCGCAAGAGTCTTTAGAAGAATGCAGCAAGATATTTGGTCTATAAAAGAATGCAGCAAGATGTTTTATCTTTAGAAGAATGCAGCAAGAAGAATGCAGCAAGATGTTTTAGTCTTTGGGAGCAGTCCGATTATTCTATCTTTAGGGTCAGAAGCAACAGTCTTGTTTCAGTCCCACAGTGGCAGGGGCCTTCACAGAATCTGGGCAGCAGTACACTGGAAGACAGATAAAAACAAACTGCCAGTATCTCCAGTCCAATTTAAGCAATAAAGCAAACCAATTACTACTCTCACTCGTGAATACAATAACCAACCACAGCACAATAACATCAAAACCCAGTATCACAGCACTAAACAAAAAAATAAATATAAAAAAAAAAAAGGAAAAAGTGACTATTGGCTAGTATACTGGCAATTAGTTATCTCAGTCTCTACTAATTCAAAGTTAGATGATAAGAATGATCAAAAAGAGTCTTTATCCATCAATCTCGCTTCAATAAATCAGTTACTGGAGTTGTACTCACAATATGACCGGGTAGCAATTTCCACTACCCAGTCTAGATGAATTCCAGCGTTGTGAATGGGATACTCCGCGTCACCGTCGTGTTCACTGCACTTCGATAAACTCGCACTCTTTGCACAGTTGTAAATGGGATTACTCTGCGTCACCATCGTGTTCACTGCAACTCGAACCACTCGCACTCTTTGCACAGTTGTGAATGGGATTACTCTGCGTCGCCATCGTGTTCACTGAACCTCGATCCACTCGCACTCTTTGCACAGTTGTGAATGGGATTACTCTGCGTCACCGTCGTGTTCACTGCAACTTGAACCACTGGCACGCTTTCAAACACCTTCTCAGATGCCAGCACCTGTGCACCACAGCTCTACAACAAGACGTGCAACTTCCGTCGTACCAGCATGTGACTGAACGTCTTCCATAGGACACCCGGTCTCAGTCTCCACAGCGTGCTCTTAAAGGGCAACATTCTCCACCCTTTCCTAATCAGCCTATCACGCTGGCATACGGAATAGTCTATCAAAAGAGTTTGTCAAAAAGAGCAAAATATGGCAATACACAGACACTGATAAAAGAACAACACAATAAAAATATATACATCATAATGCATTCATATAAAAATAAACATTTCAATAATACTTCAATCCCATCACACATTGGTATTTAAATAATATATGCTTATGTTGAACTTTATTCTTTTAAAAACAGACGCTGTAAGCAGTACATAAAGTATTGAATGAAAATGTCTCTGAAACATCTGTGTATTAGTCAAATATTGCATTTATTTCACTTCAGCTGTGATAAAGTATGCAAACGCAGGGCCAGACGCAGAAAGTGTCCGACTTCACATCTCCGTTTTCAGCTCCTCCCCGCCTGCACATGGCTACTCTCGCCGATCAGTTGCATCCAGCCGTAGCCGATGTCGAACACACCTACCATTTGTTCTCTTGTCTAGCTTTGTTCAATGTAACCTGCTGTTGGTGAGTTTATGTTTCTGTTTCAAGTCAAGTCTTTGTTTGTTTTATGTTTGATCTATGTTTGGAATGAATAAACTGCACTTGGGTTCTTCAAGCTCGCCTTCAGTGGATCATTATTACACAGACTCACAATTGTCTCTCTTAAAGTTTTAGAAGTGTTCTCAATAACATTACACACTTTGCTCAGACTTTTCTCCTCAGCTAGAGACTCTGGAGCTCTCTCTCTTGTCTTCTCTGAAGTGTCAGAAGAGATCTCGGCAACATCACACACTGTGCTCAGATTTTTTCTCCTTAGCTAATAACTCTGAAGCTTTCACATTTGTCTCCTCTTAAAGTTTTAGAAGAGATCTCACTAACATTGCACACTGTGCTCAGACTTTTCTCCTAAACTAAAGACTCTGAAGCTCTCACATTTGTTGCCTCTAAAGTTTAGAAGAGATTTCAGCAACATTGCACCTTCTGCCCAGATTTTTCTCCTAAACTAAAGACTCCAGTGGTCCAACACTTGTCTTCTCTGAAGTTTTAGAACCTCAGTTGATAGAAATGTTTGAGTTCACATTGAGACATTTGACATAGTATACACTTTGCAAAGCTGTTGAGATCACTTCTAAACTTTAGAGGAGACAAATGTGAGAGCAGCAGAGTCTCTAAGAAATGAGAAAAATCTGAGCACAGTATATGAAGCTGTTGAGATCACTTCTAAACTTTAGAGGAGACAAATGTGAGAGACCTAGTGTCTCTAGCTGAGGAGAAAAGTCTGAGCACAATGTGTGATGTTGTTGAGATCTTGTCTGAATCTTTAGATAAGACAAATGTAAGTGATCCTTAGTCTCTAGGTAAGGAGAAAAATCTGAGCACAGTGTGTGATGTTATTGAGATCTCTTCTAAAACTTTAAAGGAGACCATTGTGAGAGTGTTAGTGTTTTTGTCTCAGGAGACAAATATGAGAAGCAGGAGACTCAAGCAAAAGTCTCCATTTGATGTTAAAGTAACCTCATTTTTGTCTAGGTGAAATATTTGTAACGTTAAAGAGATCTCACTTGATTTTTCTTTCCTATGGGATGGAACGTTATCTGGCTGCAAGTAGCCATCAGAAGATGGTTACACTGTGGTCATGAAGGAATGGACATGGTCAGCAACAATACTCAGGTAGGCTGTGGTGTTTAAACGATGCTCAATTGCTTGAAATGTTGATACAAGACTGGATAGATCCAAGCTATCAGAGTCTCATCTCCCATTCCCTTTAAAAGCCAGTTACGCTCGTGCCATGGCGGATACACTATTTACATGGTGGAATTTGCAAGCGGAAAAACTGAACACTTCTCCAGAGAGGAATCCTTTGCCTGTGACAGACTGTTACAGTGTCTTAACTTGTATTGAGCTGTTACTCTGTGTTAAATCCTGTAGTAGGACAGTCATTAACAAAAATCCACATTTGTGTGGCGGTGTCCGGGTTTTACACTGGATAAATTAATAAAGTGGAGTAGTGACCTGGCAAGTGTCTTCATTCACCAACTTGCAACACAGACCGCCTTGCTAAAACACATGTGGGAGATGTGGAATGGATAAAAATAACTCAAAAAATAAAAGAGGACTTGAATAAGCCCATTAATGGCATGTTTGAGTGCTCTTATGTTTTATTTCCTCTTTCCATATTGTGAATAATAAATGTGTCTCATTTTAATTTGCTTGTTACACAATGGAGCCTAACTTATTGTAATAATTATTTGACGTAGCCTACTTTTACACTCAGAATAATTGCTTATCTGCAACGAAGTTGTCGCTGTTTTCAAAGAATATAACACCATGTCTACACCGGACGCGAGCGGCGCGACGCATCAAAAGATAATAGAACCCCTTATAATCAGTGATATTGTCTAAACTGGATGCGGCGCGAGTCACGCGACACAACACATTCCGGACAGTGAACGGATTCCCCGTTCTGTTTCTGATGTAGTTCAAGTGCTTTGCAATGGTCGGTTTGTCGAGTTCAGAGTAGACAGCTTTTAGCTGTTGCTGCGCAGCGCGGCGCGACACGAAAAAAGTCGCGTCTGGTGTAGACACGGTGATAATAATTAGACGGCACCTCGAGATGAAGATCTATTTCAGAACCAGCCGCTATCAAAATAATCTGGCTGCGGGCACAGGCCAGATATTATTGCTGGCGGGCCAGTTTTGGCCCGCGGGCCGCCTATTGCCGACCACTGGCCTAGACTATGTGTGTCTGAACCAAAAGACTCAAACATACCCAATTAGATATCACAATGATATCACGTTGCAAGCTAATAGAGCTGAGACCCCTGCAATCAACTGAGCAAATGGTTGATGATTTAGTGTCATTTTGGCTTATACAGTTGCATATGTTTTATACAGTTCCATTCATTTTAGCACTATGATTAGTTTATGGCATTAATATGAACGTGCCATTGGAGCAATGGATAAATGAAGAGGAGGGAATGACTCTGAACTGGTGTGCAGCAAAGTCACTTTAAGGCAAAACATTTCGCTCAGCAGCCACTTTGAAACGACTCTCAGGCAGCTGCAGGTAAAGTTCTTATGAGAAGACATGCAACTCAGGTTTCGGCATGGTAATGGAACATCGCCCTTTTTAAAACAAATAAAGTTGTGATGTTTCGCAGATTAAAAGAAAGAAGTTTTTGTTTAGATGTGAATGTCCAGCCCGGTTCCAGAATCCAGAAATTTCCAAGAAATTAGTGAGGGTGTTCTAATGCAGATGCTTCTGTTTAAGTAACAGCTCCACCATAAGAATAGCAATGTACCGTGAAAAATTTAAGATTTATAAGTCATTAGTTTAACGATATTTGGAAAAGATTTTCAAAATATTTTGATACAAATATTTTCTATTATATCTATTAGTCTACATAGACTAATGCAATTGTACTGTTTCCAGTGTAGTTTATTGTAACCTCTGACCTTAATAGCACCCATCTTGTTTTACTTAGTTGATGCTGATAGTCAAACAGTTAAAGCAGCTATTTTCAATCTTTTCATCTTCTTTGCAATCATTTAAAGAAGCTTTGTCTGTGAGTATTAAAGTGTTTACAAGAACTTTATCATCATCTTATATTTGGTATTGGTGATGTTATTCAGGATAAATTTTATGTTTAGAGAGATTAGTTTCAGTACAGTGTTACATGCATCTGCGTTATTATTGTGTATAGTATATGCAGTCATCCCTTAAGTGAACTGTTACATTTCTTTAATGCACATTCTTTAGAAACTTATTTTTTCATTTTTCTGTATTTCAGTTCTACTCTTTTTCACTTATATTTGAAGTGGTGGTCATAATAAATCCATGCTTCAATTCAACGTCCCTGTAGAAGGAGTTATCTATCTGCCTAGTTGAAGAAGGGGAACTCTTTTACGAGGGCAGAATAGCAATGGTTAGTGGAAGTGATGTGATGTGTAGCCAAGTATGGTGTCTCATACTCGGAATTTGTGCTCTGCATTTCACCCATCCAAGTGCACACACACAGCAGTGAGTACTGAACACACACCAGGAGCAGTGGGCAGCCTTTTTTGCTGTGGCACCCAGGGAGCGATTGGCTTGCTTAGTTGGGGACACTTGACATTTGATATTCAACAGTGTTTTGATCTGCCTGCATTGACACCATTGTATGCGAACTGAACTGAGCTGGATGATGACATCACTGTTTACTCCAGTGCTGATATAGATAAATTAACTAAATTAATAACTATTGATTCTTACATCGGAATGAATCAATACTGAATTTACTTAAGATGGATAATGACACCATTTTCTTTAAGAGCTGCTATGCAGCCAAAATTATATACCAGTTATCACTGTAAAGCTGCTTTGACACAATCTGCATTGTTAAAAGCACTATATAAATAAAGATGACTTGACTTGACTTGCCAAGGGCACCTCAGCTGTGGGTAATACGAGTGGAAGAGAGTGATGTTAATTCACTCCTCTCACCTACATTTCCTGTCAGTACTGAGACTCAAACCCATGACCTTCGGGTTACAAGTCCGACTCTCCAACCATCACAACTGCCCCACAACTTATGTCATGTCAATCAATGCAATTTTGAGAGTGAATCCAACGTTATATGTATATGTCACTTCTGAAACCCTGCAGCGTGCAACATGTTATTTAATGGATTACATATAGCCACGAGAGTATGCAAATTCTGTTTTCTTTACAACCACCGAAAGCTGTCACTCATCTCAGCCCGTAGCGATCTCAGAAAGCGTCGATACATCAATGAACTGTCTACTCTGCATAATGGGCCTCATTCATGAAACATGAGCAGAACGAATTTTTGTGTAAATCGTTCATAAAGCCGTTCTGATGTAAAATTTCAGATTCATGAAAATATTCCTATTTTCAAAATGTCAGTTGATACAAAAGAAATTTATACCTGCTCCCTACCACGTGTAAATGGTGTGTAAAACATTTGAGCGTTCTGTGTTCTTTTAAACTTAACGAGATACTGCTAACATGCCACATTACTGCCATGGATATTCCAAATCATAGCAACCAAATCGTCTCAGATGGAAAAACGACCTCCAACGCCCTCTCACGTGCCACCAGCTGGTCGTTTTCAGAAGCACACCAGGCATTTTTCAGGTACATCAATTACCCCATCAAGGGGTAATTTATCAAAATACCCCATCAAAATCTTTAGTAATCTTTGATGACCAACTTACCTTCAAAGATCACATTGCAAAGACAGCTTGGTCATGCTGATTTTCAATATACAACATCAGGAAGATCAGGCCTTTTCTGACAGAGCATGCAACACAACTTCTCATCCAGGCCCTGGTCATTTCCAGGCTTGATTACTGCACTGCTGTTCTGGCTGGACTTCCATCATGTGCAATCAAACCTCTACAAATGATTCAGAATGCTGCAGCAAGTCTAGTCTTTAACGAGCCCAAAAGGGCCCATGTCACACCTCTCTTCATCCTCTGCACTGGCTACCACTTGCTGTTCAAGGCAGCAAGTTCAAGGCATTGACACTTGCTTACAGATTTACCACAGGCTCAGCACCCTCCTACTTCCACTTCCACTGCCCTCCCAAAGTTTGGAAACACCCCTGGCAAAGTGTGGTTTTGGACGATATCAGCATAAATCCTTATCATTTTTTGGTGCAAATACATTAAAGTAACTTGACGTTATTATTGAAGACCAGCATTTTGATTACATAATAATGGCAATATATACATGTCAAAGTCAGACATGCCCCTTTGCCAGCTGTGATGCCTGGTTACTGGTTTAAACTTGGCCCAGGTTTGTAAAAGATTTTTGGGTCAGCACACCTTAACAATTCATTGCCAATTAAGTTTAGAATACAATGAACCAATTAGAACCCAGTTTAGGTCAGATAGCTGCTAATGGTGGATATTTTGATGAATCGAAAATTTAAGTTTTTTCTATGTATAAACTGTTTATGTAATAAAATATGTTTTCGTAGTTTGTGTTGTCCCTTATCAGTGCAAAATTATCACAAATTAAAAAGGATTCATGCCAATATTGTCCAAAACCCCACTTTTCTAGGGCGTTTCCAAACTTTTGGAGGGCAGTGTACTCTTATGAGTCTACATCCCTACCAGAAGCCTGTGATCAGTTAATGAGCGACAGCTTTTGGTACCATCACAGAGGCACAAAATCACTCTCCAGAACATTTTCATTCGTTCGTTGCAGGTGGAATGCAGAATCCCTGGCAACATTCAAAAGACATCTGAAAACTCATCTCTTTCGTGAGCACTTCACCTCATCATAAAAAAAACTTTGCTTTCATTTCCTTTAAACCCTCCCTTCTAGCTTATACTAATCCAAGCAATGTCTGAAACTTTGTATTGTGAGCATTTCTTGTGTCTATTTGCCTCTTCACGATGAATCGCTTGCTGTATTCCTCACTTGTAAGTCACTTTGGATAAAAGCATCTGCAAAATGAATAAATGTAAATGATGGCCACCGCTAAGGATTACCAAATATGTCTGTGACCGGCCACTGCCCACCGCTGCAAAACATGCCGCAAACTGACTTTCTCTAGAGCACAAAACATGCATACGGAGTGGAGCATTTGCCAAACTGTTTGCCAAAATTATATAATTACAGCATCACAGTTGGGTGCTATTGCTTTTGTTTGAAAATACCTGGAAAACAGCCTTGACACGCTCTAGGTAAGTTGAAATGATAATAATAATTCTTATGTGACAGTGGTGAATGATCTGCTAACCTTAAGCCTACTAATATGCTGATGATAAAGTTTCCGACATTAGCATAAATCACTTTTCGTCCTGTAGTTGTAAAATAGTATTTATGCCCAAAATCTAATTCTGCCAGAAATACAGCTCCTTGCATACTTCCGTGTGTAAATAAGGTCTCACCATCATGAACAGCACTGTGGCAACAGTAGAGTCATTCAGGTTCCTGGGCACCACCATCTCTCAGGACCTGAAGTGGGAGTTCCACATAGACTCCATTGTCAAAAAGGTCAGCAGAGACTGCAATTCCTTCGCCAGCTGAGGAAGTTAAACCTGCCACAGGAGCTGCTGATACAGTTCTACTCTGCAGTCATGAGTCTGTCCTCTGCACATCTATAACTGTCTGGTTCAGCTCAGCTACCAAATCAGACCTTAGAAGATTACAGTGGATAGTCCGGACTGACGAGTGAATCACTGGTACAACCCTCCCCACTCTCCAAGTACTGTACTCATCCAGAGTGAGTAGAAGGGCTATCCAATCATAGCGCGATGGACACATTGCCTCCTCTCACGTGATGTTCCCCCATTCATTCTCAGTTACCCCCCACAAAACCCACCGCACGCTTTAGGGGCTCTGTTCAATCTATATGAGCTGAGAGGAGGCACAAGAGGCATGGACTCCCGCTGTAACTTCACCTGCGGGTGTCGCTGTGTGACAGTGTTCTTTTAGAAATATGAGTGACTTATACACTTTTTAATGTCACATTTTGTATTATTCACATTGTTTTATTTTTGTAATATGGATTAATTTCTCATACTATTTGAGTAGGCACTGACTCCCTTGCCTCCTCCTCGGAAACGCCCCTGATCAAAACTAACGTTACTGAATGAAATGTCGACTCATGAAGAGGTAATGACTATCAAGCTTTAGGGGTGTTGATGGACTTAATCTACGTTTTAATTATCATTCTGAATCCATTTCAGACATAGTCTTTTTTCTCAAATTTTTGTTCAAATTGTTTATTTATGAAAACTTTTTTTGTTGATGTTGTTGTTTATAAAGCAGAGGCTCTGTTCTTTCTTTTGATATACTGTATATGTTCAGATATTCATACAACAAATTATTCTGGGGTCCATGAAAGTTTAGTGAAAATGATCAAAAAAGCTGGCACTGGATGGCAACTATTAAAAAACAACAACAACAACAAAACACTGGCAGGGAAAGATTTAAAGTACAGTTTAAGGTATATTTCATGTATAAAAATTAATGCCTAAATAGGGACATAGTAGTATACTTGCAGTATAAAACTACTAAACTAGAAGTTTACTGAGTATACTTCAAAGTGTACTTTCATAAACTAAAAAAATACCTATTTTTAACTTAACTTTTAACTTAACTTCTAGTATAGTTGCAGTACAAACTAAAAACATAGATGTAAACTAGTTGTGTACTCAAGTTTACTACTGTTACACTTAAAGGGGTCATGAATTGAGAAATCAACTTTTCCCTGAGCTTTTGATATACAAGCGGTCATCATACTATAAGAATATCCTGTAAGTTTCAGAACTGAAAACTTCCTTGTTAGTCCAATAAAAGCTTTTATTGACACCAGGCCCAGCGTGTTAGTGAGATGAGGAGGAGAGGAGAGCGATCGCACTTGAAATGTAGAGGGGATAGAGCTTTTTCCGCGGCAGCCCCTAGACTATGGAATGAGCTCCTGCTGTCCTTAAAAACATCTCCTACTCTAGGGTCATTTCAGAGGGTGTTAAAAACATATTTATTTTCCTTAGCTTTTAATAATGTGTTGTAAACTGTATGTATTTTTGGTTGTATGTATTTGCTTATTTTTGCTATTTTCATGTACAGCACTTTGGTACCCATTGTGGTTTTTGAAAGTGCTCTAGACATAAAGTTGAGTTGAGTTGAGTTGAGTCGATACAGGACAAAAATAACATTACATTTCAAAGGATCCTAATGCTAGGAATATGGTTATTTATTTTCAACATTGTGACTGTCTCAGTTGAGCTTTATTTATTTGTTATTGTGATTTCACTCTGGGTTCTTTGGTAAATCAATCGCATTTCGGCGCAGGCTTTGCAAAATAGACTTTTACAGTATGGACTCGACAGTAACGCAACAACATGTAAGTAACTGTGTTAATTCTAATGCCTGATCTGATATGTAATGATTCATGTACAGTCAGATGTTCTTTGTTTATGTGTCAGTAAGTCAAACCAGTGACTAAACAAACAACTTCACGTTGTTTCTCTTA
Organism: Mylopharyngodon piceus; assembly: GCA_039654765.1. NCBI lineage: Eukaryota > Metazoa > Chordata > Actinopteri > Cypriniformes > Xenocyprididae > Mylopharyngodon > Mylopharyngodon piceus. Next base: position 41,503,090 of record CM077443.1, on the reverse strand, counting down.
GTAGGATGAAAATAATCTGTTATTTAAACAGTGATTAAATTATATAAAGAAAGCAATCAAAGAACGCTCCCTTTACAATCTCTGGAACTGTCAGTCAAACAGCGCAAGTTTATCAGTGACTGAGTTCTGGACACGCACCAAAACTCCCGTTTTATTCGAGTTTCTTAGTTACAATGCGTTTGCTTGCACTGTTAGTTACGATGAAAGCATTCGTTAGTGTGCAGAAATTGAGTTGCAATGACAAGATCACTGCTTTCATGCTCAACAACATGTCTGTGATCGACATGTCATATGTCACTGCAGCCTTTCATGCCACTATCTAAATATAATCCCATAGATCTAAATGTAATGCAACACTTTTCACTTTTCAAGTTAACCTTGAGAGCTGTAATAGTAAAAATGTGCTAAAAGTTTTTGAGAGAGTAATACTTAGCTATTTCAAATGGAAAGCCAATCATAGCAGTGGGCGTTTACACTGAAGTCTCACAGCAGACACGCCCCTTAAAACAGCGTGAACATAACATCATACTTACACCAATCAGGCATAACATTATGACCACCTTCCTAATTGTGTTGGTCCCCCTTTTGCTGCCAAAACAGCCCTGACCCGTCGAGGCATGGACTCCACTAGACCCTGAAGTTGTGCTGTGGTATCTGGCACCAAGATGTTAGTAGCAGATCCTTTAAGTCTTGTAAGTTGTGAGGTGGGGCCTCCATGGATCGGACTTGTTTGTTCAGCACATCCCACAGATGCTCGATTGGATTGAGATCTGGGGAATTTGGAGGCCAAGTCAACACCTCAAACTTGTTGTTGTGCTCCTCAAACCATTCCTGAACCATTTTTGATTTCTGGCAGAGTGCATTATCCTGCTGAAAGAGGCCACAGCCACAAGGGAATACCATTTCCATGAAAGGGTGTACATGGTCTACAACAGTGCTTAGGTAGGTGGTATGTGTCAAAGCAGCATCCACATGGATGGCAGGACCCAAGGTTTCCCAGCAGAACATTGCCCAAAGCATCACTTTGCCTCCGCCGGCTTGCCTTCTTCCCATAGTGCATCCTGGTGCCATGTGTTCCCCAGGTAAGCGATGCACATGTACCCGGCCATCCACGTGATGTAAAAGAAAACGTGATTCATCAGACCAGGCCACCTTCTTCCATTGCTCCGTGGTCCAGTTCTGATGCTCACGTGCCCAATTTTTTTGGCCCTTTTGGTGGTGGACAGGGGTCAGCATGGGCACCCTGACTGGTCTGCGGCTATGCAGCCCCATACGCATCAAACTGCGATGCACTGTGTATTCTGACACCTTTCTATCAGAACCAGCATTAACTTCTTGAGCAATTTGAGCTACAGTAGCTTGTCTGTTGGATCGGACCACACGGGCCAGCCTTCGCTCCCCACGTGCATCAATGAGCCTTGGCCGCCCATGACCCTGTCGCCGGTTCACCACTGTTCCTTCCTTGGACCACTTTTGATAGATACTGACCACTGCAGACCGGGAACACCCCACAAGAGCTGCAGTTTTGGAGATGCTCTGACCCAGTCGTCACAATTTGGCCCTTGTCAAACTCGCTCAAATCCTTACGCTTGCCCATTTTTCCTGCTTCGAACACATCAACTTTGAGGACAAAATGTTCACTTACTGCCTAATATATCCCACCCACTAACAGGTGCCCTGATGAAGAGATAATCAGTGTTATTCACTTCACCTCTTAGTGGTCATAATGTTATGCCTGATCGGTGGATAGTTTACTATTTATATATTATTTTTGCACTTTTAAGTATACTTCTATGTTCCTATTTAGGTATTAATTTTTTATACTTGAAATATAGCTTTAACTGTACTTGAACTCTTTCCATTTTTAAAAACATCTTATTCTACAGTAGCTTCATGCATCCTTTTTTATCACCACTGGATGTGGGTAAGTTTCATTAAAAAAAAAAACATTAAAAAAAAAAAAAAAAAAAAGCTGTGAAAAATGCATTGACTATTCAGACTATGTCTGAATCAGATTCAGAATGATGATCAAAACACGGATAAAGTAGATGGAGTAGATTGCATCCATCAACACCACCAAGGCTTTGCAGTCGTTTCCTCTTCATGGGTTTGACGTTTCATTTGCTAACATTAGACAGTTTTGATTGATATGCTGTTTAATGTTTGATGATCACGTAGTGTTACATCTGCATAAGCAATCTTCTGTCACTTGTTTTTGCTGCTCCTTCACCTGTGTTTTGATCCAGAGATACTCTTTCAGAAGATGCGTAATTGCGCCCCCTATCATATAATAGTGAAAACATGGATAGCCCTAAAATTTAGTCAGTGGAGGGGAAAGAGTAAATTAGATCTGAAGTAATTTCCTACAGTATGTACACTACCAGTGGACTAGCCAAAAATTTACATACTCAGAATTAGGAACATATCTGTTTTGTTTTTTTTAAATCAATATTTTCAAGTTTATAAGACAGTATGTAAAACTATGTGAAAAAAGTATTTAATAGGCTACTCAATCAAAAGCTTAAACACAACTACAAGCCAAGTATACTTAGAATACTTTATTATACTTTCAAGTATATCTTGATCAAAAGATTGAGTACAAGTATAGGCTAAATATATTTAGACCTTTCTGTCAGTACAAGTCAAGTATACTTAAGTGCAATTTTAAGTTTATTTCTGAGAAGTACATAAAAAGTGGACTGAAAGAATACTTTCTTATTTTTAGTTTAAAAGAAGTATACTAATTGCACACTTGAATAAACTTCTTTTTCGTAAGGGATGGCAAATGCTAACCAAGTATTTGAAGGTTGAGCATGCAAGCTCATTGGCTACTGATACAGCAGGAATCAGCTGTGCCCTATAGAGAATAATTGGCAAGACAAAACACGTCCAGAGGATAAACTTTCACTCTATGGGGCCTGGTCCGTACGGATCACGGATCAACTGGGATCTGTTGAAACCCTAATAATTAATGAACACACTTATCATCATGATTGCTATCTTACCAGAGATGGAGAAAAATCCTACTCTAGTAAGTACACGAGTCCCTGTCCCCAAAAATGTTGGTACTCAAAAGCGCTTCCCTCCACGTTTTCTGGTGCGCATCATTTATTTTTACCACGCATGCACACCTGCGCACCAGTTATGTGCACCCCTGTCTATGAAGTACCAGGGTCATATCATAAATGTGTTTTTACTGTCTAATGTTAAGGCGGGCATACACTGTATGAGTTCGGACACTCGGGAGGTCGTGAGCCATTGCACACATTACGAGTCAGTTAACCTGATAATCGCTTCAAAGCAGCTGATACACGGCATGACTGTACTGCACGGCGAGCCGGCGGAAATCACATGAGCTTTCACACTAAACATGGAGATTGGAACTTTCAATGTTGCTGATATAGCTTCGGATAGAAAAAAGGAAAAAAAAAAAAAGACGAGTGTGCAAATGATTTGTTAAAAAGCAGAGAACAACACAGCCGTTCCCTTCTATACCTTTCAACAAAAACAACTAGAGAGTGTATTTGTGTGTGTGATTTGTGTGTGTCAGTGTATGTGCACTGTAATGACGGGTCGACAGAGTGGAGATCCATTTGCAGCTTTATTAAGATAGTAACCAATGCAGACAGGGGCAAGGCAAAGACATAAACAGGGACAGGCAATGGTCGAGGCAGGCGGCAGACAAACAGAGTCGGGTCACAGGCAGAGATCAGGGCAGGCGGCAAGCAAACACAGTCCAGTACACAGGCAAAGATCAGGGCAGGCGGCAGAGAATCACAGGGAATAAACAATCCAAACGGTAACAGAGAAACAGTCCACAAGAAAACGCTCAGTAGTGATCACCAGGGCAAATCAAGACTTCGCGATGTGTGTGTGTGTGTGTGTGTCTTAAATAGTGTGAGTGTGATGAGGTGCAGGTGTGTGCGCAATCAGTCCCAGGAATGAGGGCCTATGGGAAACGTAGTCCGAATGGGAAACAGTCAATATTCAGGTGACGGCTCCCTCCGATGGTGCGGAGGAGGAGGCGCGGGAGTCACATTCGTGACAGAGCCCCCCCCCGCGAGCGGCTCCAGACGCGAGGAAGTGGACGCCGGGGTCTACCACGTGGTCGAGGGGCCGGTCTCTCCGGATGCGTCCGATGAAACTCTTGTATGAGTGATGGGTCCAGGATATCATCCGCATTGACCCAGGATCGCTCCTCCGGGCCGTACCCCTCCCAGTCGACTAGATACTGTAGTCTCCTACCCCGGCGCCTGGAATCGAGCAGCTCTCGAACCTGATAGGCTTCCTCGCCTTCGATCATCAAGGGTGGGGGGTTGCGGGCTTCGGCTCCCTCCGGCTCTCCTCTCGGACCATCAGAGGGTTTCAGCAACGACACATGGAAAGTGGGAGAAACACGGTAATTAGCAGGTAAGTCTAAGCGAAATGACACAGGTGTAATTTGTTTGAGAATTTGAAAAGGCCCTACAAACCTGGGACTGAGCTTTCTGCATGGAAGTCTTAGACGCAGGTCCCTTGTTGACAGCCAGACCCATTGTCCCACGGTGTATTCAGGATTGGGGCGACGATGTCGATTGGCCTGTATCTCTTGCCTTCGTACAGCGCGTTGTAGATGATGATGTGCTAGATCCCAGGTCTCCTCGCTTCGTTGCATCCATTCGGTTACTGATGGCAGGTTGGATGGTTCCCCGGACCAGGGAAAAAGTGGCGGTTGAAAACCCAGGACGCATTGGAAGGGCGTGACACCAGTGGCAGGTTTCCGTAGGGAATTTTGAGCATATTCAGCCCACAGCAGGTAGCGGCTCCACTCTGATTGGTTTTGTTGACAGTATGTGCGTAAGAATCTGGTGAGTTCTTGGTTCATGCGTTCGGTTTGTCCATTGGATTCGGGGTGGTACCCTGAGGTGAGGCTGACGTTGATGTTTAATTGTTTGAAGAAAGCTGTCCATACCTGGGATGTGAACTGTGGGCCCCTGTCAGACACAATGTCCTCCGGAAGGCCATAGAAGCGAAACACGTAGTTGCATAGAGTCTCTGCTGTCTCAAACGCGGTGGGTAGCTTGGGAAGTGGTATGAGTCGGCATGCTTTGGAAAAGCGGTCGATTACAGTGAGGATAGTGGTGTGCCCACGGGATTCAGGGAGATCAGTGACAAAGTCAATGGCTATATGAGACCAGGGACGTTGAGGAATGGGCAGCGGTTGTAATAGACCCGCTGGGGCTTGATGTGATGTTTTGGAGGTTTGACAGGCTGTGCAGTTGTTGATGAATTGGGTGGTGTCTGTTACCATGGTGTCCCACCAGAACAATCTGTAGCAGATGTAGTGTGGCTGTGATACCTGGATGGCCAGAGCTGGGGAAATCGTGAACTTGGTGTAGCAATTTGTCACGGAGGTGCGGTTTGGTGGGCAGTCTGGTGGTGGTGCTGTTTGTTCGTTTGTTTGAGTGATTTCGGTCATGACGTCCCACTGAACCGGGGTGAGCAGCAGTTTGACAGGGATTATGCTTTCCTCGTTCTCCGTTCGTTCCACCTCCTCTGTCTGACGGGATAGTGCGTCTGCCTTGACATTTTTAGAACCGGGTCTATAGGTTACCGTGAACTGGAAACGAGTGAAGAACATGGCCCACCTAGCTTGCCGGGGATTCAAACGTTTAGCTGACCGGAGGTATTCCAGGTTCTTGTGATCCGTGAGTATGGTGAACGGGTGTTGCGCTCCCTCCAGCCAATGGCGCCACTCCTCCAACGCCGCCTTCATCGCCAGTAGCTCCCGATTGCCTACATCGTAGTTGCGCTCAGCTGCCGACAACTTTCTGGAGTAGAATGCACAAGGGAACATCTTTGCTGGATTACCTTGGCGCTGTGAGAGTATGGCCCCGATGCCTGTACTGGAGGCGTCAACCTCAACTATGAACGGGAGTTCTGGGTCTGGATGACGAAGAATAGGTGCTGTGGTGAATCGTTCCTTCAGTTCTTGAAAGGCGTGCACCGCCTCGTGGGACCAGGAAAGGCGTGTGGATTGTCTCTTAGTCATGGAGGTCAATGGGGCCGCAATGACACTGAAGTTTCGTATGAACCGCCGGTAGAAGTTGGCGAACCCCAGAAATCGTTGTAGTTCTTTCAGAGTGCGTGGTTGAGGCCACTCAAGCACCGCCCTTACTTTGCTGTCATCCATCGCCACTCCTTCCTGACTGATGACATAGCCCAGAAATGATGTAGAAGTACGATGAAACTCACATTTCTCGGCCTTGGCATACAGTTTGTGTTGAATGAGTCGCTGCAAAACGGCCCTGACATGTTGGACGTGTTCCTCGTAGGTATTGGAATAGATGAGGATGTCGTCAATGTAGACTATGACCCAGCGATTGAGCATGTCCCGAAAGACGTCGTTGATGAATGATTGAAAGATGGAGGGACTGTTGGATAGCCCGAACGGCATAACGAGGGTCTCATAGTGGCCGGTAGCGGTGGAAAAGGCCGTCTTCCATTCATCTCCCTCCCTGATACGAATCAGATTGTATGCACAACGGAGATCCAGCTTGGTAAAGTACTTGGCTTGCCTTAACTGTTCTAGGGCTGTGACAGGGGGAATATTCTGCCCTTGGGGGGCGTGGTACCAGGTAGAAGATCTATAGCACAGTCACTGGAACGATGAGGAGGTAATTCAGTTGACTTGCTTTTACTGAAAGCGATTGCCAGATCAGCGTACTCAGCAGGTATGTCGGGCTCGTCGATGTTGGTCTCGTGAACGGAGACGGTCTGAACTGGTATGGGAGTGATCTGTTTCAGGCAATGTTCGTGACAAGTGGCGTCCCACTGAACGATCTGGCCCTCCTTCCAGGAAATCTGCGGGTTGTGAGTTCTGAGCCACGGGAGACCAAGGATGACTGGATTGTTGAGTGAGTGGATAACATAAAATCGAATGCGCTCGTGATGGAGGACTCCTACTTGCAGAGTGAGTTCAGCGGTGATGTGTGCCACTTTTCCTCCCCCGATGGGTCTCCCATCTAGCGCCTCCACTGTCAATGCAGAGTTACAGTCCGTTAGTGTAATATTGTGTTCTTTAATAAAGGTATCTGACATGAAATTACCTGCAGCCCCAGAGTCCAAGAGTGCGTGTGTGGATATACGTTGATCATTCACTGTTATTTGAATGGGAATCTTGAGGCAGTTCGAGGAATAATCGGTGGAAAGTGGAGAACTCACCGCTCTCGGGTTAGATGGGTTGGGTCGGATGGGGCAGTTGATCTTGATGTGGCCGGCTTGACCGCAGTATAAGCACAAATGAAGTTGTCGTCTCCTTTTTCTCTCCTCTGGATGAAGCGGGTGTACCCGAGCTGCATGGGTTCTACTGAGGGATTGGTCAGAGCGTACGGGCGGACAGGGCGCCGTGATCGGAGGAGATTGTCAATGTGAATGGCTAGTTCAATGAAGTCGTTGAGCGATCTTCCCTCGTCGCGGCATGCCAGCTCGGCTTGTAGCTCCAGAGATAGCCCCTTACGAAACAGTAGTTTCAGCGTGTCCTCGACCCAGTTCGTTTGAGCGGCAAGGGTTCGAAAGTTTAGAGCGTAATCGGCAGCTGTGGTTTTACCTTGACACAACGACAGCAATTGATCCCCTGCGCTCTTGCCTCCCTCCGGGTGTTCGAAGACCTCTTTGAAGCTTTGCAGGATGGCAGAAAAGGTGGGAAACACAGAACTATCCTCTCTCCATACAGCCGTGGCCCAATCCAGCGCTTTACCAGTCAACAGGGAGCATACGAAGAAAATCCGACTGGACTCGGTGGTATAGAGAGATGGCTGCTGGTTGACGAAGAGAGAACATTGGAGAAGAAATCCTTTGCATTTTGCGGGGTTACCGTCAAACTTCTCCGGGAGTGCGAGGCGTGGATTTAGCGGGAGCAGCAGGCGGTGGCGTGGCGGCCTCGGCGGCGTTGAATCGAAGACTCTGCAGGGTCTTTACCAGCTCCTCGGTAAGAGAAGTCAATCGATTCAGTTGGTGTTGATGAACCGCGAGCTGGTTGGCTTGGGCGGTCAGCTCGGTGGAGATCTGCACGATAGCTGCTGGATCGCTATTCGGCGAAGTCTTCTGTAATGACGGGTCGACAGAGTGGAGATCCATTTGCAGCTTTATTAAGATAGTAACCAATGCAGACAGGGGCAAGGCAAAGACATAAACAGGGACAGGCAATGGTCGAGGCAGGCGGCAGACAAACAGAGTCGGGTCACAGGCAGAGATCAGGGCAGGCGGCAAGCAAACACAGTCCAGTACACAGGCAAAGATCAGGGCAGGCGGCAGAGAATCACAGGGAATAAACAATCCAAACGGTAACAGAGAAACAGTCCACAAGAAAACGCTCAGTAGTGATCACCAGGGCAAATCAAGACTTCGCGATGTGTGTGTGTGTGTGTGTGTGTGTGTGTCTTAAATAGTGTGAGTGTGATGAGGTGCAGGTGTGTGCGCAATCAGTCCCAGGAATGAGGGCCTATGGGAAACGTAGTCCGAATGGGAAACAGTCAATATTCAGGTGACGGCTCCCTCCGATGGTGCGGAGGAGGAGGCGCGGGAGTCACATTCGTGACATGCACACTGTAGGGTTGCGGCCATTGGGCTATAATAACATTCATAGATCTAGCCTATGTGACGTGGTTGTGTATGATTTGGCAATAGGGGATAGCCTATACACTGGTCAAAATCGGGCAGACTTCCCGAATTTTTTAAGCATGTTTGAAAATGATCGGGAGACCGGGAGGTGCTCGGCTTGGCTCATAATTCCTCTCACACAATGTGAGCCGTGACCATAGGAGCATCAATGATTTCCACGTGATTTCTCCCGAGAGAAAAAATCACCTGCGACTGTCACATGTGCACTCTGTTTTGGACTTGTTTTGGACTTGTGGTGTTCCATTTCCCGCCACTAGTTTATCACCATGGTTACTGATCACCTAATCATCACATTCAGCTGTGTCCTATCACCCCATTGTGTTCCTGTGTATATAAGCCTTGTGTTTCCTGTCTAGTATTGTCCGGTATCGTTCGTCTATACTTTGGTGTATGTTCCTGTATACTTTGGTGTATGTTCCTAATCGCTCCTGTTGGATTTCCTAGTAAAAGACCTGTTTTGACTATATCTCCTCGTCGTGTGCTTTCTACACCAGGGTCTGTAACAGAATACCGGACCTAAAAAGTTAGACAGATTGCGGCGTGTTCTTTGTTTGTTGTTTTCCGTGTCAGTGTTTTTCGTGTTTCACTTTTCGTTCCCGTCACAATGTACACACCCGCATTTCTGTTAATCTGCCTTGAGCAGAAGGACCGCTCCCTCGAGGCACATTTGGACGATTTTTTGTTCCTAGCACCAGCTACACATTTCCCGGACAGCAGCCTTTGCAACTTTCTGTTTGCCGGCCTCAACACCGCCACCAAAGCGCAGCTGTCCGGGGAAGGGCCTCGAGGGAGCTTCTTTGAATACGTGGAGTGGGTACTGGCGTCTTGTGGATCGTCGTTGACCGTGGATTTCTGCGACAACGACGCCAGTCCCACTCCCACTCCAGTGCCCAGCCAGGAACCCTCTGACGGCGTGGAAAGTCAGCGCAACGCCACCGAAGACAGAGAGCCCGCCTCCACCGCGATGCAAGAGCCAGCGATGAGTGGAACGACTGAGCGTAACATCGCTGTGGAGACGGAGCCCAGCGTGTCTGACCAGGTGTGTGAGTTTGCTGCTACCATCGCCGAGGGAGACAGTGAGGAAGACGAGGGGTTGGATAGGAGCCCCGCCCACACTCCCGCCACTGAGAGTGAGTTCCAGGCAAGCACCATGGACTATTTTGAATTTGGAGAGGAGTCCCTACTCCTGGTAAATCCTGAGACTGTCTACCCCATTCTTGATGAACTGGTCCCACCCAGCCTCCCTCTCCCACCTCCTCTCCTAATCCCTGGTAATGACTTTGTTTACTTCTCTTCCTCTGCTATTCAACCTGTTCTCCAGCCCTCAACCTTGCCTGCTACCCAGCCATCGCTGTCTCACATCACTCCCTCAGCTCTACACCAGCCTCCTCTCAGTGGCGTGGCTACACCTGGGGCCTGCTGTGAGCCAGCCTCAGGTGATGAGGATCCTGCGGCTCCGCCTCCGGCCTCAGGTCACGTCGTAACACCTCGGCTCATCGTCCTGACTCCTCCGCCGCTGCTCCTTCCACCCTCGTTTACAGCAGAGACCATCGAGCGTTCGGCTCCACTGGACTCCCTCGGTCCTGCGACTCCGCCTGGGTCAGACATCGCCATCACATCGCCACGGACTTACGGGTCGTTCGATGCTCTCCGACCCTCCACCCCTACGGCTCCGATGGGCTCCGCCTTCCCTCAGACTCCGCCTCGGCCCTCAGTCGTTCCAGCTCCACCTCAGCCCTCCGGTACTCTGCTTCCGCCTCGGGGGGGCGTCGCTGCGACTCCGTCGCGGACTCCGAGACCTTCGGCATCACTCTGCTCCTTCGGCTCTCTGTCTTCGCCCAAGGCTCCACCTCCATCGGCTACGCTGCTTCCACTCGTCACCAAGGTTGCTTGGAGACACTCACCACCATGGCTCCTCCCTCCAGCAACGCCGCCGTGGGTCGCCGTCCTGGCTGTGGCCTGGGGCACCACCTGGACTCTCCTGCTCAAGGCACCTCCCTGGTCTTCACCATCACCTGCACCACCCTGGACTCCTGCACTTCGCCTCCTCCCGGGTAGCCGTCCGCCTCCTGAGCCACCTCCTACACCATCCTCATCTTCCCCTCTCCACGGCGCGAGGACGCGCCTTTCCGGGAGGGGGCGATATGTCACATGTGCACTCTGTTTTGGACTTGTTTTGGACTTGTGGTGTTCCATTTCCCGCCACTAGTTTATCACCATGGTTACTGATCACCTAATCATCACATTCAGCTGTGTCCTATCACCCCATTGTGTTCCTGTGTATATAAGCCTTGTGTTTCCTGTCTAGTATTGTCCGGTATCGTTCGTCTATACTTTGGTGTATGTTCCTGTATACTTTGGTGTATGTTCCTGATCGCTCCTGTTGGATTTCCTAGTAAAAGACCTGTTTTGACTATATCTCCTCGTCGTGTGCTTTCTACACCAGGGTCTGTAACAGCGACCTTGTGCAACAGCAAAAATCGCATTGTGTGCGCCCGGTTTAAAGGTTTTTTTAGTCACATTTTAGTCATTTTATATATGGCCCTCTTTTATGATTGGTTAGTGTCTTTGCATGTGACATGAGGTTGTATGTTTGCAGTTGTGTCCAATATAGTTTCTATCTTAGTTTCAACATAATCCTGTAAGTTCTTTTTTAATTCTAATGCTAATTTTGATTTCATTAGTGTTGTGTTGAGAAGTATAGAATACTTGATGTTCAATTCATAGTAATTGCCTACTATAATATATGTAATTTGGAACTGCACCACTAGGGGGCTCTAGTGAGAAATTGTGTTTGAGTAATGCAGAGAATAAGAATAAAAGTTGAAGTGTCAGTGGTACACCGCATGGAATGTGTTCTGTTGAAAAGGGTGAAAACACCACAATTAGTGGTGAAAAGCTCAGAAAAGCTCAGGTTCTTCTTTAACATCTCTCTGGCTCTCTTCCAGGTGTGTGGTCCTCGTTTGATGCACAAATGTGAGGGGTTTAACTATCTTAATGGTCAGTGTGTGGAGATCAGCCCTCACTTCACTGCTGTTGACATGATGAAGCCAGCTTTCCAGGGTATTACAACACTGAACTGATAATACAATTCCTCAGTCACAATATTACTATTCTAATGCTGTGTTCTAAAAAAAAAAATGTATTACACTGTCTCTTGACCTAATAAAAATCAAATTGTTATTTTTTGCATTTTATGTAAAAATATGATTATATAATATAAATATTATGTGTTACCTTTATTATATAATTTTATTGAACTATTTTCAATATTTAATTTTTTTTATATTTTTTCCAATGTATTTTTTTGGAATGTGGATTTGAAATTTTTATTGTGTGTGTATCCCCTTGACATACATATTTTGCATTTGTTGTTTATCAACTATAGCCTTTTATAGAAAAAGCCTGTGTTCCAACTATAATATCCACCCTAAATATATGCAAGATTACAATTAGTGGCCAAATCAAGTATTTGCAAATTGTAGATTTTCAGGTGGAACACTGCTGCAATGTAGTTTTATGTCAACCTGCAGATTGTGTTTTTGTGTGTTTCAGAGTGTCATGATATGCTGGATGCAATTATTCTGTTTGATGACTCTGGCAGTATTACCGCAGAAAATTTTGAAACGATGATCAGATTCATCAAGAACTTGATTGCCATGTTCTTGGACACACGAGCCCAGGTGTGTATGTACAGTGTGTCTATGTCTTTTAAGACTGGAATACACAACTTTTGCGCATATTTTTTCCCAGTCTATAGATTTTAGGTGAACATTGGTGTTTGAATGACATGAAAGTCTGGTATAATCCTCAGCCATTTAGTGTGTGATGCCTAGTTTTTCTCTGTAGTCATTTAAAGGTAAGGGAGGAAATTTTGGAGAGGCTAGCAATAGCAAGCTAGCTTTGAAAGCATGAGATCCCACCTTCCCTTCAGAGCGCTCCAAAGCCATTACTCCTTCAAAACACATGACCGCACACAGCAGAGTCTGCAAAGCTTCATGAGAGACAGCGTTTAATTACCTCATGTCTCAAAGCAAAGGAAGGTGCGCAGAACTGAATGCGGCAGCGGCACAATAATCATTTTACCTCAATTATATTTTTTTCATAAACGTTGGAAGCCAAAATTGAAATCGAAAATCAATTATGATTAATCGCACTGCTATTTCTTTGTGGCGCTCAGTGACTGTCTGTCTACAACTCTGCATAACTTTACTTTCCGCTGATGACTTGTGATGTCTGCATGAGCAGGGTGTGTGGTATGAGGCACCAGACTGGACAAAAGCGAAGCGAACGCCATGAGTGAGCGACAATGCGCGAGAGAGACCTAGTGTGTCTGAGAGCGAGCAAACCTGCACGAGAGAGACCGAGTGAGCGCGCGAGAGAGATCAAGTGTGTCCGAGAGAGACCGAGAGTGCGCGCGAGAGAGACTGAGTGTGTCCGAGAGCGAGCAAACCTGCGCGTGAGAGATCGAGTGTGTCCGAGAGCGAGCAACAATTCGCGAGAGAGACAGAGTGTGTGTGTAAATTAGTAGACCTTCAATAAATTGATTTACATGTAGGCCATTTCTGATTTATTAAGGGCAGAGTCATGTACTTTTGCAAACTTTGTGCACACGTGCAGTAGCCTACCATCTGTGCATTTGTGATGCACATGCAAATTCACACATGCATGTTACCTGTATATAGCATACACCTATAGCATACAGACATACACTCAATCACTTAATTATTCACTCCTCTCAACTGGGAAAACACAATCATTCACTTCCTTTTACACGCAGCTAAACTATCAGGTCATGTCTTTGCCCCTGTTTCTGTTAAGATGATAGGCCTATTTTGTCTTGTTTTCTCTACTGTAACAAACAAACATACACCCTCATTTATTTACTTTTTAAGTTTTATTTACGTTCATCTACTAAACAGTTCATTTTCTGTTTCATTTAAAGGTGACCTATTATGCCCCTTTTGACAAGATGTAATATAATTCTCTGGTTTCAGCTCAAAATACCCCATAGATCATTTATTATAGCTTGTCAAATTTGCCCCGATTTGGGTGTGAGCAAAATCAAGCCGTTTTTGTGGGTGGGTTGCTTTAAATGCAAATGAGCTCGTTCTCCCCGCCCCCAAGTTCGCTCGTCATTCCAGTACATTGAGGCATACATAATACTGAAGCTAACTCGCAAAATGGATCATTACAAACTATTCTTGATGCAGCATATAACATAGGTATGACATGTTATTTGTGGATGTTTGCTAAAATTCGATTCTGAATGATTTTGATAGCGTGCTACACAGCTAACGTGGCTAAAGCTACACACTGTTGGAGAGACTCAATGCGTTTATGAATTACACAGACTACACGCGTTTTTGGGTTAAAATGAAAATAACGAAATGGCTCTGGTCTCCGTGAATACAGTAAGAAACAAGGGTAACTTTAGCCACATTTAACAGTACATTAGCAACGTGCTAACTAAACACATTCAGGAAGACAATTTGCAAACATCACGAAATAAATATATATGAAATTGGATCAGTTGGTACCGATCCATCTTTGAGAATCAATTTCTGTGCAAATCCTGTGTTTTACTGACGATCGTGTGAAGCATTCTAGTGTTAATGACTTACACATACTGCTATATGAATTTATCTAGCCACATTCCCTTCATAAATAAAATTGCACCACTGCGTCCTTAGTGGCTCAGAGTTTATGGAGACTCATATGTTTGCTATTATAGACGTTAACAGATCAGTGATAATGTTTACATAGCTGAGACATATCACGAGTTCAGGGATGGACGTTCTTGAGTGCTGCTGTCCTGCAGAGTTTTGCTCTGTCACAACTCACCTTCCTTCACATAGCTTTAGTAATCCTCAAGACATTCAAGTGTGTTTGATCAGGGTTGTAGCTAAACTGCGGGACAGGCTGATGCTGCACTCCAGGACCAGTGTTACTCGACGCTTGCGAAAACAATGTATGGTGGAAACATACAGATTCAGGGGGCGGTAATATTATAATAAGATCCCCTTCCTACGTAACAAGGGGAGCGAAATCAGAACGGCTTGATTTGTCTCATGCTTGCAGGGAAAGGCTTACCAAAACAAAGGGTAACACTTTACTTGAAGGGGTGTGCATAAGACTGACATGACATCTTCATAATCATGACATGACACATGTCATGAATATGAAGGAGGTTTTATGCATGTTTATGACAACTGTCATTAAGTGTCATTCGCTCAGTTATGTCAGTTTTAATGCAAAGATGACATTGTTTGAGATGTCTGTGTTATGACAACTTGACATAAACCAATACATCATAACCTGTCAGTGTCTTTGTCATGACAACTTGACATTACCAAGACAACAAAAACATGACATAGCAGATTAATTATCAAACTTAAGAAACTACTTAGCTTTATGGGTTAACATTACATTACATTATTTTGGTAACACTTCAGTATAGGGAACACATATAAACTATTAACTATGACTTTTCCCTCAATAAACTCCTAATTTACTGCTTATTAATAGTTAATTATTAAGTTTAGGTATTGGGTAAGATTAAGAATGTAGAATAAGGTCATGCAGAATAAGGCATTAATATGTGCTTAATAAGTACTAATAAATAGCCAATATTCTAGTAATATGCATGCTAATAGTAATAAGCAACTAGTTAAAATACCCTAAAATAAAGTGTTACCATTATTTTATAACAGTGTTATCTTTTTTAAGAAATTTGAAATTGTCTATTATCTGACCTTCTGTTGGAGGAAAAAAAAACGTTATGAAATGAAAAATATTCATGATGCCGTAATAAAATAATTTGACAGAGTATTAACATTTAATGACATTTTAATGACAAATTCAATTTGTACCACTGTAGTTGAGGTCAAGAAAAATATTCATGATGCTGTTATAAAATTATTTGACAGAGTATTAACACTTAATGACATTTTAATGACAAGTTCAATTTGTACCACTGAAAAAAAGTGATCAGAAAAATATTCATGACAGTATTATAATGGCCTCATGACAGCCAGTGTCAAAACCAACCACATGACAGTTTAATGTAATGTTAACCCATAAAGCTAAATAATGTCAAATTGTCATGACAAAGACACTGACAGGTTATGATGTATTGGTTCATGTCAAGTTGTCATAACAAAGACATCTCAAACAATGTCATCTTTGCATTAAAAATGACATAATTGAGTGAATGACATTTAATGACAGTTGTCATAAACATGCATAAAACCTCATTCATATTCATGACATGTGTCATGTCATGATTATGAAGGTGTCATGTCAGTCTTATGCACACCCCTTCAAGTAAAGTGTTACCAAACAAAGTTACTGGGTTGTCCTTTTCCACATTTTCTGTGCTGGTAGATGTACCAGAGACCCGATTATAGCACTTAAACACGGGAAAAGTCAGATTTTCATGATATGACCCCATTAAAACGTGTGCAGTGTAAGAGTGATAACTCTTTTGCCGTTTGCTATATTTACTAACATTAAAAAAAAAAGTTTTCTTCTCAGACCTGGGCGTGACCAGTTTCATCAGAGACCTCTTGCCAGATCTATTCAATGTTGGTGTAACATGTTGACTTTTTTTTTTTTAGTGGTCTCTTCTTAAGGTTTATCGACACACTAGTTCTCATTGGACTGTGCAATTTACACTTTTCTCTTTAACATTGTTTTTTCCCTCTTAAAACTGTTATCATAATGATTAAAATTATTTACTTACCCTATGCCATTCAGGTGTACAGAACTTTCTTTATCAGAACACAGATGCATTTTTTTAATCTGCAGGAAATTCAAGCTTTGTAGGATGCATACAATGCAAGAAAATGGGTTCCACCATTGTGATTTTTGCAAGAAACAAATCAATAAGTAAAACATTCTCACCTTTAAACTAGTGCTTCTGACCAGGGCTCTGATACCGTTTGAAATGCCTGAACTCTCATGTGAAGTTCATTCTTCTACTGCAATCAAAGCATCACTTACTTTTCACATAAACATGGTAACATATTTGTTACACAGCTACATAATGAATTGAGTGCAGACAGGAAGAGCTTTTAAAGCTTTATTTGTTTGTTTTTTTGTTTTTCTATTGTTTTGCTATAAGATATTAATTGATCAGGTTGTGCATGCATTACTTTTGGACTTTCCAAATAATTGCAGTCTTTTATTTTCATGGTATGCATCTACAGATCTCAAATTTCTTTCTAAAAATGTCTGTGTTCTGCTGAAGAAAGGCAGTTGTGCACATCTGGGATAGCATCAGGGTAAATGAATAATGAGAATTTAATTGAACAAATTAACAAATTATTTAAAGGATTTGAGTTAAAGCAAGTGCTATTTTCCTTTTTCTTAACTTCCTGTTTATATTTATGCTGGGATTAAGTTTGGGTCAGTTTCAGCCAATTTGTCAATGCCTATTTTTTGCCTGTGCTTTAATAAATAGCAAATTATGTACCATAATCTATTTCTTCTTTATTTATTTTTTCTCCATCTACTGAAAAATAGTTTGATATGTCTGTATACATTAAATACTACATAGGCTACTAGAGATGTTAATTATGTATCGTTTATGTAATGTATTAATTTTTATATTGTAGAATTATAGCTGTAACCATTGCTGCAAATGTAAAACGGTATTGAAATGGTAGCTAGAATTACAGTAAATGGCTGTTGTGTTCTTTCTACTAAACTTTTATCCCAATTTTATAACTGTAATATTGGTCCCCAAATTCCACTCCTACAGTAGAATTGTTTTAATGATTGCATATAATCTGATCCATGTTTAGTAATTTACTAATGCTCGGAGCCTCGGACACACTCGGTCTCTCTCGCGCAGTGTCGCTCGGTCTCTGACAACTCGATCTCTCTCTCGCGCGCGCAGGTTCGCTCGCTCTCGGACACACTCGGTTTCTCTCGCGCAGTGTCGCTCGCTCGTGGCGTTCGCTTCGCTTTTGTTCAGTCCGGCGCCTCATAGTGCGGAGGTATGGAAATACATACAGTGCTGCTTGAAAGTTTGTGAACCACTTGCAGAATCTTTGAAAATGTGAATAATTTTAAAAAATAAGAGGGATTATACAAAATGCATGTTATTTTTTATTTAGTACTGTCCTGAGTAAGATATTTTACATAAACGATGTTTACATAAAGTCCACAAGACAAAAAAAAAAAAAAGCTGAATTTATAAATATGACCCCATTCAAAAATTTATGAACCCTTGATTCTTAATACTGTGTGTGGTTACCTGGATGATCTACGGCTGTTTTTTTGTTTTGTGATGATTGTTCATGAGTCGCTTGTTTGTTCTGAGCAGTTAAACTGCCCAATATTCTTCAGAAAAATCCTCCAGGTTCCAAAAATTCTTCAGTTTTCCAGCATCTTTTGCCTATTTGAACCCTTTCCAGCAGTGACTGTATGATTTTGAGATGATCTTTTCACACTGAGGACAACTGAGGGACTCAAACACAACTAATAATTAAAAAAGTTTCAAACATTCACTGATGCTCCAGAAGGAAACACGGTGCATTAAGAGTCAGGGGTGAAAACTTTTTGAATTCGAAGATCAAGGTAAATTGTATTTAATCTGTCTTCCAGGAAACATGCAAGTATCTTCTGTTGCTTCCGAAGGGCAGTACTAAATGAAAAAAAAAAAAGACATTTAAACAAAATAAGAAAAATTTGAACATCTTCATCCTGTTCAAAAGTTTTCACCCCCCGGCTCGTAATGCATCGTGTTTCCTTCTGGAGCATCAGTGAATGTTTGAACCTTTTTAAATAGTTGTGTTTGAGTCCCTCAATTGTCCTCAGTGTGAAAAGATGGATCTCAAAATCATACAGTCACTGCTGGAAAGGGTTCAAATAAGCAAAAGATGCTGGAAAACTGAAGAATTTTTGGGATATGGAGGATTTTTCTGAAGAACAGAGCTCAGTTTAACTGCTCAGGAACAACAAGGGACTCAAGAACAACCATCACAAAACATAAAAACAGTCGTAGATCATCCAGGTAACCATACACAGTATTACGAATCAAGGGTTAACAAACTTTTGAACGGGGTCATTTTAATAAATTCAGCTATTGTTTTGTCTTGTGGACCATATGTAAACATTTTTTAAGTAAAATATCTTACTCAGGACAGTACTAAATAAAAAATAGCATGCATTTTGTATGATCTCTCTTGTTTTGTTAAAATTAGTCACATTTTCAAAGATTCTGCAAGGGGTTCACAAACTTTCAAGCAGCACTGTATGCTGACAGGCACAGACTGAATGCAATGATTGGACAAACATTTTTTGGTCCTGAGACTTCCACAGAAGATATATGTACATGTTTTAATATTTAGACCACTTCTATTATTGATTGCTATCAGAATACTGGTGAAGAGTTTCAACCAGTATAACAAAAAGTGTTTATAAAAATATTGCCTACCCTACCTTTAACTCGGCAAGTGTGTGATGCCTAGCGTCCAGCCTTTATTTGTTATATCACTATGGTGTCATATTCATATTGATTCTGTGTCTCAGGTGGCAGTGGCCAAGTTCTCCACCAGAGTTTCGGCTGTCTTTCATTTTGAGAACTTTGCCGTGAATCGAGACCCAGACCAACTAATGAAAGATGTGACCCAGGCACAGGGAGATACATACACGCCTTCTGCAATACGTTTTGTACTGTGAGTGAAGCCATAATTGTAATCACAATTATTTATTTGATTACTTGTACTGTTCAAACTCCACTGTACTGCCATATATTTGTTGTGCAATATAAATGGGTTCTGCTATGATGTGAAGCCAAAAAGTTGCTGTTTATTGCTCTTTCATCCCCCCTCAGTGAAGAGATGTTTTCTGAGAAGGTGGGAATGCGAAGCAACTCTCAGAAGTTATTGCTGGTGATCACTGATGGAAAATCAAATGACCCCAAAGAGGAATTTAAGAATGTAATCCTGAAAGCAAATGAACGAGACATCACACGATTTGCCATTGGGGTAATCATGAATAATGAAATAAATTGAAAGGAATATTCCAGGTTAAATACAGCTTAAACTCTATCATGCGGTTAGCACAGAACTCCTCTATTAGAGCTTATAAGTGCTTTCACACATACAGTCTTTTCTGGAAATTTTTTAGATTGGAGATCATTTGTGAACAAGACCTGAGAGGGAGTAAAATATTTCCGTGACGGGACCTTTTCAGAAATAAAAATAAATCTGTTCTTTCAATTTTCCATGATGAGAAGTTGTAATATTACCAGTAAAAATTCAGTAAATTATCATTATGATGCTATGTGTAAACAAAGAACAGGATTACCGGTCTGAGCACTTACAAAGTCTGGACACACTGACAATGTTTTTGTGTTCCACTGCAATGCTTACAAAAATACTATTATAAATTAATTTTGGAGAAATACTTTATATCAAAAAACTTCATTTTAAATGACCTTCTATTAATGCAATACAGCAGGGGTTCAAAACTCAGTTCCTGGAGGGCCACAACCCTGCAGAGGTCAGTTCCAACCCTGTTCCAACACACATACCTAATTTTCAAATCCATTAGAACCACTGGTTTACATCATGGCCAGTTTTGCAATAAGTGATAAAAAACAAACAAACAAAAGAAAACATAATGAGATAATCTTCGAAATCATTGTTTTTGTCTTGCATCACATAATGAAATTGGATGAACTCAGTGTTAATTTTCCACAAATTATTTTAATGGCAGATATGGTGCGTTTTCTGGAAAAGTAAATCTGGCCATTTTACAGTAATTTACAGTATTTATTGTATGAAAGTAGCTTATTTTAACCTATAATATTCCTTTGAATCGATTTCATTAAAAAATTAAAAATCTATTCCATAAATGCTGGTTATCTTATTTTTAATTAATAATGTGTGTATATATATATTCTTTTTTTTGTCAGGTTGGTAAGGAGTATTCTCATCCTGAGCTGGAGGTGATCGCGTCATCTCCTCAGTTTGTGTTTGAGACAGAGAGTTTCAGTGCTCTCACCACGATCCTAAACCAACTAAGGGAAAAAATATTCTCCATTGAAGGTACTGGGCAAAAGTAGAGAACTGACATATCTAAATAAGTCTCAATAAAGAAAATCCAACAAGCTATCTCTGTTGTGGAGAATTAAGTAAAGCCATATTTGTGCTGGAACAGGTGGATTTGTATCTGCACTGGTGTTTCGGCAAGAACACATAAGACTCATTTGAACCAGAGTTTCGAGTTTACTGTTTATTTAGTTTTGAGTAGTAACAATGAGTGGTCTGAAAATAGCAAACAATACCAAATATTTTAGATATACAGTTAATTCAATAACATTCACAGTAAACCTTGTTACATAATTAAAGTTGTTGCAGTACTTGGTCCACAAGATTTTGTCTAGAGTGCGCACATGGCATTAAATATGATAACGGTATGGAAACGGTTTTGTTGAGGATCTGTGCCACTGGCTGTCGTGTCGATGAGGTCTTCACAGGGGATAGTTGACACAATTTAGCTGACATTTCAGGGATGTGTTGTGGTCGTGTCTAGGTGCAGGTCCTCCATCTGATTTGGATATGGCCCGGATCCAGCTGACTACGGTAAACTTTGGGATAAACAGAGAGACTAATATTAGCGTAGATGCCATTCTTCTTATGATGTAACAAGTACATCGTGTGTTATAGGACGTGTTCCCGGTTCCGGCTGACCTAGTTTATGCAGCCTAACAATCCTTTAACAGATGTGAAAATATAAATTGATAATGTGTTATGTGTATGCCAGGTTAAAGAGATGCGTTTTTTAGTCTAGATTTAAACTGACAGAGTGTGTCTGCTTCCTGAACAATGCTTGGAAGACTGTTCCAAAGTTTAGGTGCCAAATAGGAAAAGGATCTACTGCCTACGGTTGATTTTGATATTCTAGGTATTGTTAACTGGCTAGAATTCGGAGATCGCCATAGACATGTAGGACTATAATACGTTAAGAGCTCGCTCAAGTACTGGGGAGCTAAACCCTTTAGTGCTTTTAAGTAATCAGCAAGATTTTAAAATCTGTCCGATGTTTAATAGGTAGCCATTGCAGTGTTGACAGAACCGGGCTAATATGGTCATACTTCCTGGTTCTAGTAAGAACTCTAGCTGCTGTGTTTAGGACCAGCTGTAGTTTGTTTATTAAATGTGCAGGGCAACCACCAAGTAGTGCATTGCAATAATCTAGCCTTGAGGTCATGAACGCATGAACTAACTGTTCCGCATTTGTCATTTAGAGCATATTAGTTTAGACGTAGATTAGTTATATTTTTAAGATGGAAGAATGTGGTTTTACAGATGCTAGAAATGTGGCTTTCAAATGAAAGATTGGTATCAAAGAGCACAACCAAGGTTCCTGATGACGAAGACTTAACAGAGCAGCCATCAAGTGTTCCAGATTATTACTTGCAGAGGTTTTTGGTCCAATAATTAGAATCTCTGTTTTTTCTTAATTAAGTAATAGGAAATTTCTAGTCATCCAATTTTTTATATCAGCTATGCATTCCATTAATTTTGTGAATTGGTAAGTTTCGTCAGGGTACGAAGAAATATAGAGCTGAGTATCATCAGCATAACATTGAAAACTAACAGCATGCTTCCTAATGATATCTCCCAAGGGTAGCATGTACAGAGTGAAAAGCAACCATCCTAGTACTGATCCTTGTGGTTGTTACGTGCGGTGCTGCAGGGAAGAGGCAATACACATAAATCCACAAAGAAAGGGTCTTTAATCAACGTAGGAGCAGGAAAAGCACACTAACACACCGTAAGCAAATAATAAGAACGGACAGGGAGTGAAGGGAGTGAGTCCATGATAAAGGGAGTGCTAATGATACAGTCCAGGTGCAGGTGATGAGTGCTGATGGGGAGATGACGAGGGAAGTGAGTGCAGGTGTGGAGACAGGAGGATCCTGGGAAATGGAGTCCGGGAACGAAGGGAACTGTGACAGTGGTACTCCACACTGAATTTATGATCGGTATGACATCTCTTCGTTTACTGCTACAAACTGATAATTGTCAGATAAGTATGATTTGAACCATGCCAATGCAATTCCACTAATGCCAACATAAGTTTAGAGTCTATTCAAAAGAATGTTGTGGTTGATAGTGTCAAATGCAGCACTAAGATCTAGTAACGCTAATAGAGAGATACAACCACGATCTGATGATCATTTGAGCAAATCATTTGTAACTCTAATGAGAGCAGTCTCAATACTATGGTCTAAATCCTGACTGGAAACCCTCGCAGATACCATTTCTTTCTAAAAAGGAACATAGTTGTGATGATACTGCCTTTTCTAGTATTTTTGACAGAAAAGGTAGAGTCAAGATCGGCCTGTAATTGACTAATTCTCTAGGATCAAGTTGTGTTTTTTTAATAAGAGGTTTAATAATAGCTAGCTTAAAAGTTTTCAGTACGTATCCTAGTGACAAAGATGAATTAATGATATTAATTAATGATCCATTTTTCTGGCTGCTCTTTTAAGGGCCAGAGTGTGCTTGTTATACCACGGCGTTGGACTATTTTCCTTAATCTTCTCGCAAAGGAGCAACTGTGTCTAATGTGCTGGAGAAAAGAGAGTCAATAGTTTCTGTTGCAACATTGAGTTCTTCTAAGCTATCCGGTATGCTAAGGAGATGAAACTGATCAGGAAGATTATTTATAAAGCAATCTTTAGTGGTAGAAGTGATAAGTGAGTTTTGCAGCCTTGGCTAAATGTAGTATACACGAGACTAGATAATGATCTGAGATGTCATCACTCTACTGCAGAATTTCAATGGCATCAATATCGATTCCATGTGACAATATTAGATCTAAAGTATGATTACGGCAATGAGTGGGTCCTGACACGTGTTGTCTAACTTAGTTTAAAATGTCTATAAATGCCAATACAAATGCGTCTTTTTCATTATCTACATGGATATTAAAATCACTAACAATTATCTGCAATTATCTGCAGCCAGTACTAACTCTGATAGAAAATCAGCAAATTCTTTGATAAAGTCTGTATGGTGCCCTGGTGGCCTGTATACAGTAGCCAGCACAAATGTCAAACGAGATTTATCACATACACTACATAATGTTACATAAAGCACCATCACTTCGAAGGAATTATATTTGAAAGACTTCTGAGTTATACTGAAGATATTACTATTAATTACAGCAACCTTTGCCTTTCAGATGAGGCTCGTGTTTATAACAGTAATCTTGAGGGTTAGACTCATTTAAAGTAATGTAATCGTCTGGTTTTTGCCAGGTTCCTGTTAAACACAGCACATCTAGTTTATAATCTGTGATCATATCATTTACAATAAGTGTTTTTGAAGAAAGGGATCTAATATTCAGCAACCCAAGATTTATCATTTGTTCTTCTGTATTATATCTGTTTTTTATTTGTTGAACATCAATTAAATTTTTACCCTTAAATGGGTTTGGGAGTTTTTTGTATTTACTAAATCGGGGAACAGACACAGTCTCTACGTGAAGATATCTAGGTGAAAGAGTCTCTATGTGTTGGGATTTATCAGACGTCTGTGACGTGAGTGTAACGAAGCGGGACTCAGGGTAGGCTCCATTTGCAAGCTTTATTAAACAGAGTTCGTAGTCAAACAGGCAATGGTAGGACAACAGCAGACAGGTATGGCGGAGAGCAGGCAGAATCGTAGTCGGTGAACAGGCAATAGGTCAGGGCGGGCAGATAACAATCACAAGTCCAGTAAACAATAAACAGTCCAAAGGCAGGCAGCAGAGAATCGTAGACGGGGAACAGACTAGATCAAAAACTGGCAGACAAACAGAATGGTAAACGCTCAGAATTGTAACCGTAGTAAACAAGACCTCGCAAACTGTATGTGGATGTGAGTGGCTTAAATAGTCCAGGTAATGTGCTGCAGCTGGGTGTGGTGATTACTGATGGATGGAGTGAGTGCAGGTGATTGGCAGGGAGGATTATGGGAACTGGAGTCCGGGAATGACTGGAATGTGACAGTGAGACAGCTAGCAGACGGTCGGTTTAGCCAGTCTGTCTGCTTCCTGACCTGGGCCCCAGTTTGTCATGTTTCAGATCTAAAGGCCCTTTCACACTGAACGCGAAATTCGGTACAAATTTTCGCCGCGATGACGCTCTTGAATTGAAACAATAGATCCCTATGGAGCCTTTCACACTGGGCGCGAACATTCGTGGCGCGTAATAGCAAGGATTTTTTTTTTTGACCTGTGTGTCGATTTTTTTCCCCCCTGTCGCTTGGCGATGAAACGGGCCGTCCAATTAGAGCTGCGCTTTAGATCACGTGCCCGGAGCAGTTGCACAGAAGGGCGAGAGTGGTGGCGCTGTTTCGAAAACTAGTGTAAACAAACACCGAAGAAGAGTATCCAGGAGGCGATATAATATAATTTTTTAGTCATTTTCCACTGAATTATGTGATCACTGTCTGTTTTCTTCCATGTGCGCGAGTGTTATGATTATGAGAGCACGTTTTGGATCTGTCAGTCATCATGTAAGCATATCTCCTGCTCTTCCGTATATAAAAAATGAGAGAAACATTTTCTACAGACAAAATATGAAGGCAAATAGATAGGATTATGACGATATGTTTTCTGTGTGTTTTTTATGCAGCTCATGGTATTTTTTTTATAACAATAAAGGATGTTTATGACAAATGATAAGCAGATTTAGCGTTCAATCCATTATAAAACATACAAAGAATGCATGTCTGCCCATTATCGAATCAAAAACCACTTTAGATCATAATCAGAGGTTATTACAATAACTCGATGATGGTTTAAAGTGTGTTTTGAGCAAAGACATTAATAATCATATAAATTTTGAAATGTAGCTTAATGCTTGTACCTCTAATTATATTTTAAGATGTATTCTTGTAAGCATTAGATAGTTTGTGTTTCTAATGTACTACAAAACTTTATTTATCTTAACGCTGTATATTATGCAGTGGACGATGTTAAAGCCATGTACGAGACAAATACATGAGGACAAATGCATTGTTGATCGGCGCCACCTAGCGTGCAGGCGTGAATTAGCAGAAGATGATCAGTCGTTTCACGTTCGGTGTGAAAGGTCCGTTCTTCCGCGATTCACCTTGCTTTTTCGCATCGCGTTCAGTGTGAAAAGGCCTTAAGACTGTGCCATATTACTAGAGAGAAAAGTGGCACCATCCCATGAGGGATGGATACCATCTCTTTTCAGCAGGTCAGGTCTGCCCCTAAAAACTTTTCCAATTGTCTATGAACCCTATATTATTCTGCGCACACCACTTAGACAGCCAGCCATTGAGTAAGGACAGTCTGC
This sequence comes from Mylopharyngodon piceus, assembly GCA_039654765.1. Taxonomy (NCBI): domain Eukaryota; kingdom Metazoa; phylum Chordata; class Actinopteri; order Cypriniformes; family Xenocyprididae; genus Mylopharyngodon; species Mylopharyngodon piceus. The sequence goes on along the minus strand of CM077443.1, from coordinate 41,477,094 downwards.
TAAGTATCTCATCACTCTGGCGAACAGCAAGAGGGCCAGAGCAAATTATAGTGTCTGACATCGTACTTGCGAGTTCACACACCTTTTTAATATTAATTTTAGTGTTCTCCGACTGGCGAAGTTGAACATCATTAGTGCCGACATGAATAATAATCTTAGAGAATTTACGATTAGTATTAGCCAGCACTTTTAAATTTGCTTTGATGTCAGGTGCTCTGGCTCCCGGCAAACGTGACTATGATGGCTGGTGTCTCTATTTTCACGTTCCGTGTAATTTAATTGCCAATAACTAGGGCACTTTCAACAGGATTCTCAGTGGGTGCGTCACTGAGTGGGGAGAATTTTTTTGAAGTTTTAATTGGAATGGGACAGTAGTGTTTTGCCCCACGACTATGCCGTCTCACAATCACCCAGTTGCCCTGCTGCACGGGCTCTACAGCCGGAACTGAACAATGTATGGGTTTTACTAAGCTAGTCACATCCAAAACAGTATCTAGAGCCCTTGCATTCTTACTATCCTCTATTAAAGTTTGGATGCGTGTCTCTAATTCTGAAATCTTCTCTGTCAGCCTATTTCCCTGCATTTATGACATGTGAATCCCTTGTCGCTGACAGAGAAAGCTATGCTAAACATGTGACAGGCAGTGCAAGTAACAACAACAGGGGAAGATGACATGACTCACCATGTTTGTTGACTGATTCCGGCTTACCACAGTTGTTTGATGGACTCGTAGAAAAAGGAGCGCACGAGAGAAAAGATGGTAGGCATGGTTGACAAGTTAGCAGGCTAGCGAAATGCTAACACGTTGTGATAGTGATTTAGATTAAAAGAAACAAGGTAGCGATGTCAGATTAATGTGACAGGCAATATTAGATAATATCAGATATATGGTGATGAGTAAATTATATTTCATAATATAAAAAACAAAGAATGATAGTAAATAGAGATTCAAAACAGAGCTATATGGAGCTACATATGCAAACCACTCAGCAGCGAGGCAGACAGGAGCAATCGATCAGGCAGGAGCAATTGTGATCAGGCAGGGAGCAATCGTGATCAGGTTATACACAAATATAAACAAATGAAAATATAAATAACCACCCAGAGATATTACTCACAATATGAAATTACTCATTAAATATAACATAGGTGAACTTTGCCGCTTAGGGGGAATTGCTGCGACGGTGAGCGTTTTTTGGAGAGGTGCACGTCAGGCTACGCCGTAGGCTACGCGTGCACAGCCTATGCCATAGCTACAGCGCACACTCGACACAGAAGTATAAATCAGCCTTAACAGGTCCGGGGTTAGGTCTTATCTTTAACCTTAATCTTGACAAATCTGATATGGCCATCAGAACTTTAGCTAAGGAGAAAAGTCTGAGCACAGTGTATGATGTTATTGAGATCTCTTATGAAACTTCAGAAAAGACAAGTGTGAGAGATCCAGTGTCTCTAGCTAAGGAGAAAGTCTGAGCACAGTGTAATGTTGTTGAGATCTCTTTCAAACTTTAGAGGAGCAAAAGTGAGAGCTTCAGAGTCTTTAGTTTAGGAGAAAAGTCTGAGCACACTGTGTGATGTTATTGAGATCACAGTGTGTGATGTTGTTAAGATCTTTTCTGAGTCTTTATAGGAGACAAATATGAGCGATCCAGTTTTTCTAGCTAAGGAGAAAAATCTAAGCATACCCAGATACCATGTAATAATTGAAACAATGTTGAGTCAGTGTTGATGCGTCAATGCTAATTGCATTGAATTAACGTTACAAAGTGATGTTGCTTCAGTATCACTCTTGCACCCTCAGTTAATGTTAAAGCAATGTTGAGATTTCAGCCACAAATCACTGTTGGTTCAATGTCACTGTCTCCACCGATGTGTGCTGTCGACTTTCATAAAAATTTCAGTGCTAATCTAACATACATTAAACATTGAAATATCAGTCTCAACTAAAATGATGGCTTGGATCAAAACTCAACATTGTATCAGTGTCACCATGCTATCTGGGTAGTGTGTGATGTTGTTGAGATCTCTTCTGAATCTTTAGAGGAGACAAATGTGAGTGATCCAGAGTCTCTAGCTAAGTAGAAAAATATGAGCACAGTGTGTGTGTTACAACACAGAAGGGGACAGAGACACTGCTGGAATAGTTAAGATGTTTATTGAACAACCAGGATGGCAGACAGAGTGCAGGTGAGTGAGAACAGGTGAACTGGCTGGCAGATGTGATCGTAGAGCTGATACTTGTCTTGTGTTTGCAGGAATGACGGGAAGCCGGCAGACTTGAAGCAGATCAGACACAGAGTAACTCACTGGAGATGAGGAGAACATGAGGGAACGAGGAAGCACGCTGGAGACAGGTGAGTATCTTCGTGGGAGTTCTTAAGGTAAGCAGAGAGGCAAGTCTTTGCATTAACGAGACCGGACAGTGACTGAGTGTGAGGCTGTGTCTTTTGTAGTGCTGTAGATGAGGGTGCTGATTGGTGACAGGTGTGTGTGGTTAGTACTCTGGTGATGATGTGCGCTGTGTCTGTGTGAGTGTAGAGCCTGGCGTGTCTGTGACATTACCCCGACGTCATGGTGGTCGGCCTCTGCCACGCGGTGCTGGTCTGTCGGGATGAGTGGCATGGAAGTTGTCAAGCAGGCTGGGGTCGAGTATATCATTCCTGGGGACCCATGAGCGCTCCTCGGGACCGTAGCCCTCCCAGTCCACGAGGTACTCTAGGTGACCACCACGGCGCCGGGAGTCCAAGATGTCTCGAACCAGGTAGGCAGAACCATCATCCACAGTGAGAGGAAGGGGGCTTCCTCGGCTTCGCCAGGCTCTGTGGAGAGAGTAACAGAAGGAGGATGAGGCTTAAGAAGGGAAACATGGATTGTGGGGTGAATCTTGTACTCGGGAGGTAATTGGAGCTGGTAGGTGACGGGGTTTATCTGCCGGAGGATGGTGAAGGGGCCAATGAATCTGGGACTCAGTTTCCTACAGGGCAGGCGCATCCTGATGTCCCGTGTTGACAGCCAAACCTTCTGTCCTGGCTGGTAGTTGGGGGCGTCAGAGCTGCGAAGGTCGGCTGTCAACCTGCGCCTGCGTAGGGCTCGTTGGAGTTGATGATGTGCTGAGTCCCAGACCCTCTCGCTCTCCCGGAACCAGTAGTCGACTGCTGGAACATCCGAGGGTTACCCAGTCCAGGGGAACAGTGGGGGTTGGTACCCGAGCACGCACTGGAACGGAGTGAGTCCGGTGGTTGGTTGACGAAGCGAGTTCTGTGCGTACTCGGCCCAACCCAGGAACTAGTTCCAGGAGTCCTGGTGGCCGTGACAGAAGGTACGCAGGAAGCGGCCGATCTCCTGTATCTTCCGCTCCATCTGCCCGTTCGTCTGGGGATGGTAGCCGGAGGAAAGGCTTACGGTCACACCCAGGAGGTTGAAGAATGATCTCCAGACTCTGGAGATGAACTGTGGTCCACGGTCAGATACGATATCTTCAGGAATTCCATAGTATCTGAAAACACAGTTAAACATTAGTTCCGCAGTCTCCATAGCAGTGGGTAATCCTCGGAGGGGAATTAAGCGACATGACTTTGAGAACCGGTCCACAACCACCAGAATGCATGTACAGCCATCAGATACTGGAAGATCACACTCCCAGGTGTGACCAGGGGCGATTCGGAACGGGCAGAGGATGGAGTTTACCGGAGGGAAGATGGCGTGGACTTTTGGCGATGGCGCATTCCTTGCATCCCTGCACGTACCTTCTTACGTCTGCTGCCATGTTCGGCCACCAGAAGCGTTGTTTCAACAACGAGAGGGTTTCATTGACCCCAGGGTGGCCAGTGCCCAGTGACGAGTGTGAAGAGTGGATGAGGGGAGTGCGCCGTGTCCGGATGACGTAGAGCAAACCTGGTGGGCAATCCAGCGGAGCGTTGGTGGAGGCATTGGACTCAGGAAGAGTTTCTTCAGACCAGACTATGGGAGTAACAAAGAGCTTTTCGGGGAGGATGGGCTCAGGGTTCTCTGGGGTATCGTCGGGACCATAGATGCGAGAGAGGGCGTCAGCCTTTACGTTCTTGGAACCTGGGCGATAAGTGATGGAGAAATTAAACCTGGTGAAGAAAAGAGCCCATCTAGCTTGACGAGGGTTTAATCTCTTGGCATTCCGTAGATATTCCAGGTTTTTATGATCTGTGAGGACGGTGAATGGATGTTGGGCTCCTTCGAGCCAATGCCTCCACTCCTCCAGGGCGAGCTTGATGGCAAGTAGCTCCCTGTTGCCGATGTCGTAGTTAACTTCCGCCGGGTTGAGTTTGCGGGAGAAGAAGGCACATGGGTGTAGTCTACTTGGGCTCCCCTGCTGCTGGGATAGGACCGCTCCCACTCCTGTGGTGGAGGCGTCAACTTCCCCGACGAATGGCTTTTCTGGGTCCGGATGAACCAGGAGGGGAGCGGAGGTGAAGGCTGTCTTGAGTGTGGCGAAGGCTTGTGTGGCTGCTGGAGTCCAGGACAGAGACTTGGGCTTACTGCGCAGGAGGTCCGTGAGAGGGGTGGTGATGATACTGTATCCTTGGATGAAACGGTGGTAAAAATTGGGAAAACCAGGAACCTCTGGAGTTCTTTTACTGTCGTGGGAATGGGCCAGTCTTTGATGGCGGAAACCTTCCTCTCGTCCATCTTGATGCCACTGCGGTCGATGTTGTACCCAAGGAACTGCACTGAGGGCTGGTGGAAGGTGCATTTTTCGGCCTTTAGGAACAGGTTGAATGCCCTCAGGCGTTGCAGGACCTCCGCAATGTGGCGGCGATGGTTGGCCAGGCTCCGGGAGTATATCAGGATATCATCGATGTATACCAGGACTGATTTGTGCAGGAACTCCCGGAGCACCTCATGGATGAAGTCCTGGAATACGGAGGGGGCATTGACAAGTCCATACGGCATGACCAGGTATTCATAGTGGCCAGTAGGGGGTCACAAAAGCCGTCTTCCATTTGTCCCCCTCACGTATCCGGATGAGGTTATACGCGCTGCGGAGGTCCAACTTGGTGAACACAGTGGCACCTCGGAGGTGTTCCAATGCCGAGGGGACGAGAGGAAGTGGATATCTGAATTTAACTGTTATCTGTTGAGAGCTCTATAGTCTATACAGGGCCGCAAGCCTCCGTCCTTCTTCGCCACAAAAAAGAAACTTGAAGCAGCAGGGGAAGTAGACGGGTGTATGTAGCCTTGTGACAGAGCCTCTTTGATGTATTCCTCCATGGCCTTCTCCTCCGGGATGGACAGTGAATAGATCTTTCCTCTGGGCACTGGCTCACCGGGAAGCAGATCTATGGCGCAGTCCCATGGCCGGTGGGGAGGCAGCATGGAGGCTTTCTTGGGACGGAAGACATCACTGAAGTGGGAGTAACATTTCGGGATGTCCGTGGAACGATTCTCTAGGGGACTTTCAATAGATGTAGCATAGACGGGAACTTCTTTGGAACGTGGAGAGCTAGGAACAGGAAACTCAGGAAAGCAATCTTCGAAACATTTGTCACCCTACTTCAGGATTTCTCCTGTCCGCCATGAGATGACAGGGTTGTGCTGCTCAAGCCAGGGGCGCCCTAAAATCACGTCAGCAGTGGAATCCTCCAGAACCAGCAGATGGATATCCTCAATGTGAAGGATGCCGACTTGGAGTTGAATGGGGCCAACGCTGTAGCGAACTTGTCTTAATGGTTTTCCAGTTACCGAGTGGATTTGGTAGGTCTTCGGCGTGGCTGTTGTTTTGAGCTGAAGCTGGCGACAGAGGACTCCGGAGATGAAATTCCTGGCTGACCCAGAATCGAGGAGGGCATTAACTGGAAGACATAAATCGGCAGCAGTAAGGTTGACAACAATGGTAAGTGGTTTCATCTTATTCAACGAAGGAATGATAACACTCACCATGGGACGAGCGGGGCGAGTGGGGCATTCAGAGATGTAATGCCCAGCTTGACCACAATAGAGGCATAAATTCTGGGTCAGCCGCCTCTGTCGCTCAGTTGAAGACAGACGGGAATGTTCAATTTGCATGGATTCGTTGGCTGGTTCTGGGGAGCTGACGGATTCTGGTCGGCGGAGAAGAGAGGTGAATAACGACTGGCCCTGGTGCTCTTCGAGACACGACTGCATACGAGTGGCAAATCTGATGGAGAGTTGGATGAAACGTTCAAGCCCGGTGGAATCCTCGTATGCAGCGAGATGCAACCGCACACGTGGATCCAGACCTTGACGATATGTTGTTATGAGGGCCTGTTCGTTCCAACCTCTAGAAGCAGCAAGAGTTCTGAATTGAAGAGCATAGTCAGTCACAGACATTGAGCCTTGTTTCAATTGATATAATCTCTCACCAATCGATGAATCCCAGGCAGGTTTTCCAAAAACTTCTTTAAAGTGAGCGGTGAAACTGGCGAGGGACTGGGTAATCGGATTTTTCTGTGTCCAGAGCAGTTCCGTGAGTTCCAGACTTGAAGCAGATCAGACACAGAGTAACTCACTGGAGACGAGGAGAACACGAGGGAATGAGGAAGCACGCTGGAGACAGGTGAGTATCTTCGTGGGAGTTCTTAAGGTAAGCAGAGAGGTAAGTCTTTGCATTAACGAGACCGGACAGTGACTGAGTGTGAGGCTGTGTCTTTTGTAGTGCTGTAGATGAGGGTGCTGATTGGTGACAGGTGTGCGTGGTTAGTACTCTGGTGATGACGTGCGCTGTGTCTGTGTGAGCGTAGAGCCTGGCGTGTCTGTGACAGTGTGATGTTGAAATCTTGTCTGAATCTTTAAAGGAGACAATTGTGAGAGTGTTAGTGTTTTTGTCTCAGGAGACAAGTGTGAGAAGCAGGAGATTCCAGCAAAAGTCTCTATTTGATGTTAAAGTAACCTAATTTTTGCCTAGGAGAAACATTTGAGATGTTAAGGAGATCGCATTTTTGATTTTTCTTTCCTCTGGGTGTGTTCATCTCTCTCACGCTACCGATCTATGGTAATAATTTTCCACAGTACAATTCATTACTGCTCCGCAGAAGTTCAGCTGTTTTTCCCTGCACATAAGATAATGAAGCTCAGCATGAAGTTATTACATTTCTTTTGCTCATTATCTTTCATATTAGTACATATAAACAGTAGTGTTCGATAGGCTACTTTGAAGAATTGCAAGTATGTAGCCACGGAAAGAGCTGTTCAAAGCAGAAACTTTAATGATTTACAATACTGTAGTCTTTTGAGTCGTCTTAATAATGGAATTCAGATTTAAAAATGGGATACAACTGTGATAGTAGATAAAACTTGACAACAACAACTAGGAGTACAAAAAATAAAAACTCCTAGGAGTTGGACGTGCTCCTTAAGATGACTACAGTATTGTAAATCATTAAGGTTTCTGTTAAACACTGCTCTGATTGAATGAATCCTTAACACACTCTCTCTGTTGCTGTAGGAACTGACATGGGGAACTTCAGCTCTTTTCAGATGGAATTATCACAGGGTGGCTTCAGTGTGGCCCTCTCTGAGGTCAGCAACATTTCACTATATTTTTAAAATGTTTTCAATTAATAAAAAGTATATAGTTAACACTTTACAATAAGGTTCATTAGTTAACATTAGTTAACATGAACTAATAATGAACTGCACTTATACAGCATTTATTAATCTTTGTTAATGTTAATTTCAACATTTACTAATACATTATTAAAATCTTGTTAACATTAGTTAATGCACTGTGAACTAACATGAACAAACAATGAACAATTGTATTTTCATTAACTAACATTAACAAAGATTAGTAAATACAGTAACAGATGTATTGTTCATGGTTAGTTCATGTTAGTTAATACTAATGTTTAACTAATGAACCTTATTGTAAAGTGTTACCAGTATAATTTATGTTAACAAGTAATAGACCCTGCTGAAAAATCCAGCATAAGCCAGCCGGTCTAGCTGGTGAACCAGCACTGTCATGCTGTTCTCAAACAAAACTGAGCAGGTGTAACTGGTGCAATTTATATAATATATATTTAGCAGGGGAGGTTTTCAACCTGAATGAAAAAAAATGAAAAAAATCTTCATATTAACACTGTATATTTAATAGAATGCACAGCTGAATGGAACAGAGTATAGAAGTTTTTAAATGTAGAATTTCTTTGAACTTACCATCTTAAATAAAATAATGAAAAAATAATGAGATGCGAGGCAATAGCCAGAGGTGCCTGCTTGGTGTATTTGTATACATAGAACAACAAGATGTTCTGCCTGCTTTAACTAGCTTGACCAAGATGGTGTACCAGCCTTGCACCCCACACTCTTAAAAATAAAGGTTCTTTATGGGTTTCTATGGTTCTAAGGTTAACATCTATGGAACCTTTCCACTGCACAAAACGTTCTTTACAGTGGAAAAGGGTTCTTTAGATTATTAAAATGTTTTTCACACTAAAAAATGGTTATTCAGAGGCATCGCTGTGAAAACACCCTTTTGGAACCTTTATTTTTACAGTACATTTTAGACTACCCTGCACTCTTAAAAATAAAAGGTTCAGTGGGGTTTTTGTATAGAACTATAGGGTTCTTGACTCATGTTTAATGGGTTATTTCAATTTTTTCTAGTGATAAAGTGTTTATGAGCTGTTTAATTCATAAAAAAAAAATAATTCAAATTAAAAATGAATTAGAAAATGAATCAATTAAAACTAAATCCATAAAATGATCTCATGATGGGAAACCTTAAAAGGTTCTATATATGAAACACCTGACAGAACTCTTTCAGATTCTACATAGAGCCATTTCTTCTAAGAGTATGAATTCACTAATAAATGACCAACTTGGACTACCTAGAAACCATATAAAAGCGGCTACATTCACAAGCAGGTTTTAGAATTTTCAGGAAGGTTCTCCTAGTTATGCAATAACAAATTATATAAATGAAGTTTCATTTCTCTTTGCTACTGTAGGGTTTGAGGATGTTTGGAACAGTTGGAGCATACTCCTGGTCAGGAGGAATAGTGCAGGATTTCACACATCAGATGCTGAATTCTTCATTCATTAATGCCACTAATATGGAGGAGGACATTAGAGATTCCTATCTGGGTATGGCACCATTCATTAATTATTTTTTCTATTTTTTGGCAGATTTTTCACTTTTTTATCATCACTTATAGGTTACTATTTCACATACTTTAAATACTCATATTCATACAACGCTCTATTGTTATATATTAAACTTTTGTGGGTAACTTGCCTTGCAGAGTAGTGCTAAGGACATACATAATACCAACTAGAAAATGTAAAAATCTAGATGAAAATTACAGTAGGGGAGAGAGAGGTGGGAATGGGATAAGAGTGTGAATTTGAGTCAGATTTGAACCCATGTTACTGGCATTGTCAAGTCAAGTCATCTTTATTATATAGCGCTTTATACTACAGTAACTATACAGGTTGTTTCAAAGCAGCTTCATGGTAATAAATAATCAGTCTTGCAAACTTAATCAAATTGAAATTCATACAGATTTAAATTCTGCTGGAAAGCAGCTCTACAGAAGACAATACCCTGCTTTGAAACAGCAATTCCATGTTGGTCCAGGTTGGTTTAGTCTGAGACCAGCCACCCGGACAGCTGCTGCAACCATCGGTTTGCATAACCAAAGAATTTCTGCACAAACTGTCAGAAACCGTCTCAGGGAAGCTCATCTGCATGCTTGTCGTCCTCATCGGGGTCTTGACCTGACTGCAGTTCGTCGTCTTAACTGACATGAGTGGGCAAATGCTCACATTCGATGGCGTCTGGCACTTTGGAGAGGTGTTCTCTTCACGGATGAATCCCGGTTTTCACTGTACAGGGCAGATGGCAGACAGCGTGTATGGCATCGTGTGCGTGAGCGGTTTGCTGATGTCAATGTTGTGGATCGAGTGGCCCATGGTGGCGGTAGGGTTATGGTATGGGCAGGCGTATGTTATGGACAACGAACACAGGTGCATTTTATTGATGGCATTTTGAATGCACAGAGATACCGTGATGAGATCCTGAGGCCCATTGTTGTGCCATTCATCCACGACCATCACCTTATGTTGCAGCATGATAATGCACGGCCCCATGTTGCAAGGATCTGTACACAATTCCTGGAAGCTTGAAACATCCCAGTTTTTGCATGGCCAGCATACTCACCGGACATGTCACCCATTGAGCATGTTTGGGATGCTCTGGATCGGCGTATACGACAGCATGTTCCAGTTCCTGCCAATATCCAGCAACTTCGCACAGCCATTGAAGAGGAGTGGACCAACATTCCACAGGCCACAATCAACAACCTAATCAACTCTATGCGAAGGAGATGTGTTGCACTGCGCACATGCACACTTTTGTGTGCATAGAAAAAGTCTTAGATCTTTGAGTTCAGCTGAAAAATGGGGGCAAAAACAAAAGTGTTGCGTTTATAATTTTGTTCAGTGTACAATTTAACAATTATATCATTGTCTATTTTTGTAATTAGGTCCTAAGCCCTAAGGGGCGAAGTGCCCTATTGTTTTCCTAAGGATTATTAGGGCCCAAGCCCTGATAGGGGCACACGTCAGCCATTAGGGCCGGGCTGAAGCTGGTACTGCGAGACAATGAATTTATGCCGAAAAAAGGGAAACAGGACGTGAGTTATATCTCGTCGAGTCGGACAACTTTTTATTTTACAGTCTTTAGCTCTGACCAACAGGAAGTCAGCTATTCTGGTTTGAATGTGGATTTTTTGAAAAATCAGGCTCTGAATTTTTAACTACTCCTCCAAGGAGATTCAAGCGATTCACAACAAACCTTCTGAACATGATGGCAACACATTGAGAATGCTAAATTGTGAACAGATATTGGATATCTGGAACGGTGTTGCCATGGCGAGGGATTAAATTAATGTCAAAAAAGGAAACAGGAAGAGTCTTGTCACGTTCAGTTCCGTTTAGTTTCAGTTTGTATGGACTTTGTTGTCATTGATCACATGTGTTCCTTTGTTCTATGTTCCCGCCACGATCTGTCACCATGGACACTAATCATCATCATCATCAGCTGTTTGTCATTTGAGTTAATCATCTGTGTCACTACTTAAGTTGTTTTCTGTCATGCACTCCTGTTCTGGTCACCGTAATATCATGTGTTTGCACTACCTGTCTGCCTGCTTGTCTGTGTTAAAGTTATATTATTAAATGTTTGGAATTGTTCCTTCTGCCTTCGTCTGCCTTTCTGCAAGCACGTTACAGATGACCGGACCCAGAATGGATTACGCTATGAAGTTTGCAGTTGTGGCTCAGGAGAGCCATGATTTTTTTATCTTTTTCAAAAAGTTTTTTTCACCTTGCACTCACCTGCCCCTTTGACGACGAGACCCTGAAAAGACCCTGCCAGACCCAGAGCTGGAATCACCACCTCACCCCGGAAGTGGAGCTCCATCGTGAGTCTGACCAGGGGAGTGAACCCACGACATCTGCGGATGAGGGATTCGTGACGACGGAATTGGAGGACTGGCTGATTGACTTCAACGAGGACTTGTCACTTCTCACCCAAATATCCCACCATCAGCACTGTGTGCTAACAACACCATTGACTATTTTGAATTTGAACCATCTCCTCATCTACATGGACTGTGATTTAACCATTTCTCTGATGTCTGTGGAAGTTACCCTACTCACTCTGTTTTTCAAATGTACATAACAGATTTTCAATAAAATATCCAAGTCTCCAAGTCATTGACAATTACTTAAATTGTGTTATTTGCAATCCCCTGTTGTTAAAAATTTAGATAAATGATATGATGATATGATAATATGATGTAGCTCTTGCTCATTGGCTGTGGCTACCTTTACGTGTTTACGGACAGTTACATTGCTTATATTGCTGGAGCACCTCCTTTGTTTTATTTGGTGTGAAATCTTGCAACTGACCAAATATCCAAGTGTAGGACAACAATCTACATCATCATCATCAACCTTCATAACTCATCTCATCTACAGGTTCCCTTTATTTTCAACTGTTTATGCTCTCGAGCAGCTTACTCGTGGACTGGCTGAGAGAGTTCCAACTCTAGAGTATGATGTACAAACTTGCCTACAAAAGTTAAGTCAATGCTGTTCACAAACAGTTTAGCAGCCAGTGTAAGCTCCTGGAATAAAAATTGAATTACAAAATAGAAAGAGAATGTGAGAGAGTTAAACAGAGCCTTGAGTTAAGCATTCAAGATTTGGGAAAGTCAATGGTCGACTGTCTGAAGAGAAGAGACGCTCAAATTGATGCTAAGCTTAAGAGTTACGCTCGTGTTATATCTACTCCAGCTTCTCCTCCATTGTCTACACCAACATACCATGCAAGACCCAATCAAAATCCCAACTTACCAGACAATGTGAATGATGTATTTTATCGTCCACCTGTAAAAGCTGAATTCCTCAATTTAATTCTAAGAACGCTGTGAAGAGTATTTTGCAATTAGACCCCTCACAGATTCTGAAATCCTAGCATCCCTTACTTCTGTGCTAAAGGGTACGACTAAATACTGGTGGTTGGCTGAGAGAAGACATGTACTTACCTGGGAACAATTTAAACAAGAAATTTGCAAGCTTTCTTTACAGATGATTATGAAGCTGAAGCAGCTAAATGTTTTTTAGAAAGGAAATCATGTTCCAGAGAGTCCATTCGTGATTTTGCTTACCACTACCGAGCACTTTGTCTAAGATGGAAGAAAGAGATGACAGAGAAAGAGATTGTTCAAGCCATTTTGAGAAATTGTAACCCCAGACTTGCAAGTTTAATGGGAGGAAATGTAAAGGAAGTGAGTCAGTTGGTGAGGACTGGAACACAAATCGAGAGAGATTTTGAAGAAGCGAAGCTATATTGGAGCCAGGTTAATGCCGAAACCAAGAAAAGAAAATTCCCACTTGAACGAGATTCTCATCCCAAGTCAAATCATTCTTAAACACGCATTCTACAACCTATGACGTGTGTCCAACTTAAAAATTCTAACCTTGCCCCTACTGGTCAGAGGGAGATAGTTTCAAGCTCTGGTCGATACCGGAAGTTCACTTACAAGATACTGGAAGTTCACTTGATACAAGAGTCATGTTGGAGACAGCTGGGAAGAAATGAACAGCTAAAATCAAGCTGTGGTCAACTTTCAAGCAAGACAATGGCCAAGTATTACATGCTATGGGAGTATGGAGTTGCGAATGTGAAAGAAGGGAGGTGGACAAAGATTTTGTATTGATTTCAGAGGTCTAAATGCAAAGACGTATCTGCATGATTGCAGTTTTCAGTACCCTTGATCTTAAAAGTGGGTATTGGCAAGTCGAGATGGATCCTGAAAGCATTCACAAAACTGCTTTTGTGACACAATCAGGGCTATATGAATTTTTAAGGTTACCTTTTGGCCTCATTTCAATGTCTTATGGAATTTGTGTTTAAGGATCAGAAAGGAAAAACCTGTTTTGTGTACATTGATGATATTGTAGTGTACTCAAAGTCTGAGGAAGATCGTCTTAACCATCTGACAGAAGTGCTATTGGCCAACAATATGTTCTGACGTATGGAACACTCAATACCATGATTACCTCATATGTGCAAGACCATCATCGTCATTGGGACAGGTGGCTAGCAGAATTACGATTTGCTATCAGAAACTAAAAGAAAGTACGGGATTCACCGCAGCCGAAGTCATGCTTGGCTGCAAATTGAAAGGACTCTAGAGAGAGCTACTCTAAGACCACCTGATCCAAACAGTACAGCCTACCCTATCCTGGAAAGGTCAAAAGAACTAATCTAAACTGTGCAACGGAATGTCGAGCGGGTCCAGAGCAAACAACACAAATACTATAATCTACGAAGGTGATAAGTTCACTTTCAAATTGGAGATTTAGTATGGGTTCATACTAGGGCTGCCCCCTAATAGTCGACTAACCGTTAGTCGACGAGAAAAGGCTTAGTTAACCAAAATTTTATTAGTTGCTTAGTTGCAGGGAAAAAAATATCCACAGGAAGTGTAGTCATGAAGTATGTGACGGACAGATTATTAACAGCTGGACTATGTGGTAAATACAGTTCTTTGGGAAGGACATCCAAATGCTCGCCTATCATGGACCTCAAATATGGCTTATCATACGAAACATGTAAGTAGTAGCAACTTTACATGGCCGCTCGCTTTAACGTTAACCTAGAAAAATGTGGGCTATTCAAGTGTTTGTGCGGAGTGTGAAAGCTGAATAGTAGCGCGCTTACTGCATGGCAGCTAACATGGAGGCGCTGGTGCAATCACTTGCATTTTTGGTCATACAGATAAGAGTAATACATCTTTTGAATCTGTAAAGAACCTACTTTTATTTGTGTGCACTCGCAATAACAACAAAATGTTGTGCTTTTGTAAAATAATGAAAGCAAACAGGGTGCACTTTCTACCGTCTCTCTCTGTGAACTTGAGCACGCCAAAAAAAAAAAAGAACCGAAACTCGGTTCTTGCCTCACAGACATGAAAATTCTCCTGAAGAACTACTATTAATTATCTACTAATTAAGGTTCAAGAAAAATAACTATGAAGTAACTACTAATGAACACTCATACACAATTACATTGAGTTGTGGCCCTTTCTTACAGTATCTCACAAAAGTGAGTACACCCCTCACATTTCAGTAACTATTTTAGTATATTTTCTCAAGGGACAATACTATAGAAATGAAACTTGTATATATTTTAGAGTAGTCAATGTGCTGCTTGTATAGCAGTATAGATTTACTGTCCTCTGAAATTAACTTAACATACAGCCATTATTGTCAAAATAGCTGGCAACAAAAGTGAGTACACTCTAAGTCAGGGGTGGGGAACGTTGATCCTGGAGGGCCATTGTCCTGTAGAGTTTAGCTCCAACCCTAATTAAACACACCTGAAGCTAGTCAAGGTCTTCAGGGTTACTAAAGTTACAGGCAGGTGAGTGTGTTTTTCATGGTTGGAACTAAACTCTGCAAGACAATGGCCCTCCAGGATCAACGTTCCCCACCCCTGCTCTAAGTGATAACAGCTCTACATCTTTTAACCATGCAAAGCCACATGTCCTATTCATCATGTTCATGTTTTTGTCTGCTTGATAGGACAATACAAATTTGCGTATCTTGTATTAGAGCAGTTAAAATTTGGTGCTTTGAGTACAATTCTCTCATACTGACCACTGGATGTTCAACATGGCACCTCATGGCAAAGAACTCTCTGAGGATTTGAGAATTAGAATTGTTGCTCTCCACAAAGTTGGCCTAGGCTATAAGAAGATCGATAACACCATGAAACTGAGTTACAGCACAGTGGCCAGGGTCATACAGAGAGGTTTTCCAAGACGGGTTCCACTCGGAACAGGCCAAAGAAGTTGAATCAAAGAAGTTGAGACCTTGTGCTGTGCGTCAGGTGCAGAAGCTGGCTTCAAAAAACAGATGCATGAGTGCTGCCAGCATTGCTTTAGAGGTTGCAGAAGCAGAAGGTCAGCTTGTCAGTGCTCAGACCATACGCCGCACACTGCAACAAGTCGGTTTGCAAGGCCGTCGTCCCAGAAAGAAGCCTCTTCTGAAGCTGGCTCACAAGAAAGCCCGCAAACAGTTTGCTGAAGACAAGCAGACTAAGGACATGGATTACTGGAACCATGTTCTGTGGTCTGATGAGACCAAGATAAACTTGTTTGACTCAGATGGTGTCCAGCATGTGTGGCGACGCCCTGGTGAGAAGTACCAAGAAAATTGTGTCTTGCCTACAGTCAAGCATGGTGGTGGTAGCATCATAGTTTGAGGCTGCATGAGTGCTGCTGGGACTGGGGAGCTGCGCTTCATTGAGGGGAACATGGATTCCAAAATGTACTGTGACATTCTGAAGCAGAACTTGATGCCCTCCCTTCAGAAACTGGGCTGAACGGCAGTGATAATGATAATGATAATGACCCCAAACACACCGCCAAGATGACAACTGCCTTGCTGAGGAAGCTGAAGGTGAAGGTGATGGAGTGGCCAAGTATGTCTCCAGACCTGAACCCTATTGAGCACCTGTGGGACATCCTCAAGCGGAAGATATAGAAGCGCCATGTGTCTAACATCCAGCAGCTCCGTGATGTCATTATAGAGGAGTGGAAGAGGATCCCAGCAACAACCTGTGCAGCTCTGGTGAATTCCATGCTCAGGGGGATTAAGGCAGTGCTAGATAACAGTGGTGCTCACACAAAATATTGACACTTTGGTCACAGTTTTGACATGTTCACTTAGGGTGTACTCACTTTTGTTGCCAGTTATTTAGACAATAATGGCTGTATGTTGAGTTATTTTTAGAGGACAGTAAATCTATACTGCTATACAAGCTGCACATTGTCTACTCTAAAGTATATACACTTTTCATTTCTATAGTATTGTCGCTTAAGAAGATATACTAAAATGGTTGCTGAAATGTGAGGGGTGTACTTTTGTGAGATACTGTATTTACTAATCTTATCATGATTAAATGATCTAATCTTCATCAGTATTATGAAAATGCAATATTAATGAATAGATACATTTTTATAGAGGTTTTTGCCTGTGTGGTAATTAATTGTTTTGTGAGCGTGTTCTGTAAGAAATCAACTTCGGAAAGGAACCCCACTCCCACCCTAAATGCCTTGCCATAGCCAACTTACCTCAGATTAGTTTTTATATTTCATATACAGTACTGTGTGTCTGTTTTCCTCAGCATTACCATTGAGTAAATTCCTATATGTAAAGCAATGACTGAGGGAAAGTGAAAATACAGGGAACCCATTAGTAATTAATAAAGAATTATCAAATAATTCTACAGGAATTACTTTAGAACCTGAAACAGTATTCTAAAGTGAAAATACATTGAACCCATTGGTAATTAATAAAGAATTATTAGATCATTCAGCAGGAATTACTTAGACCCTGAAACAGAATTCTAAAGTGAAAATATAGCTGCAAGCAGCGATGACGGGCCCAAGCCCGGTGGCACTGCCAACCCGGTGGCTTCAGGGCTACTGTGCACGGCGGGCAATAGGCATTTAAAACAGGTAAACAGAGAAGGACTATGTCAAAGTCTTTTGAATACATCACATTTACTGCAGCAGTTGGTGCCATAGGCGCCGATCCCATTGGTGCTCAGGGGCTCGAGCACCCACGGAAATGTTCGAGCACCCACAGAAAAATACGAGATATTCTCCATTGATTTAACCAATGAAAAATCGATTGCAGCTTTCAGACACGATTATCTTCACCTTTGTATGGTTTATTTGAGGCCGTTTCTATTGTGTTATCTTAATGAAAAATGCCAAGTAATGCACGAGCACAAATCTTTCAGCTCCCAGGCGGATCTCCTTCACTCTCGCACTCAACTGGACGCGCGCTCAAACTCAAACTCTCTTCTTGCTCTTTCTCTAGAATGGTCTTCTTATTGTAAGTAAATAGGTATTTATTGAATTATTTTATTTAGTGAGCCACTACTGATCATCAGATATCAGTGAGAGCGCGACTCGCGACAACACTCATGGAAAGAATGTGCTTTTGTTTGGTTGGTAACATAGGCAGAATTTGCGGGTGGCACATGTCCCCAACACTTTTTTGAAACATTTTGCTGCACGGATAGCCTATGATGCAAATGAAACATCCATTTGATGTTAATTTGTGTTAAATGAGAAGCGATCTGGCGCTGGAATGTGTTGTTTTTAAATAATGTCGCTGTTTTCAGTTTTCGGAATGTTCTCTTGTAGCTCGTGCAGTCTTCATGAGCGCGTCAATCTATCACTAATGGTGTTGCGGCAACTCTCTATTCTTTCCAGCGAAATCATTAACAAAATGCACACAAACGTGTCCCTGCTCTTGCCTCTTTTGTCACGACCTGTCCCAGTCTAGGGGTTGGATGGATCGGTGACAATAAAACTGAAATAATAAGGGACTTTTAAAGAACGGCAATTCCTCCTCTCCTGTCCCAGCTCACAATAACCACGATGTTTTTAAATCGAAATTCTTTTCTTTATTCTCTTTCAAAACCAAATATTAACAGAAGCCTTTCTTTGGAAGGGGGTCTAGGCCAAAACAACAAACAAAAGGAGAACTAACTAAAGGGTTTAGAATAATGCTAGCTTACCTGACAAAGGAAATTATAAATGAAATACAACAATCTACCCTAGCTCCCCAACTAAACAAAAACAGGAGAAAACAAAATTGCACAAATTAAAGGTGGCGCTCCAAAGATAACAAATAAAGGGTGAAAGAAACAAGCGTCATAATCACAAGGAGTAGAATTAAATAAATAATGAGATGTAGGAATTCTCACTGAGTACTGTTTGGTAAGGGATCTCCGTCACACGTTTAGGAGAAAACAATTCTTACGCACTGACAACAACAGCATCGGTCACACAATAACAATGTTAAGAATAGTCTGGGGCAGGAGACAGAGGACAGGACACGCGTGGAGCCTCACAACGCGCTTGACACAGCTCAGCACCATCGTCCTCGTTTCTTGTTTTTAAGCGCTCCCGCTCTTCCACCTAACTTGCCGCAGCTGGTCCCAATCAAGCGGTGCTGCCAGAGAGAGAGAGAGAGAGAGAGAGAGAGAGAGAGAGAGACCGTGCACTACACACAATACATTACAATAAATGTATACACACACAAAACAATACGTCCATGACGTAACACTTTATATACAATCATTAATGAACATCTTTAGGGCCAGATTTACTAACCACTTGCGCCAGCGCAAACCCTCTTTTGGCATTAAAAAATTACTGTCGGGATTTACTAAAGACACGCAATGCAAAATTAGCGCTGAAAAGGCATGGACTGGGTTGTTTTTGTGGCTGACCTTATTGCATATGCATTTGTAGGAGTTTCCCTTTCAGACGCAAAATTTAATGGAGGAGAGTATTTAAATGAATCACGCAACGCGATTTACTAATCTTTGCGCTCGTCAATTTAATGGTATTTGCGCCATTATTTAACGCCCAAAAAAAAACATGAACCCGAAACGTCTGACTTGCATAGCAAAGGTTCTGCCACTAGACCACATAGGAATATGAATGGACAGAGAGAGGGAGAGAGAGTGTGAAAAATCCACATTCAAACCAAAATACCTGACTTCCTGTTGGTCGGAGCTAATGACTGTAAATTAGAAAGTTGTCCGGCGTAATAAGAACAATGTGTACCGAGTTTGGTGACTGTAGGTTAAACTAACACCCCACTTTTGTCAAAAGGTCACGCTATAGAGGCCCTCCTCCCCGCCCATTTCTAAGGCTTTGCCCATGTCTACTGGATGACAATCCTGACGTGTGTCGAGTTTCATGCAATTTGAAGCATGCTAAGAGTCTCAAAAGCATCCAAAACAATTATTGAAGTTTGATCTGTTGCTATGGCAACAGTGTTTGAAAAATATCAAAAACCTTTTCACAGGTCTACATTTGCCATGTCTTGACATTATTCTAATGAAGTTTGAAGCAAATCAGGTAAAAATAAGAGGGTTATCCAAAGCATTTTGGAAGTGACACACTTCCTGTTGCTGGTTGGTGGCGCTATAACTTTGACTCACAATAGTCACATCCATGTGATTGACCTCCTACAATGAACACACTGCTGAAATTTCATAAAAATCAATGTATGCAGAAGTTATAACACACTTCCTGTTTCCTTTATCTCACCATAAATACGTTGCCTTGCCACAGCCAAACCATTTGAGATATCAAAAATCCGTTCGCAATTTTACATCCTCAATGTCTTGACTTCATGCTGACCAAGTTTGATGGTGATCGGATTAATCGCCTAGGAGGAGTATATCAAATTCCAGAGCATGCGTTTTTCAAACAACCCATAATAGCCGACTTCCTGTTGAGTTGGCGTATAACTTAGAGCATGAAAGTTGTTAGGCCCGATGAGGTCTATATGTGTACCGAGTTTCATACTAATACATGCAAGCGTGTTTGATATACGGACCAAGTTTTCAGACTCCATTCAAGGGGGTGCCGTAGAACCCCTGTGCCACGCTGGGGTCCCAGCCTCTGCGGCATCCTAATGGCCGCAGATTCCAATGTGTGTGCCAATTTTCAAGAGTTTTTGAGCACGTTAAGGCCCCTAGAAAGCCACAGATAGTTGAAAAAAAAACAATTCTCCTTAGAAAAACAATAGGGCCCTGCGCCTTAGTGGCTTGGGCCCTAAATATAGGGAACCTATTAGCGATTAATAAAGAATTATTAGATAATTCTGCAGGAATTACTTAGAACCTGAAACAGTATTCTAAAGTGAAGATTTAAGGAACCCGTTAGTAATTAATAAAGAATTATCACATAATTCTGACTCAAATCAAACTTACACTCTGAAAAAAACACTATTAATGTAATAATCCTTTGTAAAATACATGACACAACAACTAGTTTACATGATCTCTTGCTTTATTTCAGATGAGAACATTTATTAATACAGCATATTTTATTCCATTTTAACATGTAGGCCTATACAATACTGCTTAAATTTAAACTTGTTTAACAAACATTTTAGAATCAAAAGTTAAAACATTTACAAACAATTCAAGTGTAATCAACCGGTCTCTGTTATCCCATTTTCATATGGTAGAGGTGCTGTATCTCGTGTGGAAGCTGGGCTCGTGTTCAGCGGGAAAACTTGTAACTTCAGACCGCCGCCCTGTTTTCACTCATTGCCGAAAGATGCTGTGACTGACTCCACAACCTGCCCATAAACAAACAGTGCACAGCTCTGAGAACATATTTTAACATTCTAAAGTAATTAGATTTAGTATGTTTATAAATAAAATAATGTGTTTTATGCAAGGAATCAGGCGTTTCCATCATGCAAAAAGACTGATGCGACACTCATTAGTTAGGTGACTAACATTGCATACCTTTATGTTGCTTTGCATAAAATAAAATGATTTACAGCACAGTAATGATTTACACAAATAAAATGTACACAAACTTGTATTTCGCCGAAGAAATGCACGGTGGCGCTAAGAACTGCTCTCTCCTGAAGAGGATGAAAATGCATGTGCTCAGTAGGGGGAACTACCCAACACTGAAAAAATAACCCAAAAAATGACTCAACAGCCTCATCACAGCATTTGGGTAAATAAATAAATAAATCATTTAATATCTGTGGTAAGTTGGATAGTTATGGCAAGGCAGTGGGGGCGGGGTTCCTTTCCGAAGCTGATTACTTTCACATGCGCACAAAGCAGTTATAACTACAGGTAAAAACTTCTGAACAAATTGTAGTAATGAGTCTTTTTGGGAGTGCAGCAAACGAAATAAATATTTCATTTCCATAATAATAAAAATAAGTGGTGGACTGTAACAAAGTAGTACAAAGTAGTTGTACTTTTACTCAAGTAATTTTGAAAATGAATTCAGCCTACTTTTACTAGAGTAATATTTTATTGGGGTATCTGTACTTTTGCTCAAGTACTTGATTTGTGTACTTCATCCACCGCTGATAATTAAATTAAAAAAGACGAAAGGGCCACAACCTGATTATTGTAGTGCCTAATTGTGTATGACTGTTCATAAGTAGTTACTTAATAGTTATTTTTCTTGAATAGATAATTAATAGTAGTTCTTCAGGAGGTATGACAGAATTCATTAGTTAATGATTAGCTAACTGTTACTTAAAATAATCATAAAATTGTATTACATACTGATTAGTTAACACATATTCCTTAATAGTTAACAATAGTGACTTAAGTGTTAATGAAGAATTACCTAGTTCTTCAGTAATTCCTTATTAGTTATGCAGTAAGTAAGAAACAGTATTCTAAAGTGTAAAATAAAATATTGTAAAATATTATTACAATTCAAAATAATATAATATTTTAATGTATTTCAGATGTAATTTATATCTGTGATCAAAGCAAAATTTTCAGCATCTTCAGTGTCTTCAGTGTCACATGATCCTTCAGAAATCATTCTAATATGCTGATTTGCTGCTCAAGAAACATTTCTGATTATTATCAGTGTTGAAAACAGTTGTGCTGCTTCATATTTTTGTGGAAACCGTAATACATCTGTCTTTCATGATTCTTTGAACAGAAATAGAAATTTCTGTTATTTTTTAAATATTCTTTAATGTAACGGCTGTCACTTGATCAATTTAGGCCCAGTTTCACAGACAGGGCTTGGCCTAATCCAGGATTAGGCCTTAGTTCAATTAGGATATTTAAGTAGCTTTTATAAATGTACACTAGAAAAAAAAAAAAAAGTAAAGAAAAAAGAAAAAAAACATTACTGGTGTACATCTTGAGACAAAACAATGGCACTGACATATTTTAAGATAGGTCGGTGCAAGTTGCTTTCAGTTAAAACAGCTCAAACATGCATTTTAGTCTGGGACTAGCTTAAGACTTGTCTGTGAAACTGGGGGTTAATGTATAAAATTTATTTTAATGTGTATATATAACAAAGAAATATATATTTCACAAGAAATATATATCTATTGTGAGTAATAAAATGTAATTTAAGTTAATTATTAAATTGTTGGCTGACAATTGCCAAAGACCCATTACTCAGCCAATTTTAAAGCTGATGTTTCTTCACTGTTTTCGGTTATTAGGGCCCAAGCCACTAATGGCGCAGGGCCCTCTTGATCCCCTAAGGATTATTATTATTAGGGCCAAAGCCCTGTAAAGGGCTGAAGGCCCTATTGTTAGGGCCCAAGCCACTAATGGCGCAGGGCCCTCTTGATCCCCTAAGGATTATTATTAGGGCCCAAGCCACTAATGGCGCAGGGCCCTATTGTTCTTCTAAGGAATTTTTTTTTTTTTTTTTTTATTAGGGCCCAAGCCACTAATGGCGCAGGGCCCTCTTGATCCCCTAAGGATTATTATTAGGGCCCAAGCCACTAATGGCGCAGGGCCCTCTTGATCCCCTAAGGATTATTATTATTATTATCATTATTATTATTATTTATTTATTTTTTTTTTTTTGGGCTTTTTGGGGGCCTTAACATGCTCAAAAACTCTTGAAAATTGGCACACACATTGGAATCTGCGGCCATTAGGACGCCGCAGAGGCTGGTATTCGGGCGTGGCAGGGGGGCTCGACAGCGCCCCCTTGAACGGGGTCCGAAAACTTGGTCCATATATCAAACATACTTGCACGTATTAGTATGAAACTCTAAGTTATTCGTCAGCTCAACAGGAAGTCGGCTATTATGGGTTGTTTGAAAAATGCATGCTCTGGAATTTGATATACTCCTCCTAGGCGATTAATCCGATCACCACCAAACTCGGTCAGCATGAAGTCAAGACATTGATGATGCTAAATTGCAAGCGGATTTTTGATATCTTGAACGGTTTGGCCGTGGTGAGGGAACGAATTTATGGCGAGAAGAGGGAAACAGGAAATGTGTTATAACTTTATCATACATTGATTGATTTTTATTAAACTTCACCTGTGTGTTCTTTATAGGAGGCTGATCACATGGATGTGACTATTGTGAGTCAAAGTTATAGCGCCACCAACTGGCAGCAAGAAGTGTGTCACTTTCAAAATGCTGTGAGATAACTCTGTTAGTTTTACCTGATTTGCTTCAAACTTCATCAGTGTAATGTCAATACACAGCATATGTAGACCTGTGACAGGATTTTTGATATTATAAACACTGTTACCATGGCAACGCATCAAACTTAAATATTTATTTTGGATGCTTTTGAGACTCTTAGCATGCTTCAAATTGCATGAAACTCGGCATACACACCAGCGGTGTCGTCCAGTAGACATGGGCAAAACCGTATAAACGGGCAGGGAGAAGGGCCTCTATAGCGCCACCTTTTGACAAAAGTGGGGGGGTTAGTTTTACCTACAGTCACCAAACTCGGTACATGTACTGTTCTCATCAAGCCGGACCCACTGACCCACTGACCCACTTCACCTTCTATTCTTTCCTTTCTTGTCAAATAAATAGCCATTAACAAAGTTAATAAGTTGTCCTTTCTTTCTTTTTTTTTTTCCAAACTTAAAACCAAAAATGAAACCAACCTTATAAAAAATGACCTTAAAATCCACAAACATAAAATTAAGTATCAGAAATAGGCTTTCAAGCCTATCACAATATACAAAACAGTGAAAAATGGTTTCCCTCTGTTCACAAAAAGGACATTTACTATCAACTTATGAATTAATTATGCTAACAAATGCATTTACAGCAACAATACCATGCAGTATCCTCCACTGCAAATCCCCATTAGATTTGGTCAATGGTGGCTTATACATACTTTTCCACACAGATTTACAGTTAGTTTCAACCCCGAAATGAGCAGCCCATGGCGTTTCTGCCCGCACTTTCAATTTTTCTTTGTTTAACACTTTAACACATAGTTCATACAACTTTTTTTCCATTTACAAAACAAAAATACAACCCCTCTAGCCTTTTAGACGCAAGTAATTCATGAAAATATTCATATTCTGTAAATGTTGATAAAATGTCCATGTTTGGAAAAAAGTCACTTTCTTCAGGTTCGAATCTTCCATTATAAAAATTCCTATTTAAAAAATTGTCTTCATCATTCAAAAGTTCTTTTATATTGTCCAGAAAAAGACCCACCATTCTCTGTGATTTGAATCCCAAACATTGCACCACAGCATCGACATTTTCAAAGCCATTTCCAACAACTTCCAGTAATTATCTCAAAGTAATAATTTTTGCTATTATTAGGATTTTTGTCATTCCAGGCATTATCTGTCCAGCAACATCCAGCCTTGCACCTTTGATT
Organism: Mylopharyngodon piceus; assembly: GCA_039654765.1. Lineage (NCBI taxonomy): Eukaryota > Metazoa > Chordata > Actinopteri > Cypriniformes > Xenocyprididae > Mylopharyngodon > Mylopharyngodon piceus. The sequence goes on along the minus strand of CM077443.1, from coordinate 41,452,366 downwards.
AAAGGTTCTTCAAGTAACCAATGAAGTGATGGCATAGACATAGTCCTTACAGTTCTTACTAATGTAGCGTCTGTACAAGAATCAGTCTTAGCCAACCAACTTTGGAATTTTCAGAATGCTTTTAGCCTTCTGAACTGTGTTTGTAAATCTCACATCGGCCCCGGCTGGTCTGAGAAAGACGAGCACTTTGGCACTTTCATGGACCCTCTGAGGTTGAACAGAGAACCCCATTTCCTAGCTCTTGGGACATCAAAGGGCCCCTCATGTGGACTAAGTGCCAGATCACATTCCAACACACACCACACACACACAGACACACACAGACACACAAACATGCATTGAAGACTGTATGTGTAAGATATAATTATATATAAATGTAACCGCCGTTGTATTGTCAAATTGCATATAGTTATTCCCACTGTATAAGCTTAGCTAGGATTGTAGTGGTACTAGTGTCATTTCTAACGATTACATTTGACTGTAAACTGTAACTTCTTTTATATGCTTTTCTTATGGCAAGTTTGGTCTCGTTTTAAAGCTCTTTCCACGTCTCATTCACTGAGGTATGTCACATAACTGCAAAATGCACTGTTCTATTTTTAATGATACTGTGAAGAAAATACACTCCTATCTGATACCTCATAAACTATGCAAATCGAGCTGCAAGACAAGACAAAGAAAGTTCTGCCCGCCAAACAGTGCACCCTGACCATTGGTTGTTTCAACCAAGGAGGCGTGTTGGCTTGTTTGTCCATAAAAGACAAGCACAAACAGTTTGCTTTGTCTCTCGATTGTCTCTCAATTGTCCCTCGCCATTTCACGCACGTCTCTCCCGGACGTCTCGGCGACCGCGCTTCCATCACGCGCTCCTCTCTTCGGGATGACCATCTTTTGGCAAGTCTTCGTTTGTCAAGCCTTCTTCATCCGTCTCCCGAAGTCTTCACCCTTCATCGCCTAGGAGACGGACCCTTTCTTCTTTATTTTCTGGTTATTTTACTCTTAAGTTAAAACCTTGTTCGAAAATCCCGCCGAAGAACACTTCCTCGGGAAAGGACCAATCGCATCCAGCCGCACGAACCGAAACTCCCACAGAAACACGAAACAACCACAGCACCTGAACCTATGCAAGTATAGAACTATTCTTTTCGAAGCGTTTTAAGCTCGATGTATAAGCTGAGTTTCCTTGCTGGCTCTCAAAGGTTTTAACTGTTCGTAATTTGCCATTTCTTTGATCACCTCTGTTTTCCTGACTTTACTTTCGTTTTCTATATATGTGTATTATTTGTGTATATGTAGCCGTATAGCCTCTATATCCGTAGTTTCATATATTAAATACATTATATTCATGCTCGATTGTTTCTGCTGCTCATTCAACAAAACCCAGGTCACTTTAACGTTTCGATCCAGTATCCTTGCTTTACGCATTGATGCTAGAATAGGAAGTCTTTCTCGTGGCCAGAGAAAAACCTTCCTTTTTTATAATAGTCTATGAGGAGCTAACGGTTTGCTGGACAAACTAATAGTTTCTCTAAATAATTATTAAACCAGAACTAATCATATATGTAATTGATTATAATTCGTTGTAATTAATTCACAATATATGTATAATTCCCTCTTGGGTCGGTATATGTATTATAATTAATCATAAAGCTTTATGATTTATAATATTCATATATTTCACCCATAAATTAATTAAATACCTGTACAATTTCGCTACACTAACGACCATGCCTTAGGAACACTGCGGTAGTATAAGGAAAGTCCTTTTATGTCTCCAGTTTCACATTTAGTCCAAAAAAGATTTTTATGTAGTCCCAAACCTCCCGCTTTTTCCAAAATAAGACTTATTATAAATAAGACTAATTAGACTGCTATCCATGCATTTCTTTGACCATACAAGAATTTATTTTTGAATACACTGTAATCTAAAAGCTGTTTTACGGCTTTCTAGATGCAGGAGACCATGCCCACCCTCATCCCTTGTTAAATATAAAACACATCGTGGTACCCATTGCATCTTATTCCAAAAAAAAAAAAAAGTCAACAATTAAAGCTTGAACTCTTAATAGAAGACCTGCAGGTGTCTCAAGTACTGCCAGAAGATGCCATAAAGTTGCTGCTACCAAATTGTTAATAATTAAGGTACATCCTCTATATGACATTCGTGGCAAAAGCCACTTCCATTTTTTTAATTTTCCTTCAACCACCTCTAAAACCCCATCCCAATTCTTCATAACAAAATGTTCTTTTAAAAACTCCCGAATATTTAACACCCTCAGTAGCCCATGACAATCCGCCTGGCAAACTTGGTTTTCCTTGGGTCTACCAACCTACTTCTAAAGCTGCACATTTAGACCAATTCACTTTTGCTAAAGACACTTTACCTTAAATTTCTACTATCCCTTTAACCTTTTCCACATCAGTATTTCCCTTGACCACTACCATTACATCATCTGCATAAGCAGATAAATAAAACTTCTGTTCTCTAGACAGTAACACTCCTTCTAAAGTTTTTCTCAATTTACATGAAAATGGTTCAATTGCTAATGAATACAACATTCCTGACATTGAACAGCCTTGCCCAATCCCCCTTCTAACCTTTAAGGGGGCACTTAAGCCACCATTGACCTTCACTACACTTTCAATGTCACCGTACTTTCCATAAATGTAACCATTTCAATAAAATTTGGAGGAAACCCAAAACTCTCAAGTACATTCCTTAATTTTGGTGCTAATTCGGTCAAAGGCCTTTTCTTGATCTAATGAGATCAACCCAAAATTTTGACCTGTAATCTTGGCTATATCAAAAATATCTGTAATTAATCCAATATTGTCTAAAATAGATCTGCCCAGTACACAGTAAGACTGATCTGCATGTATGATTTGCTCCATCACTTTTCTCAACCTGTTGGCCTAAGTTTTCGATAAAATCTTAAAATCCACACAAAGCAAAGAAATGGGCCTCCAGTCTTTTAGATCTCCTTTCTTGGGTAAAAGGGTCAATACTGCCCTCCTGCAGCTCAAAGGCAGTCATCCTCTGGCAATGCTTTCACAGAAAACTTCCAACAAGTCATTGCCCAATAGATCCCAGAAAGCTTTATAGAAATCAACGGTTAGACCATCTAACCCTGGAGCCCTACCATTCTCCATACTCATTAAAGCTGCACATAATTCTCCTGGAAGTAGTTGGCTCACTAACTCTTCTTTTGCCTCCTGCACTTGGGGTAGGCCTCCAAGAAAATCCTGCAAAAGATCATGATCTTCTGCATACTCACATTTAAATAAATCTTTATAAAACTCAGCAGCCCTCCTGCATACATCAGCAGTTTCAGTGAGCTCTTGCCCATTGGTTGCCTGAAGACAGTGAAAAATTCTGCTTTGGCCATTTTTTTTTCTCCAGGCTGAAAAAAAACTTGGATGGAGCATTCATTTCAGAAATATTCTGAAACCGAGATCTGATCAATGCCCACTGTGCTTTGCTACCTAGCAGATCCCTTAATTCTGCTTTCTTTCCAATAAGAGAGTTCACTTGATTTCCTGTCAAATCACCTAGATTTTGAAGCTCTACAATATCATTTTCCAGAGCTCTCATTTTTTTAACCATATTCCGGGTGACATTGAAGTTGTATTGCACACATAGTTGTTGTATTTGCTTTTTTCCCCAAAACCCACCATAGCTGCACACTTGAAAACATTGTCTTTTTATCTCTCCATTGCTTCCAGACTCAAAACACTCAAAATGCAAATCTTGTAACAAAGCACTATTAAAAATCCAATAAGCACTTATTAACACATGTGATGATTCAATAAAGACTTTACAATCTGGAAAAAGATAATCTATTACGACATTCAGTTTGCCCTTTGTCATGCTCAAAAAATGCTGAACTTTTTCAAGGCTATACCCACTTTGCTATTGACCCTCATTCAAGTACCCTGCAGTAGCTGACAACTCCTTTTCACCAAAACTAGCCAAAGAAGAAGCAACAGTAGAGTCAAGTCAAGTCAAGTCACATTTATTTATATAGCGCTTTTTACAATGTAGATTGTGTCAAAGCAGCTTTACATTGATAACTGGTACATTATTTGGCTGCACAGAGTCATCATCAGCGGTATCTTCTGTACTATAATCTTCTCCATCCTTTTCTGATTTTTGACTATTCATTAGTACTTTTTTCCTTCTCAGCAGTTATAGCTTCACTAGACTTTTGTGTACTTGAGGTTGGCTCAGCTTCTTTTAGTACCTGTGCGACATTCTGATTATTTACCTCATTTTGGGGCACATTATTTTGTTTTTAACAAAAACGAACTTGATGTCCTGTCTCTCCACATTTAAAACATTTCATAGTCTCAGTTGTGGCAAAAATCACATAATCAATACCCTCTACCTTGAACTTTAACGCTATGTTTAATTCTTCTACATCACCCTTCAGAATCATGAAAAGCTGTCTACGAAAAAGAAACCACATTTTTAAAGGGGGGATTTGCAACCGAGTGGAATCTTTTTTACTGCTGAAACTATTTGCCCATGTCTCGCTAATTCGCGTTCTATAACCTCATCGCTGATAAACAGGGGAACATTTGAAATCACATTTTTTTTTGCCGGATTGACAAGCGGAAAAACTCTAATGTGTTCATCTTTTATCACAATTCCTTGTTCAACGACTTGATTAACTTTTTCAATTGACTCCAAAAACAGTACAATTGCACTATTCAATTGCACCACTCACGCATGCGCACCGAGAGAGAGAGAAATTATGAAATCCCAAGTTTCTAGCAATGTATGCACTTTGTAAAACCTGGCCTGAACAGACCATTAATCATTAATTTAACCCTTCTGTCGTTTCTTAGGCAGGGTTATTAAATTTAGATCAATGCACCAGTTCGGCTAGAATCTGGAGGTATACTTGCGACTGTCGTTTGTGTCTTTCGTTTGCGTCTTTAAATGGGGATTCCCTTTGTTGGCATCTTTGGCTTGGAGAAGGGGGTTTCCCAGGTTTGTTGATTCGCTGAAGGTCTTTTCGTGTCTGGATTGATGTTTTCTTGGGAAGCCAATCACGTGGGTGTGTTGGCAGATAAATAGAGTCTCCCTTGTGGCTGAAGTTTGAAGTTTTGACTGTATAGTCATTGATGATTAAACTTTGCTGCAAAACTTAACTTAGAACATGAGACTCTCAATGGAAAGAACAAAAACTAAGTAAAAGAAAGAAAAGTGAGACAAGAATAGTTAGATGGCTTGAATGAAACTGTTAATCGATTTTCAACTGATCTTGATCTTCTTCTGATCTGCTCGTCATCGTCTACTCATCACTGTCACCTTTGTCTTTGATCATGTCCTGAATTTTTAAACAGGTGTTTGTCCAACCTCTTTGGGGAGTTCTGACCTATTAGGTATCATCTTTGGTTCAGAGGTGACTTTCTCCTCCTCTCACCATAAATTACATGTTATCACCTGGTCTCTTAACTTTCCTGCTCTTAGCAGAGAGTACAGTTTAGACATGATTTCTATAAAAAGAATACAATACATTTTACACAGATTTCATTCATGCCATCCTTTGAGTTATTAGAAATCAATCACGCACATAGTAAACAACTCTTCCAATCAACCATTCAAAAGTTATAACAATTACACGAATTGTAAGTGATCTAAGCATATTGGTCACATTTATGGGCCCCTGCGGGCCTCTCTAACACCTCTTCTAGCAGCAACCTAGTTTTCCCAGGAGGTCTCCCATCCAGGTACTGACCAGGCTCAAACCTGCTCAGTTTCAGTGGGCAACCAGTCTTGGGCTACAGGATGATAGCTGCTGGCTATATAAATAATCTCATGGATGTGGCTGTTGTGATTCGTGGTTATAGTGGCACCAGCTGGCTGCAGTAAATGTGGCATATTCAAATGACTTTGACAGTCTGTTTATATTTACTAACTGTAAATGCATGGGCCTCAAATGGGCCTAATGTCTTAATTTTTCTTCCTTTTGAAACACCTTTATATAACCGGATGTCCCGGTGCTCCGTATTACTTTACAAGGGAATTCACTGCAATGCAGCAGCAGGATACTTCAACACGCATTGATTAATTTGTTTGGGCTCTGAATTATGGATTTTTATTACCTAATATTGCTTTCCCCCTCTCAGGTTAACATTTTGCAGAAAAATTGCAGAAAGAAGACAAAAATGTGAGCTGCAGCGAAATATGCATAGTTTGTTTGATTTTGCAAACATTTAAATTTAATCAAACTCGGGTTTATTCAATAAGTCCTTCTCCAAAAAATGTTTTAATGAGTCATGTACAGATCTTTTAAACTGAGGTATTGGATTGCTCTTTAACTTCTCATAAAACATAGTATTAGACAGTTGTCTCTGAATTTTAGACTTACTGTATAATCTTGTCCACCCTTATCTGCACTTTAGACCACTATGGACTGATCTTTTTGAAGTAATACCAGTTCAGCCAGTTGTGACTCTGTAAGATTATAAGCCAATTTGTATAGTCTTTTCTGTTTCTTAAAAGATATGTCATCGCATTCCACAATACAACAGTAGGTGTCCAAAGAAGGGTTTCTATTGTTAGGAGGGGGAAAAAAAAAAGATTTATATCTAAATGTAGTGTGGGATCGCTTACTTGAAGTGCTGTCATCCATTGAAGCATCACTGAAATTATCAGAGGCAATGTTGGACGCAGAGACATTTGAGGGAAATAATCCAGTCTGAGACCGGCTACTACCACATCCACTGAAGAATTCTCTAATTCTTAGATTGAGAAAAACATTTTGCAAAAGGAGCAAAAGAAAGTCCTTTATTTGAAGCAGTTAGGCAGTCATAAGAAATTGAAGAGATGGAGAGAGAGATTGAGAACATTTAGCTTAACTGGACAGCCCTGTGTGTGACAATTTCTTATGGGAGCTCTTTATGCCCCTACTGCATTTTTTCTTTGACGGAAAATCACACACGGAAGCCTGTACCATAAACCTACCTACCGTAATACACTACCGTAATGCCAATTTAGCCGCTTTGTCATTAGATTAACATTTCACACCCCTTTAGCAACATTTGTTGTTTTAAAAAAGCGCTAAGCGACAAATCTAGAAATTTTTTGGACTGCTGGTTAACATGTAGACAGTCACTATCGTTCCGTTGTCTGACAGAAAATATGCAAATGAGAATTATGTGATTATGATGGATAATGTGCTTCAGCATGGCTGAAGGCTGGCTGGTCTCTAAATCAGAGTGAGGCTGGCATTGTCCTCATCTGTGAGGCAGACAATGTATGGGGATTCGCAGCACTAGTTTAAAAGGTCAAGTAACAGTTTCATCTACTGGCCTGAAACCAAATCGCTCTGACCCTATTGTTGTTTTTTTTAAAAGAAATTTTTAAAATTAATATTATAGATTTTAAAATATGCTTTTATAGTGAAGTAATTATATTGTATGCTGCAGGTTACTCTGTTGCTGTGGCATCAGTGAATGGTCATGTTGTGTACTTTGCGGGAGCACCAAGGCATAGACACACAGGGCTGGTGCTGGGATTTACACAGAACCATCAGAACCACAGCTGGACCATCTCTCATAGGATATACGGATCACAGGTGTAAAACTGAATATACATTATATGCAACATACAGTATGCACATTATATTAGGGCTGGCACATTTATGCTGTTTATATATTGACTTCTTCAGTACATTTATTTAAATATGCCCATGCATTTATCTCTGTAGTCTCTCCCATCTTTCAATCTTTCATACTTGCTTTCTTTCAGATTTTCTCTTTTTCATCTCTTCTTTTTCTTTCCCTCTGTTTTTCTCTCTGCAGCTGGGATCATATTTTGGGGCAGAGTTGTGTGTACTGGGTACTTCTGAGTTGTTAGCAGTCGGAGCTCCTTTATATCATGTTCATGGATTTGGAGGAGAGGTCCGGATATGCCCACTAAACACTATGGTAAGATCAACACACATTCGGATGGCGCACATTACTATAAACACAGCTAATTTTTTTTTTTTTTTTTTTTAACATATGCTTTAGCACGTTATCCATCATAATCACAAATCATTGTTCAACTTCTTTATTACATTTATATAAAACTCCCAAGATCCCATTAGACACTGCTCAACTCAACTGCTCAGCGTTTCTCCGTGGGGTGGTGGGGAATGAGTTTGGCCGGTTTGGTACTTCTCTGGCAGCCATAAAGGACCTGAATGGAGATGGCCTTGAAGAGTTGGCAGTGGGGGCACCTCAAGAAGAGAAGGGCAAGGGAGCCATTTACATATTTTTGGGACAACCAGGAGGTATCAGAACAGAATACAGTCAGGTAGGAGACTGTTTTAAATAATTTCATTTTTAAGTTACGCAACCGTTCAGCTTAAGGTGGGCAAGCTGGTTTGCTGCTGGTCTAAAGTGGTCTGCTAACTCTAACCAGGTTGAATGTAATATGAGTCGATCCACATCTCCGCTAACTGGAACAGCCACATGGTGGAACAGTCAAAGACTGCTGTCTATTACAGATGTGGCCATTGTGAATGCACATCAAAAAGAAAAGAGATCCTGCTAAATAATGCGGTAGCACGCAGGCACGGGGATGCTCTGGCACAGGAAAGACATGATCAGTAGGGAGCAGTCATGTTTTATTCTTAGTCATGTCACATAGTAATGCCAATGATCTGCTTGGTCAGCACATGTGAACCTTGCTCAGAACTGCATTAAGAACAGCAGAGTATAGAATACGCCATATTCAAGTTTATTGTGTGTGTGCTGTGCACATGGCAATTAAAAGATTCACGATTCAGGTAATAATAGTATTTTTAAGCGTTGATAATGGGCGTTTGATCATTAATACTAGGGCTGGGAAGCGATTAAAAGTTTTAATCTAATTAATTACATGATGTGGTGATTAATTAATCTAATTAATTGCAAAATTATAATACATCAAAATTGGTTCAGAAATGATCCCCAAAAGATAATTTGAAGTCATTATTGTGTAAATCATCAAATAGACATTACAAAAAGTAGGTTCCGAAAGAAATATTTTATTTGATTCAACATAGAATTTATTACACAAACTTTTGGACCATGAGTTTGAGTAAATGATGACTGAATTTTAATTTTTGGGTAAACTATATCTTGATTTTTTTTTTTTTTAATGTTTGTTTTTTTATCAATATGGAAACATGAAATTGAAAGTAAACATATGGTCAACTGATGTTTTATGAATCATTTTCTTAAAGAAGTTAATTTACTGAAGGCTACTAAGAAAGCTAGGTTAACTAAGTTTATTAAATTAATTCACAATATGTGCACATTCATTATTAATGTGGGGGGTGACGCGTCACACAGGCACAATAGTGCTGTATGACAGATGTATCATTTTTATTTCATTTTTCCTTTTTTATTCAAAATATTCACAAACTTGTTAACTATAGCCTATCATGAACTATAGGCTATATAGGCACTGAGCACCCACGGAAAAATATGAGATATTCTCCATTCATTTTAACCCTCTGGGGCCTGAGGTGTTTTCTGGGCCCCGGAGGTGTTTTGACATGCCCTGACATTTGTGCTTATTTCTGTTATAATCCACGTGAAATGTGAAAATAATGTTCACTTTTTCATAAAAGCATGAAATTTGGTTCAGTTTGGGGCCCTGATTTTTTTCTAAAATGTAGCCATTGCAAAAATGCCTCATAGTCACCATGGCAACTATTTTACTTTCCAGCATAACCAAATTATGAATTTTGTATCATATCTCCTAAATCAAACATAACACAGAAAAGGTGTGATGTCTACCCCTATGTTTTGATGGTCAAAGATTACAATGATACTATATAAAACATCATAAAATGTTCATGGTGAATTCAGTGACGTGAGAAGAAAATCACAGTATCTGAGAACCTAGGCTAGACTTTATAATATCATGTCTGTTGCATGCATGTTGTGAAGAGTTTCAAAAGCTTAATCCTTTTGTTCATTATTTTAATCTTTACATTCACTGTATTGTCAGGGTTATTCAATATGACCTTAGCAAGAATGTCAGACACAAAAATTTACTTGCTCAAAAAAAATCTACACTGCTAAAAAAAAAAAGGGGGGGGGGGACACTTAAATCACACATTGGATTTCAATTAATGAAATATTCAATTTGAAAATCTTTATTCATATACATTCTGTAATTTGTTAATAACAAAATTATGTGACAACAGTCAATGGAAACCAAAATCATCAACACAGTGGGCTGGATTCAAAAATCACAACAAAAATCAATGTAAAAAAAGTAAAAGTAAAAGTTGCAGGCTGATCCAACTTACATGAAGTTCATCACAGCAACTCATAATGTACCGTAGGTATGGCATGTATTTTGTGGATGTTTGCTAAAATTCGATTCTGAATGATTTTGATAGTGTGATGCACGGCTAACATGGCTAAAGCTACACACTGTTGGAGAGACTCAATAAGAATGAAGATGCGTTTATGAATTATACAGACTACACGCGTTTTTGGGATAAAAATGAAAATAACGAAATGGCTCAGGTCTCCGTGAATACAGTAAAGGTGCGTCCCAATTTGCATACTTATGCACTATTCTATGACGTTTTTAAGTACAAATAGTGCGAGTAGTGCGTTCACAAAGAAAATTCCAAAAAGAAAAAGTGCACTTTAAATACCTGGATGATGCACTAAATTAATGGAAAAAACGAAGTGTGGAATGTTAGACACTTCATGCACTCAACTGTCGCAGCTTTAATTACGTTTCTGAGGGGGAGGGGGGAACAGACTCCGATGTTTAATGACAAAATAAGCTTATAAAATTCATACACTACATGGATGAGTACATAGTGCATAAGTACGTGTATAAGTGCATATTGTATAGTGCATCATTTGGGACGCAACTTAAGAAACAATAGTAACTTTAGCCACATTTAACAGTACATTAGCAACGTGCTAACTAAACATTCAGAAAGACAATTTGCAAACATCACAAAATAAATATATATGAAATTGTATCAGTTGGTATCGATCCGTCTTTGAGAATCAATTTCTGTGCAAATCTTGTGTTTTACTGACGATTGTGTCAAGCATTCTAATGTTAAAGGCCCACTGAAGAGTGTTGGAACGCGCAGCATTATTCAATGTGTTGATGTAATTTCAACTGAAACAGGAAGACCAGGCGATATATCGAACAGCCACGCCCCTTTTTTAAAATAGCCAATAGCGTTTCGTTTATGTTACAACTCGGCCAGAGCCGTTAGACTCTGTAAAACCTCAGTTTCCTTCTAATCTCTAACCGTTTCTCCTCCGAATGTCCTTTATATCGCTTTAATATACAGCATTCTGTGCAGAATTCAAATGGGTCCGATACCTTTTGTGGTCTGTGCCGACTCGCGCATATGATCCACTCTGTGCTCTAGTGTCTCTAGACCAGACCAGATTGCTCGCGTTGCGGCAGTTCATGTGACACTAACGTGAAAACGGACTTCATTCACGTCAAAGGAAAGCATATTTACACTGTCTGAATCGTTCCCTATTCTCTATATAGTGCACTATGTGCCATTCACCATGTAGAAACTAGTAAATGTGTGAGCAAGTGACCGATTTCAGCCGCTGCTCCAGCGTCTGTAAGAGTGTAGGAGGAGGCGGGACTTCAGATTCTAGAGAGCATTTGATTGGACCACAGATTTGACGAGAAACTGAAGTGTGATGTGATGTCATGAAAATCCGTGATCCATTTTAGCGGAAGTGAGAGCCTGTAAGTTTTGAATGCTTATATCTCCTAAATGCGAATTTTGTCATTGTTTTGGAACACACCAGCTTATTCATAACATTAAGGCTAACATATTCATACTAAAAGCTAAAAAACTTCAATTTTGATTTCAGGGGGACTATATTGACTTAACGTTACACATACTGGTATATGAATTTATCTAGCCACATTCCTTTCATAAATAAAATTGCACCACTGCGTCCTTAGTGGCTCAGATGCCAGGGAGTTTATGGAGACTCATATGTTTGCTATTATAGCCGTTAACAGACCAGTGATAATGTTTACATAGCTGAGACATATCATGAGCTCAGGGACGGTCGTTCTTGAGTGCTGCTGTCCTTCCTTCACGTAGCTTTAGTAATCCTGAAGACATTCAGGTGTGTTTGATCAGGGTTGTAGCTAAACTGCGGGACAGTATTTTTTTCAGCGTGCATGTTAACCAACGGATGCATTCACACCGGCAGCAGGAGCAGCGCGTGAGCAGCAGTGAAGCGGGGGTTTCGGCACCGAGTCTATTTTTGCTGCGCTGCTGACGCTCAATTAAAGTGAAAGCACACTTTTGATGGACAAAATAAATATAATTTCACACAAAAAGTGTTCAGAATGCACAGAATAAGCATGTCTAATGTGTTTTTACAAGAATTTGAGTATGACAGAAAAGAAAATTAAGAATCAAAAATATTTTTATAAGATTTACCCATTTAAACTTGTTTTTAATTATTCAGTTTGGGTTAAAGTATGGTGTATTATAAAAAACAAAAGTAAACTAGCCAGAAAATATGATATATAAACATTCTTTTAGTTATTACACAGAGAGATATATAGGTTCTAGCATACCCAAATCAAACCTGAGTTTGCTGACTTTTTTTTGAAGGCCACACACCTAGAAAGCGCGCTTGCTGATAAGCAAGATCCCACAAACATGGAACTCGTTCAGAATGAAACCGAGTCAAACTAGCAGATAAGACTGTAGAGTGCCCACATAACAGTCTACCTTAACACAATCCAACAAGCAGTGTACTCAGTAAAAACACTTTTTTACTCTTAAAGCAAGAGGAGTACAAACATACGCCATCACGCTCTGCAGGAGGCCCAAAAAAGGGCCTACGACTTCCAGAAAGACACGTGGCGTCAGCTCGTGGCAGTGTTCTAAGCTCTAGGGAGCTAAATATGATAACCAAACTCTCCAGTGAGGTTAACTAGTTAACTCGACCTGAGCCACCATTCCACCTGGCAACGTACTCAGTAAAAACACCTTTTAATCTTTAAGCAAGAGGAGTACAAACCTATGCCTGCTCAACCCAAGCCAAACAATGTCAGGTGGCCCCGAAGGCCGATGCTTAACATAGATCTATCTGAAGTAAAGAGTGCTAATCTCTAATACAAACTCTAGCTATGACCAGAGGAGAAAGCTACTTTACCATATGGTGGCTGTAAAGGCGGCCATATTGCCAACACAAAGAGATAAATCGTTCTAGCCAGCCTAATGGAACTTCAGGCCCTTAATTCCCCTTCTCTTTTTTCACACACTCAGGAAAAACTATACAGGAAACTAAGGTCAATATATTTAAAAAATATAAATATAGACCAAGCTCACCTTCCTGCGGCTCGAAGAACGGAGACTTACCATCATAGAAGGATGGAATCTATGGTTCTTTCAAGCCTGAAAGAGCCCCTTCACTATCAAGCCAAAAGGCGAGCCAACAGAAAATTTTATCATGGGCCCAGCCCTCGGCCTGATTGTAAGAAGCGCCTGGGTAAAATATCATTACTTAGGAGGCGGAAGAAGAAAGGAGAGGGTAGATGTGACTACCCTCATGGAGAGGAAATCAATCACCGACGCTGCTGGCGTCTGTAATTGATTACCTCCCTCAAATCTTTTTTCTTCCTAGAGTCCCGCCTTTTCTGGGACCTACTCCGAGGAGGAGGAGGTGCCCGAGAGGCGATACTGGACTTCTGGCCCTGTCTCCGATCCTCGGATCGGGATGGGCCCGGACCTCCTGTCTGTCTGGGCCCAGAATCAGATCTGAGCGGTATGCAGATTTTAAACGCTGCCGTTGATCCAGATCCTCCAGCAGATCAGCCTGGTGAGCCTGTAACACTGCCATCGTGTATAAGGCAGCACCAGTCTGACCCGCTGCCGCGTATGCCCTGCCATTCAAGCGAGATGTAATCTTAAGGAGCTTCGAAAGGCAGGACCGGAGCTTTTAATGTCTGTGCCCGCCCTGTGACGAGATAGTTAGCAAACATCTCGTCAATAGGGGGCATCGACACATACCCATGCTGGCTCATTCCCTCAACATCAGCGAAATTAGCTCGCTGATGTCGGCGAATATGAGCCGAGTACGGATTCTTCCATGCCTTCTCGATCTCCACATATAGATCAGGAAGGAATGGAAGGCTCACGGGGGCTGCCAGATTATGGTCGGAAAGGAATCGTATGTTGAGCCGTCCGCGTGCGGTCCCTTTCTTAACGCACTCTCATGGCAGCTGCAGCCTGCCAGAAGCGCGCTCCATAACCTAGAGCAGCTCCGCATACGCGGGGCAGGGAGGCTTTGAAGTTTCAGAAGGCTCGCCTTCTTCCTCTTCAACAGCCATCTCCTGCTCTCTTGGGCTTAAAGCCAGAAGAGCACTCGCTGCTGGATCAGATGATGTCAAAGAAAGAACATCATCATCCAGCAGCTTACCCTCATCAGCCGCTGGGGTTTGTGAGAGATATACACCTCTCTCTAACTCCTCAGCAAGCTCCATCTGTGAGCCCCATGATTTCAGTCGCCGCTCCGCCTCAGCATGGGCGGGACCAGAACCACTGGGCACAGATGCCGGTCGCTCTTCCCTCGAGAAGAGGGCCAAACGAGAGCGGAGCGTCCTAATAGGCAGACGCTCACAGTTTACACAGACAGTGCCCTCGAGCACTGTCCGTGCATGCTCTTCTCCCAGACAGAAAACGCACAGATTGTGTGTGTCATCGGGTGTCAAAAACCTGGGACACAGATCCACACACTTCCTGAAACGTTTGTTAGACATAGTAATATTCTTACCAGATTCGAAGAATTGCAATCAGACAAAACAGTCCCTGAAGACAAAAAGATACTGACTGCTTCTCTAGGCACTCCTTTTATACTTCCGGGTCGCGTCTATGATGATGTCACAGGCTGTTGCCGGCCAATAGGATTGGTGAGATTTGATATTGCTTTCAGACACCGGTTCACGTGATGATGTTCCCCATAGCATGTTCAAACGCAGTGTTGAGTTCCCTTTCGAAAGGGAAGTCAGATTTTCATGATATGACCCCTTTAAGATGTGTTTTTTCTTTCTACAGATTATCTTAGGAGTGTTTTTCCATTGTTTTAATTTTAGTTTTGGTATGACATTATAATACCATATATTTTTACTTTTTTATTTAAAAAAGAAACCAAACCAATGACATTTGAGGCTTAATGCTATAGAAAAGTAATAAAAGTGTTTTCAGCTTGCTTATTTTCATATAAAAAAATGGCATGCAGTTGCTTCAAACGATTGTATAAAGCTATTCAAAACATCAATCAGTATAAACTGTGATAATCATAATTAATAATTTCATTACATCAACACTGTAATATTAGCTAGCAGTTTAGTGAAGCCAAAAAGCGTTGCCCTTCGTTTACATTGTAGCAACAAAATAAAACTTATAATTGTAACTGTTAATAGATAACACAACAACAAATAATGAAACTTAATTACATGTTGTGATCCATAAACAACTGATTGTCCTGACAAAGTAGGAACCGCTACGTCTTTTAGAAGAATCTTGTGCGTAGCGGGCATTGTACTCTCTTAGGTTCTAGAAGCTGTCCTCTGTAAAATGTGCAGCACACAGATAAACTTTGGGGTTATAATGTTCAGGAACAGTGTTAAAAATAAATTTTAAGCACTGTTTTCTAGGGCTGCCCCCTAATAGTCGACTAACCATTAGTCGACGAGAAGAGGCTTAGTCGACCAAAATTTTATTAGTCCCTTAGTTGCAGGGGAAAAAATCCACAGGAAGTGGCGAAGGTCTGTGTCTGTGAGGGACAGATCATTAACAGCTGGTCTATGTGGTAATTACAGTACATCAGGCAGGACATCCAAATGATCTGAAACATGTAAGTAGTAGCAACTTTACATGGCCGCTCGCTCTAAGGTTAATCTAGAAAAATGTGGGCTATTCAAGTGTTTGTGCGGAGTGTGAAAGCTGAATAGTATACTGCAGCTAACATGGAGGCACCGGTGCGATCACTTGCATTTAAAATACTCCATCATTTTTGGTCATACAGATAAGAGTAATACATCTTTTGAATCTGTAAAGAGTCTACTTTCATTTGTGTGCAGTCACAATGACAACAAAACATTGTTCTTTTGTAAAATAATGAAAGCAACAGGGTACGCTTTCTGCCCTCTCTTTCTGTGAATTTGAGCATGAAACCATGTAAACTTGCTTCACAGACATGAAAAATATATCTATAGAAAGCAAAATGTCTACTTTTAAATGAACCAATTCAAGTGGAAAACAAATATTCTCAGGTTATGTAATCCGTATGAAACGTGCATATAGGTGCGTCCACCCTGGGGAATTGAGTCAGCATCGCCAACTTCATCACTGCAACCGAAAATACAGAAAACACTAGTTTATCAATTAATTATTAAAATGTTAAAGCAGTATCCTTTCTGTTTTTCCCCGACGCATTCATAATCATTACTTCTGCCAGTGTGCTGTGGCTAGCTTAATGTGTGCGCTTAATGTGTGCGCTTCAACGCTGATTAGGATACTTAGGCATTAAAGGCTCATTATGATTTATATGTTTTTTTTTAATAAACGTGCGATTAGTCGACTAACGCTTAAAATAAACGACTACTAGTCAAAAAGAAAAATCTTTAGTCGAGGGCAACTCTACTGTTTTCTAAGTTCATCTGCCTTAGGAAGAAAAACAGTGTCTCTTCGACATGGCAACAACATGGTAGTAAAGCAGGTATTCTTTGTCTTCTCTAGCACAGCTAAACCATGCCTCGCCCCTTTTTTTGTGTATTCCGTGGGCAGGGATTATTTAAATGAGTAACAATGTGACTTCACAAGATCCGGAAAAGGCGCATTGTAGTCTCAACAAGCCGTTTGTTGTGGTTCTTGAAAAGTGTTTGTTAAAGGAAATAACTCCCTTTGGAGTGGACTTTGAGCTTTGTAACTTTGCAGATCTTTTTATGCTCAAACATTACACACTAACTAAAGTTAAAAAAGTGAAAAATCATAATAGGACCTCTTTAAATTCAAAGAAGTGTGCCTGTAGGAATCATCATTATCACGCCTGACGAATTGCGTGATGCCGCTTTGTGCATTTGTAAAGGTCACATCTGTATATCTGTACAGTAGGTAGTCAACCAAAATGCCTATTATCGCTGCGTGTAATGCCGCCGCGAGGCCGCAGCGTTAAATGCAACCCAGTGACACGTGACACTTGATGCAAAATCACCACCAGGTGGCGCAAAGGGACGGTTTGCAACATTGTGTAAGGCTGCTGTGACATTTGTACGTTTAAGTGAAGATAAAATAATGAAATAAATTACTGGTAATAATAATAATAATAATAACATTTAATCTTGGCTAATTATTTATCATGTAAGTACTTAATGTTCCAGTTATTTGACTACTGTTACAGTAAAATATTACAGTGACGGCAGAAAAAAACGCTTGAAGCTACATTTGATAATTCACTGATGTATTTCAACAGGTCAGGCATGCACATTGAAACATTTATTCCCGTACAACACAGAGAACTGCGCATAACATGCAGAAAAATAAAGTGTCCATGAATTAAGAAATTGTTGATCGTATTTGTTTATTAAACCGTTTCTTTGTAAATGAATTAAGAAATTGTTGATCACTTTTTATTAAATGTTTCTTTGTTGCCTACTAAAAATGTGAGAACATTGTTAGGCTAGTAAGTTCTTATGATTTGAAAAACGAAGAAACGATTAAAATAGGCTAAAAGGAAGGCACAATTCAACTACAGTGGAATTAAAATGCAGGGACGAAATATCCCAATAAAACGTCCTCATATTTCGAATGATTAATAAAACATGCAGGTTTATTTTCCCCCCTGCATGTCAGCATGGGGCTCTGTAAATTGGCCTAAACATTATCAACACGAGCCTACTTAAAGTCCTGGGACAGTTAAACTTATTAATTATTGCAGGTTTGAATAGAGAGATCAGTGTTTGTATTTGCTGTGTTGGGATGTAAAATTAAGACGACGCAGCATCAGTAAAGACGTTAATAATATGAAGGCACTTTGGTCCATAATTCAGAATGAATTCAAAAAGACGTAGTTATTACAGTGAAAATTTCAGTTAAGTTTTATTATAAATAACAATTATTTTATGTTGTGTTAGGTTTTCCCATAAAACACAAACTGTGTGTTATTAGCAAAAAATCTGCTGTTTTCCAAAAAATGCAGCGCGATCCCTGATCAAGATTTGAACACGGCCCTCTAGCACTTAAACATAAAAAATACACCACAAAACCATCATATCTCACAGTCATTGCCAGAAATTTCGTTTACAAATTTTGTGCAATGAGCTGATTATTTTTACTATTGCGAAGTGAGAGGAATGAAGAGCGCTCCTCTTTCATGTGCGCAGACGCGCTGGCTACTGCTGGAAATGAGAACTTCTGTTCAGGGCATTTCACGGAAAGTCAATTTGTAGTAGAGTGGTAGAGCGTTGGACAGAAACATAAATGACATGGGTTCAAATCCCGAAAAAACACAAGCTACTGAGATGTGTGTCCTGCAGTTCTGAAACACGTTTATTTGTTACACCAGAATTTTTTTTTTTGCTTACATTTATAGGCTATAAAATTACCATGAATTTCCATTTTACACCAAGCAACAAATATTATCCAACAGACTGAATTTACATTTGTATAACAAACAGCAGTTCTGTAAAAATAAATAAAACATATTATAGGGTTCGTTATCCAGAAAGTTTTTTTTCTTAACCCGATTGGAAGGATTCCAGGATCCCTGTAAAATTTAGGCTAATTTATGGGGTTAAAAAAATGTTCATGGTCGAGTGTGTGAAGTGTCTGCAGCCTGGGTGACAAAGTGTGGGTCTGTACCATTTCGTTTTGCGTGGGAAAAGCTGGCATAGTAAAACGGAGTAAATCTGATCAAGCAATGCATCTGACTCTTCAATCACTGAATAATGAAATATTTAACAATTAATAAACTTTATAACAAAAATACTACGACACGTAAATGATTTAGGCTAATTCCTTCATTATCTATACACTTTAAAATATTAGGTTAACAAAATAGCAATTTAAGTCTGAATTTTGCGACTTCTCTTGTTTTTAGTCAGCCTCAGATGCTCATATGGGGGTTGGGAGAGTTCAGTATTTTCACGGTGGGGATGCAGGACAATACTAGCTAAAGGTGTGAATTGTGCATCAGCGAGGGAGACAAAGAAATTTGCTGAAAGAGACCCAGTACGTTGGCGAGAGAGACGAAAAAAAAACTTTTGTTTTTAACTTTTTGCTTGTACTATTTTCATTTTGCAGTTTTAATTGTACACAACAACTTATTCGGCAATACAAATGTAAAATATCGCAAGAATAAGATTCTGTATTCCTCATTTTACATAAAATCGCACAGGGAATAAACACCTGTAATAAATAAATAGGCTGTCCTGAGACTTTATAAACCTTGACAATAAAGCAATACTGTTTAGCCTAGTTAGTAGGCAATTATTATTTTATTTTTTTAGTCATTTAATCAACAAAAATGTTTTAAGTCTTTTTAAAGCTGTAATAAACATATTCAGCCAACACTGATTTGTTTGATGGCGTACAGATCTGTTTTGAAATTTGTTGCTTTTCTTTCGTTGCTTTATCATTTATACTTTGGTTATCATTGTCAGTCATCTCAGTTTCATGAGTGATTCACAAAACCTTGACCAATCTGCTGTTTCTTAAGCACAAAGAACGGTAAAACAAAGACTGCACCCAACATCGGTTAAGAGCAAATATTTACAATGTTGTTATCATTAAGTATGAATCAAAAATAAACACAGCCTAATACTAATAAAAATGACAGAGAATTAATAACAAAGATCATTTTCTGATCATTAAATGCACATTTCACCAAAGATGTATTATTTGAAGCCTATATAATTCACATTTCTTTTTTTCTTTTTTTTTACTTTATTACAAGAAGAAAATAACACAATACATAGGCCTATTAAGAAATATTTTTAAAAAGAAATATGAGGTATTAGTATTGCATTAAAGCACAGTCAATGAAAAAGTTAAAACAATTTTGACATTTACTGTTGTTTGAATTCATTCTAAACAGCAAATGCTTACACGAATGCTTACATTTACTACATGTGGTTATGTGAATGTGATTTTTAAAAATCTTATTGACAGTATTTTTTAATTTCCACATGGCGCAGTTGACTGCTACTCACGAAAACTAGCTGTGATACGTCCACTCCATAACACCATGATATCATCCATGAAAATCTATGGTTATAGCACCACTTAGCAGTCAAAAGCTGAAATGACTATCCCGCCACAAACCGCGCCGGTACCCGCGGCAACATAAAATGCATTCTGGTTGAGTACCATCTGTATGTTGACCAACATTTTAAAAAATCCTGTGAGAACAGCCACTTTGTGGGCCACAGAGAAAAAATTGACCATATAAACAATGAAAATCAACAAACAGCAGCTTAATTTTGACCTGATTTTATCTAGATTTTCCAGCAGGGACACCAAGTGTCTGGCATTATGTGTTATAATTATGACCATAATTATTGACGATTGTGACTAAGAGAACACTTCTGCTTCATAAGGTTTCACTAGGTTGCTTTACAAGCCTAAAATACAGAAATGCCTTTTCTTAATATGTCTCTTTTTCTGTTTTTGACGTAGAGACTGAGTGGAGCAGCTGTAGGTGGTGACCTACAGTATTTCGGAGTCGCTCTTCACTCTGCAGGGGATCTGACCTCAGACGCTCTCACTGATATAGTGGTGGGCTCTAGAGGTGCAGTTACAGTACTAAGGCAAGTGTGTGTGCTTGCATGTGTTTATATATTTTGCAACTTATTCTTGCCAACTTATTAAAGAAAATGCCATGTAAAGACCAATCACAATTCATTTTACAGTTTTTTTTTCAACTGCTTACATTTTCAAAACGTTGCCTCTTTTTTTTCAAAACTTTACACACAAATCCAAGAATTGCACACACAAAATGCAAAATGCCTAACATCTCTAGCAAAATGAAGCACTGCATTCAAAATATCACAAACACATCTCAAATGCAAACATTTATCTTACGTTGCAAACATCTTTGCCATAATATTCTATTTTTGGATATATCATATACACAGTTATTCAAAACCTAAAGCTCTTCTTTCATGAGCTCCTATGTACATATCTGTACAAGATTGAAAGTAATTGGCAGAGAGATGTTGAAAAATTCATGGTAAACATGAAAGCAAGATTGAAACCAAACTATTTATTTTTTTACTGTAAGCATTTGTGGTTGTGAATACAGTATTACATAGTACGACAGAAAAGAAATACATCAACCATGTGTAGTTGGACAGAAAAAATGGTTGTGTTTGAAAAAGGAAATCAAGATACTTCCTGTTAGATTTTTGTGTGTTACATAGAGAATTGTGTGTTGTGTTTTGCAAAAAGTGTTTTATAAAATTAAAAACTGAGTCGAAGGCCAGAATTAGTGTATGGTTTTGCAGATTTGGTGTGTGGTTCTGATGTTTGAGTGTCAGGTTTCAGAAATTGTGAGACAAGTAAGGATTTTGTGTGTAAGCAGTTGACAAAAAAACTGTAATTTTGTTTAGTGGTGGATAAGTAGAGGATGCCACAATAATAGACTGATAAGTAATACAGTGATACTGTATTTGAATTCATACTATTCAATATTCAATTTAACAATACTAAAGAAATATGTGAAAGTGTGTAGTCTTTCCTGGCAGACTGATAAGAACCTCTGCATGTTGACTCCCAGAACGTGCATGGTGATTTGAAGAATGGTTGGGAAGTAGCCTTTGTTTTGCTTTCTTCATTCTGCATATTTTGAAGGAAGCATCAAGTAAATCACCCACAATCCTTTGCACACTTTACAATTCATGGAAAAGAATTTGTGGAAAATGAGTCGGCACTGAGCCGTCTAGTTTCTTTATGGAATGCAGGGCAAGATGTTTTTGGAGATTTAGTCCTTATTGTTTCTTTTGTTTTGTTGTAACTGAATCACATGATGCATTTTTTTAAAGAAAAAAACTGAAATGTCACAATTACCTAAGTATTTAGACCCTTTGATGCTGAAAATTTGGCTCAGGTGCATTCCATTTAGAATCTTCTTAGAGATGTTTTTGCACTTTACCTGGAGTCCATTCATTTGACATTTGGGCATTTGGAAAGGCACACACCTATATATAAGGTCTAACAGGTGAAAACGCATATCAAAGCAAAAGCAAGGCATGAGGTCAATGGAATTTTCTGCAAAGCTCAGAGTAGAGGTCTGCATGGGCTTTAAACTGAAGCCCGAACCTGGCCCGTACACGAGATCGTTTGACCCGAACCGAACCCGACTGGTACTCTTAAAGTTTAAGCCGAACCCGACCCGAACCTGAAATCTGTCGCTGTATAGAAATGTACCTGCATTCTTGCCATAAGCCACAGCTTTTTAAGACCTACACTTCACGTAACTGCTGAGCTATTTTTTTGGTTGAAACGACAAGACCATATCATACAAGGTTTAAAACATTTAAATAGACACATCAAGTGGTAGAAAATGTGTATGATGTAGTGTCTTAGGTGATAGCAGCCTACTTTTGACAAAGCTGGTTTCTGAGAGACACAAGAGAAATATGGCTATTTGATTTATGAACGTGCTGTGCTCATTTCATTCATAGAGTTTTCACTCATTTGTGTATCATATTGTCTCTCAAGGTTTAAAACATTTAAATATACATATCAAATAGTAGAAAATGTTTATGATGCAGTAGGCTATTTTATTGACTCTTGAAAATTCTCTGATTTCTGAGAGACACAAACAGCAGCACAGCTATTTGATTTGCGCTGTGCTCAGTTTACACTCATTCACTTCACACACACATGATTGCATAATAATTTTAGAGATTTATGTAGCCTATAATTTTGTGCTATCCCCCGGCTCACCTTTTATCCATCCAACACGAGGAGTGACTATGACTGATGATTTTTTTCTTAGTTATAAACCCGAAGATATTCATGAAACATTGACCCAAACCCGACCCGAAACCCACAAGTTCTTCGGGACCTGACGGGTAGCAGACCTCTAGCTCAGAGACAGGATTGTGTCAAGGCACAGATATAAGCAATGCTAAAAAATTCTGCTGCATTGGTTCCCAAAAGCAAAGTGGCCTCCCTAATTCTTAAATGGAAGAAGTTTTGGAACAACCAGAACTCTTCCGAGAGCTGGCTATCCAGTCATACTGGGCAGTCAGGGGAGAAGAGGATTAGTACACACTGTAGGGGTGTTTTTCATCTGGGCAACTGGTCAGGGTGGAAGGAAAGCTGCAAAATACAGATATCCTTAATGGAAAAACAGGTTTAAAGTGCTCAAGACCTCAGACTGGGCTGGACTTTCCAAAAGGACAATGACCCTAAACATACAGCCAAGACAAGACTTGATTCAGGACATCTGAATCTGAACATTCAGGCCTTTGAGTGGCCCAGCCAGAGCCCAAATTTAAACATGATCAAACACCTCTAGAGAGACCTGAAAATGGCTGTCCATTAAAGGTTGCATCCAACCTGACAGAGCTTGAGAGGATCTGCAGAGAAGAATGGCAAAAAATTCTCAAATCCAGGTGTGCAAAGCCTGTTGCATCATACCCAAAAAGTAATTACAGGCAAATGTGTTTCAACTATGTACTGAGTGAAGGGTCTTAATATTTATGTTCATGTGTTATTTTGGTTTTTTCTTTTTAATAAATTTGCCAATTTATAACAAATCTGGTTTTTGCCATTATGGGGTATGGAGTGTAGAGTGATTTGAAAATAATAATAATAATAATAATAATAATTTAAAAAAAGCATTTTAGCATAAAGCTGCCAAAATGAATGAAAGTCTAAATACTTTCTGTATGTGGAGAAGGGTAGAACATAACTCAGAGTGGTCAATTGTCTTATGAAGTTGTGAGTCAAAAATTCCCCTTCATTTTGTATCCCATTTTAACAGGACTCAGCCTGTCATGTGTTTGCCCATAAATGTCACTGTTGACCCACCAATCATCCATCAGAAATTCTTTCATTGCTCCGCCCCCCTCGGTCTCAACACCCCTGTTGCCACAGTTACAATCTGTATCACCTTAAAAGAGATTGTCAAGGGTGATGTACAAGGTAAGTTAGTCAGATATAGAGATAAAATATTAAACTAATGAAGAATCAGTTTGACCTCAATGATTCTTGCATACCATTGGTTCAGATCCTCTTGGTGCTGTGGTATCAGTGACTCTGGAGCTGGACCCTTTGGCCAGAGTCCCTCGGCTGTTATTTGGTTCCAGATCAGCCTCATTTCTCTGGATCCCCAACAGCAACTTGAGCAGCATTACCCCTGTCTGCACTACTCTGTCCATCATCATCCCGGTTAGTGTGAAACAGACACAAAATATGTTTCCTTATCAGTCAGTCACTTCGACATGATTTCTTACACTAGTGGTAGCATTGGAAGCCCCAAACACCTCTGATACTTTGAGGCCAATGAGAATTGGCAAGTGGAATTTGCATGGCACTCCCCTGGACATACATCAGATTTGTTATTCAGAGCGGAGCAAGTGTTATCTCTACACAAGCTCTTTTCCTTCACCTCTGGAAGAAGCGAGTTGCTGGTGTTACGGTACATTTCAGTGGTCTGTCTCCAAGCAGTGCATGGATAAGTGCACAGAGTTCCCCCGGGGCGCTTCAGCAACATAAGAGAGCAGCTTTCATTTAAAAAAGCGAGCACAAACAGAGAGCATCTTTTTAAAGATGCTTTTCCGCCTATGTGTTTCTAGATGCGGGCCTGTAAGTTCACTTCGTCTCTAACAGCGAAGGCTTACAGTGCTGCTGGACAGGCCACCTCCACCCTGCATGCCCATCCTGCAGGTCCATGAGGCCAAAGCTCTAAAAAAGCTGCATAAGGGTAGTTCTGAGCCAGGATTGATGCAGGAACTGCGCTCGGCAACCAACTTTGCTCTATGAGTGACAAAGGTCACGGCACGGGCTCTTTGCCAGGCGATATCCACCATGGTGGTCCAGGAGTACCATCTCTGGCTTAACCTTGCTGAGATGAGGGTCAACAAAGTCCACTTTTGGATGACTAGTAATTTCCTACTACTTAATTCTGAAAAAACAGAGATTCTAATTATTGGACCAAAAACCTCTGCACGTAATGACCTAGAATACTGTCTAACACTTAATGGCTGCTCTGTTAAGTCTTCATCGTCAGTTGGGAACCTGGGTGTGCTCTTTGATACAAATCTTTCATTTGAAAGCCACATTTCTAGCATATGTAAAACTGCATTCTTCCATCTTAAAATAATATCTAAACTACGACATATGCTCTCAATGACAAATGTGGAACAGTTAGTTCATGCGTTCATGACCTCAAGGCTAGATTACTGTAATGCTCTACTGGGTGGTTGCCCTGCTTGCTTGATAAATACACTACAGCTGGTACAAAATTCAGCAGCTAGAGTTCTTACTAGAACCAGGAAGTATGACCATATTAGCCCGGTTCTGTCAACACTGCGTTGGCTCCCTATTAAACATCGTATTGATTTTAAAATCTTGCTAATTATTTACAAAGCACTAAATGGTTTAGCTCCCCAGTACTTGAGCGAGCTCTTAACGCATTATAGTCCTTCACGTCTATTGCGATCTCAGAATTATGGTCAGTTGCCTAGAATATCAAAATCAACTGCAGGCGGTAGATCCTTGTCCTATTTGGCACCTAAACTTTGGAACAATCTTCCTAGCATTGTTCGAGAAGCAGACACACTCTGTCAGAAATCTAGACTAAAAACGCATCTCTTTAACCTGGCATACACATAACACATAACAAATTATCAATTTATATTTTCACATCCGTTAAAGGATTATTAGGCTGCATAAATTAGGTCAGCCAGAACCGGGAACACTTCTTATAACATCCGATGTACTCGTTACATCAGAAGAAGAATGGCATCTACGCTAATATTAGTCTCTCTGTTTATCCTGAGGTCTACCGTAGTCAGCTGGATCTGGGCCATATCCAGATCAGATGGAGGACCTGTGCCTAGACACGACCACGTATCCCTGAAGTTTCAGCTGAAATTGTGTCATTGTATCCTCAACAAAACCATTTCCATACCGGCGTGAGGAATCCGATCTTCAACTAGATGGAACTGGATTAAATATTTTGACGGTTGCGATCCCAATCTGACTTATGACCTGTAACAATGCCTGAATCATAATCATGCCCTGTTCGTTGTTGGCCAGAGGAGAACATTTGCAAAAATGGGGATTTATCACTTATATAGACAAATATAGACTGTGCATAGAGATCGAATCGCTACAAAAACATACCCTGTGTGAGTTCTTGTTTTTAATGTTGATAAAATATTATAAGAGCAAGAATGTAATTTTTTCCAAAATAGCCACACGATTGCAAATATGAAATTTATGTTATACAACTGATTAACAAACAAAAGGTAATATTAAGTGACGTACATTTTAAACACAGTATCAAAGTAGCGAATCATTTGAACGATTTGAGTCAATGATCCAATGACCCATTCATAAATACAGCCACTTGCTTCGTTACTGAAAGAATAAATGACTCTATGGCTCACTCATTAAGACAGTGATGTACCACCACCTACTTGCGGTTTTAGTTTAATATTTAAAAGTATCACTTAATTTTTACCATCATTGCATATTTCTCTTTTGAACATTTTTTATTTAAAACATTATTTTATAAAGGTAAAAAATGCACTGGAGAGTTATGACTAACCCAGTCTAAGTGGAAGAGAGAGGGTACGCAGAAGGATGCTAAATGCCACAGGGTGTACACCACTTTAAAAAGTTGGGAACCACTGCCCTAGAACAAGTGTCCAGGCGTGCTGTGATCACAACAGACACATCCAAGACTGGCTGGGATGCCGTGTGTAATGGGCATGCAACGTTGGGCTCCTGGACAGGACATTGACTGCAGTGGCACATCAACTGCCTTGAGTTGCTAGCGAAATTGCTGGCCCTGTGAAGGTTTTGACCATTGATCCAAAGCAAGCACATGCTGGTCCAGACAGACAACATGACGGCAGTTGCATATGTAAACCACCAAGGTGGTTAATGCTCATAACGCATGTCGCACTCACATCCCAGGCAAACTGCTCAACGGACACACTCTCGCAACAAATTACACTTCAGGGGGAGTGTAGATTTCATCCCTAGGCAATCTAGCTGATTTGGCATTTTCCCCTGGGAACGTCTCAGTTACTATTGTAACCTCCGTTCCCTGATGGAGGGAACGAGACGTAGTGTCCCCCCTGCCACAATGCTGAACCGCCCGCTGAAATGGCTCCTCAGCACAAAACTGAATGAATCTCTTTTATACCCGTATGTCCGGGAGACTGCATGCAAATTCTACTCAACAAATCTCAATGGCCTTTTCTCAAAGTATCAGAGGTGTTTGGGGCTCCCAAGTGCACCCCTTAGAGTCAGTCATCGACACCACATCGACACCACATCTCACCACATACTTGTGAACTTATAAGGGTAACTGGTTGTTTCAGAAAGTACTGTACAGTGTTTCCTTTTTACTGTGTTTCCTTTTACAGTGTTTACTCTTTACTTTAAAAACTATGTCTATAAAGGGTAATATTTTAGATGTGGGAACGGCGAAGAGAGAGAGGGCAAACAGTTTGCAGTTCAGCTCAATTTGCTGTCTAATCAGCCAATATTGTCTTACATAACCTGCATAGCACTTCATCTTTTATAACATGAGATTTTGACCAAATGTATTCAAACTTGATTTTGGTAAAATGTTGCAACAATGTTTTATTAATAAATTAATAAAATACCTTAAAGTAACTACAAATGAGCATGTAAAGCAAATATCTTAAAAAAATGCCCCCGCCCCACGCAATGTTCTCACCTTTTTCCCCCTTACCTGTTTGCATCCCTGTTGATGAACAGGAATTGTAGTTTGCGAGTAAAGCTGCAAATTCCCCCATCAACGTCAGCTGCCTCCGTAATAATCTTCTGATATGTGCAGCACAATCAAGTGAAATCGCTGCACGGCATAAATTATAAATCTATATGGCAGTCTATTTGCAAAAGTGCTTTTGTTTTCTTCCTGTTTTCTTCAAAACAAAAAGTTGCATCGTAAATGACGTAAGCATGCTCCGGCCCAGAACGTTATGGTGAAATGTGAGTGCAGGCCAGCAGGAGAGTGGGAAAGGGGGACAATCGTGCCAGGGCACAGTAATCAAAATGACGTGTTACCAATTACGATTATTTCGATGACATTAGTAAGGACCTTATAATGTTTCTTTATAATATTATATTTTATATTGCACATATATTTCCTCTCTGTGTATTTGTTATGTGTTCACTACAGGAGTGTATTTCAGACTACCATGAAGTCCTGCTCTCTGGCAAGATGAATGTAACAACAGAAGTTATTCCAGGAACAGGAGGCCTGAGACCAGTGCTGAGCCCTGACTGCTGGCCCACGTTCACAGAGATGGTCTGTACGATATACATACATATAGTACAGTAACAGACTCTGGGGAAGCACTGTGATCCATCTGCTGAGATTTTATTAGGGTAGATAAAGACGATAGCCAGGTCAGACAGTCCGAGGTCATGCAAACAATACTTCACAATACATGACAGGAAGAGAGGCCCTTAAATAGGAAGCAGGTGGCATGTGACAGGAACCAAGCACCCTCTGGTGGTTACTAGGGGGAATGTTCTACTGGAATGTTACAAATGTAACCCTATTAGTGAATATGTTTGTGTTTTCCAGGTGGTTCTGGAGAAAGTGTGTGGAGAAGATCATGTGTGTATATCAGATTTAAATGTGTCTCTGTCTTTTATGAGGTTAGTGTACACTTCACTTTTGTTATAATTGCCTCCAAGAGACCAATATATGGTGGCCAGTATTGTAAACTATATGTAAGCAGTATATCTAAACTTTGCAAAAAAAAAAAAAAAAATATAGAAGTAAAAATACAGTATTCAAAAAGCTCAAATCTAGCATTTTATATGCTAGTGAAGTCAGGCATCAAAACTTGTGGTTTTTCTCAGAATAAGGGAGGCAGTACCTCTTCAAAAAAAAAAAAAAATGGAGAAAATAATCCACAGTACAAAAATTACAAAGCAAATATTACAAAATATGAGATTAAACTATGTATACATCACAAATTTTTCTCTTGTGACACTGTCCAATAATGAGACCAGCAGTTAAAGTTTCAGAGGGAGGCAGCATTTCTCTTGCCTCCTATGTGCTCATTGAGTTATAATAGAGCCACCTAATGTGTGCCATGGGCTTGGTGTGGGGTAATTGGAAATGAATAGGAAAAAGTAATGTGAGAGGAGGCGATGTCTTCATTGTGCTATGATTGGCCTGTTGCACGGTTAATGTGATAAATAATGCCTCTCGTATTTGTATGTTCCATATCTACAAATCGGTTTGATTAAAAAAGTAGTTCAATGAATAAAAAAAGTTAACAGCTCACCCCTGTAGATATCACTGTATTGTCAAATCCAAAACAAACTTGAAATTTAGTTTAAATAATGATCTGTCAGGGTTTTTTAGTTAGCAAACAGGTACATCTCCATGACCATTAAGATGGCTGCAAAGTTTACAGAGCATTGATGAATATATAATTATTAATTATGTATTATAATGATTTGATGACACTGTATCTTTTATCTGTGTCCCAGTGATATTGTAGTGAGCATTGTAGGTTACCCAGTAACTCTCTCAGTGGAGGTGTCCAATAGCGGAGAAGATTCCACGGACACAGAGCTTTTCCTTCATCATCCCACCTCCCTGTCCTTCACCCGCATCAAAACGGTCAGATACTCTTTAAAGTGTCATGAAACCCCCCTGTTTTAGCACTGGTTGTTCACATCTCAGATTTGAAAAAGACTCAAGAAATGGGCGTGTAAAGCTGTGGAAAATTAGGAGTGTAGAGGGTGGGAAGAGGGGAGACAACAACCAATAAAATACAAGCCTACAACACACACATTATACCAACAAATGAATATTAAAATATGAGCAGAGTAAGAAAAACAAACAACAGAGTTGGGGGCACTTTAAAAATATAACCCTATGACAACAAACTCTTATCATTAGAGACTACTAACAACTATCATGAACAAAAAAAGTTTAAAAAAATTATTCTTAAAAATATCAACAAATCATTATCATTACGTTTACGAGCACTACAATCTCTGAACAAATGACACAGTTAGAATAAAGGCATAGTTTTTTCCATTCTTTTTTTTCATTCTTTCACACTTCTTTTTCCATTCCTTGTATTTTCGGTCTACTTCATTGACTTCAGTGTATCAGAACAATTCTTCATGTCATCGCGTTCATTCATTCATGAATAATGCAGAGAAAAGTTCAGAAACTGATGACGTAGACACGTACTCTCCAGCCACGGCAGCCAGTCACCACTCCAAATTGACGCTTATACAGTACCTCATTTTTCATGATGTTGGTTCTACTTTGCATTTAAAAAAGAAAGGCTCAGGCCCTCTGCCAGACGATGTCCACTCTGGTGGTCCAGGGATGTCATCTCTGGCTGAACCTTGCTGAGATGCAGGATGCCGACAAAGTACGCTTTCTCAACACCCCCATCTCGCAAGGTGGCGTCTTCAGTGACACTGTCGAGGACTTCGCCCAGCAGTTCCCGGTAGTACAGAAGCAGACTGAGGTGATCAAGCACATCCTGCCCCGGCGTGACACCTCTGCCACCAGGCCGTCGCAGGTTGCCCCCCATCTGCTCATCGGGAAAGCGACGTAGCCCGTCCCTCATGCCGCTAAACCCTCCAAATGTCCATCGAAGCAGCCCTGATAAGAGCAGCCCAGAGATGTGGGGAGCTGCTCTTGACCAGGAGGTGGTGAAAGCACCGCTCCTTCCCCCAGGAGGAGGGCCGGGTGGATAATTCTTGTTTTTTTCTTTCTGTTCCTTCTTTCTGTTCTGTTCCCACATTTTTAATTAAAGAGTCAAGTCAAGTCAAGTCACCTTTATTTATATAGCGCTTTTTACAATGCAAATTGTGTCAAAGCAGCTTTATAGTGATAACTGGTATATAATTTTGGCTGCACAGCTGCTCTTAAAGAATCAATAGTTATTAATTTAGTTAATTTATCTATATCAGCACTGGAGTGAACAGTGATGTCATCATCCAGCTCAGTTCAGTTCGCATACAATGGGAGCTAAACCATTTAGTGCTTTGTAAGTAATTAGCAAGATTTTAAAATCTATACGATGTTTAACAGGGAGCCAATGCAGTGTTGACAGAACCGGGCTAATATGGTCATACTTCCTAGTTCTAGTAAGAACTCTAGCTGCTGCATTTTGTACGAGCTATATAGACAAAGGTCTATGGTTTTGCATAAAAGAACTTTCTTGCTGAAGTTTATTGCAGTTTCTAAATCATTTTACATTCTACCAGGTGTCTGTTAGATCACAACACTGGACTCAACGTTCCTTCGTTACTAGTTCTAAAGTGACGTTTTAGAATTAGTAACGGAGCCTTGGTCTAACTGTCAACTTGAGATTTGAATCCATGGTGGAAGGAAGTAGTTCTGCACAAAATAGGGTTTTAAAGACACTCCATTGTTATTTTTTACTTATTTACTCATTATATTACTCGTGTCGTCGGACTGTTGAATAAACACAATATCACACTCGTAGCCGTGCTGTTGTTGAATAGCAGATTACTGAGACATTTAACTAGTGAAAATAAAATTACAGATATCAAGAATAATTGTTTTAATTGTAGAAATATAATTTCTGATATCAAGAATGATCATTGTTACCAGTAAAGATTTCATTCCTGATACCAAGAATTAGCATTTTAACTAGTGAAACTGTTGATATCAAAAAATCATATCCTGGGGATGATTAAAAGTCAAATCTACTTGCCATACAGCTGTGGCACGTCATGTCAAATAATGTACCGTGTGCAGATACGTTGGATGGGTTTTTGTAAGTGAGATGCTTGTTTGCTCTAGAAGGAGTGTTAGTCCACTCAACTGCTTACTCATGAGTCATGACACATAGCAAACAGCTAAAAGTATTCCTAATATTTTGGCCTTCACAAACACCCATAAGAGCTGTATTTGTAATGTTTGAGTTGGGGGAAGCACGACACGTTTGCAAGGTTGTTTAATATGAAGGTAAAATGATGCCTAAAAGATTTACATGCACAGGGTAAGATCTGTGAAAGTGTATGTAAGATTGCAAGCGTAAATTAAATTTGCATGCGCAAGAGAAGCTTTGTAAAGGTGTAAATCACCTTTCAAGTGTAAGAAAAAAAGATTTGCGCTTTCTACCGTCTCAGTCTCTGTGAACTTTTTTCTGAAGCGTGTTTCACAAATGAACTGAAACTCAGTGAATACTTACCACACAGACATGAGAGATATGTCTTTAAAAAGCTTGAAGTGTCTACTTTTAAATGATGTAAGTCAAATCAAAAACAAATATTCTCTTTTTCTCTGTATGAAAACAAGGAGATGTACAGTTTCTCACGTGTCTGCTCATTAACTTTAATGTGACCACACCCACGCGTTGCGCACATGCTAATCGTCCACGTGTGAGGCACACAAACCTGTAAACGCCCCATCACCTTGATAAACAAACATCAAGCTTCATCATTCCTCTGCTTTTTATTGAGTTTGGAAGACGCGCTGTGAGGAATAAACCTTGAATTTAACTCAGAAGAAGAAGAACGCGATTGATCCAGCTGAGGTAAGTAATCTATTCCCACTTACATTAGTTAGCATGTTATTCTTACATAAACTTGTAAACATTTAACTAGTTGTTGAACTATTGCCAGACTAAAATATGTTGACAGAAATATGTTGAAATATGAATTATATGCAACCTTTCAATGCTAAATAAATATACATGTACGACACAAGGATGTTTTTATGCTCTATAATCTATAACACAGTACAGTATAAAATATGAGTGTTTACACTGTAACATGAATATTAGAATGTTTAGACCAGTGTTTACTGTGAAATATTGTGTTCGTGGATATCTGCTCAAATGTAGATGTTTATAATGTGCTAAACAATAATGTTTCATAGAGTAAATGGTCTCTGTAAGCGCTGTAAATTTGAGTCACTTACGATGTGCATTTGAAAAGCAAAAAGCACCAAACATTACATGTTTTTACTCATTTTCACTTCTTAACATCATAAATGTTTGAAATTTTCATTTGGGATTTGAAGTGGCTTCTTATCACAGAATGAGGCAGACGGTATATTAATTTGAAGTATTCTATATATAATTAATGCTATGTCAATTAGAATTGCATCATAAAAATACTATTCTTATAAAAATACCCAAGATGGTTTGATGAACACAGATAAACCATATATTTTCACAGTCGTGTGTTTATTGTCTCCATATTTAATAAGTCAAAGTGTTTCTATCTTTTTATTCATCTACAGCAATAGTTTTATTAGGCATATCCTGGAACGTCATAAGTCACATTATTTCTGTGAGGCATAATTGGACTTTCTGCGAGAGGCCCTCCGGCTTCCACTTTGACTTAAACATACATAACATTTCTAATGATTTATTGTTATAGGCCGCCTGCATCCCCAGAAAAATCACAATTAGATTTTTTTCCCCCAAATCGTGCAGCCCTAGTTGCTCCCAATATGTGACCCTGGACCACAAAACCAGTCATAAGGGTCATTTTATTTGAATTAATGAATAAATAAGCTTTCCGTTGATGTATGGTTTGTAAGGATAGGACAATATGAAAATCTGGAATCTGAGGGTGCAAAAAAAAAAATCAAAATATTGAGAAAATCGCCTTTAAAGTTGTCCAAAGTAATACAAGTCCTTAGCAATGCCTTATACTCAATATATATATTTACGGTAGGAGATTTACAAAATATTTTCATGGAACATGATCTTTACTTAATATCCTAATGATTTTTGGCATAAAAAAATTCGATAATTTTCACCCTGACGATGTAATGTTGGCTATTGCTACAAATATACCCGTGCAACTTATGACTGGTTTTGTGGTCCAGGGTGCATATAAGCATGTTCACAGTTGTTTTGTTGTTTTTTTTTTACAGGAACCAGATGCCACTGATGAGTCCAGTTGACTTAAACATTCACACAAGTCTCTTCAAACTGTTTTTCTCTGAGAGCGCTGTACCAGCATCAGCAAGCATCTACATGAACATTGTAAAATTAAAAAGCAAACACCTTGGATATGACAGGTGTGTTGATCAGGAACTGTTTCAGGAATGGCACAATGGTGTGTGACTGTGTGGTGTGTGCTCAATAATGTGCCTTTTTGTCCTTTGTTGTGTATATTTGGATTGTGTTGTGTTGTAAATAAAATACAAACAATCAAAAAGCCATTCTTTTAATCGCCTCACATTCTTTGTTCTAGTTCCCCCGCAGTGCCATTCAGCTGACAGGGCCATTAGGGGAGGGTCTTTGTCTTCCCAGGTGTGAAACACATCATTCATGATCATTCACGCCCTCCCCGCATAAGCCTTCCTGACACAAAACACGTCTTACAAATTTTAAATCAATATATTGTTTTATGTGAAAGAGTGGGAAGGATGATTTTCATATTGTTTTGAAGCAAATATTCTAGGCCACAAGATACATTTTTCAAAAGTCTTGAACAAATATTCAGTATGGGTTTTATGGCTTTATTTCAGTGACTTAAAAATTTTTTTTTCACAAACCACACATAAATGTAATTTTCTCAAAACTACAAACCTTTACATACATGCTGCTCACATATTATTGTAGCAGAGTTTGTGCTGAATACAGTGTGACTTTAGCCATGAAAATGTTATAAGTAACAGAAATAAGCACAAATGTCAGGGCATGTCAAAACATTTCCAGGGCCCAGAAAACACCTCAGACCGCAGAGGGTTAAAAAAAATATGCTTTATTTTTGTAATTCTGCTAGGTGCCACTAGTGTCACAGAAACTACATACTTCACCACAAGTTCAATGTTTATTGCTGGGATCTCTCAGAGCCTCTGGTTTCACTGCCAGGTTTCACCTGTTGTCTTTTTCGATATATTGAAATGACTCTATTCCAATTTGATCTGGTAACATCCATCCATCCATCCTCCAAACTGCTTGTCCAATGTCTGGTCGCGGGGATGCTGGAGCCTATCCCACGTATTGGATGTATGGCCAGTCCATGTTCTGGTAACATGCATAATAGAAATAAAGTTCTAGTGCCATAATTGAAATTTTGTTCTTTGTCATGTAGTCTGGTGGACAGGGATGGTGTGAGTCCAATCACACAGAGCATTCAAGCATCACGCGCACAGCATGCAAGCTTGGTGCAACAGTATTCCGTCAGAGAGCAAAGGTTGGTAAACCACCAGACAAGCTTCATCAACACTTCAGCCATCATAAAATCACCTTTTACTATGTTTATTGTAATGTAATTCTCAGATTAAATCGCAAAATCTGATAAATTACTAGATCTTGATAATTAAAGCATTACTATTACTATTGCTCATACAAAAAGTTTGGGAATTTCAATAAAAAAATGAGTCTTTGGACTGTTAGGTTCTAAATGCATGATGAAT
This sequence comes from Mylopharyngodon piceus, assembly GCA_039654765.1. Classification (NCBI taxonomy): domain Eukaryota; kingdom Metazoa; phylum Chordata; class Actinopteri; order Cypriniformes; family Xenocyprididae; genus Mylopharyngodon; species Mylopharyngodon piceus. The sequence goes on along the minus strand of CM077443.1, from coordinate 41,416,732 downwards.
GAGTACCTCCCCCTCCCCCAATTAAGAAAAATTAAATTAAATAGATATAAGCATTAAATAAGCATTTGAGTGCCCATATATGGATAGGCTAGTTGTGCAAATGAGTGGCATTCAGTGGAACATAACACCGGTCACTCGTTTTGTCATTTAAATCACATACAGATTACCAGCAAATTTCTAAAATTCTTTAACTTCAATTGCTCAACATCAATCAGTCTTAATGTAGAATAAATAGCATATAGAATTACATTATTGATCTGAATATTAAAAACGACAGCTACATGTCTAAGTAAACCAAATTATACCATTCAAACTGCAGTTAAAACAGATGCTTACTTCTGTATGCTTACTTTAGGGTCAATGATTAATGCTGCCTTCACGTGCTCTCGGAATTATCGTAAATACGAGTATCCTAGGTAAAAATTGCACATGAACGCCCTCCCATTTTGAAAGTTGAATGCGATGAGCTTGTAATCACGGCTTCAGAAGTGTGAATTATCAAATTTCTGATAGCACGTGAAGGCTGCATAATACAATACGTCATCAAGAAGAAGCCTTTCATATAGCTGCCCCCAAAGATGTGGAGCAACTTTGCTTTGTGAAAGGCGACTCATCTGGTGGTATTAGGTCCATCCTTTGGTAATGCTGGCAATATGACCTGGCGTTCTACTGTTTTCATGTAAAATTAACTCCTTATCTCCACATCAGCTGACCTGACGTGACCATTTGAGCATAGGTGGGTCTTGGTGACATGTCCCACAGGCCATAAGCTCCAAGATAGTTTTATGATCATAACAAACATTTTCTCCTTCAAGTCGAGAGAAGAGCTTTGCCATTTCTGCCGGTTTTGGAGGGTACGAAAGGTAGTCTTTAATGAAGCTGGACCAGAATCAGTCTGCTAGGACCTGGGAGTGTCTCCAGTGCCGGTGACTCAACTTCTCTGATTTTGGGAAAATCCACTTAAGGCCCATCAGGCCACCCCATGAGGAGACTTTTTGGTGTCAACAGGTTGGCATCTGCCACGTCTGACGACACATACCCTAGGAGTTTTGAGTTCAGGATGGCCTCCATTTCTAATATAACTGCCATTAAGATTTCCTTTGGAACTTAATGTGCACCCACAACCTTATACAAGGCAGATTGAATGGATCTTATTTCTTTCTCCTAAACTCTACTGAAGTGGGGGGCTGATGGGGGATTAAGTAGATGTGGATCCTCTGATGGGCCAGCTGATGTTTTAGGTCGGAAGCTAGTATGGCATAAGCTTACGAAATCTCTTTTTCATCTAGAGCTGTGGAATAAAATAGTTTTTACCATGCATCGCGATGCTGATGTGAATGATTCTGCATCGATGCATAAAAACAAAAGAATACATTTTTTAAAAAAAATAATTAAATAGCCCTGATGTTTTGGTTTTGGATGTAACATCTGAATAGATCAAACACACAATTGCTCAACAAAACAGTTACTCTTCCAACCCTTCACCCATGCAGGCCCTGTAATGTCTGGCTTCCCCACTGAGCGCTATCACCCTTCAGTCACCATTTGCTCTCCACATACACTTCAAAGACACTTAGGAGACAGGCCACTAGAATCATATTCAGTCTATAAAAATGGATCCTTTGCCGTTAATTCACTGACAACTTTGTCTAAATGAATGAACATGCATCTCCCCAGTACATTTTGTGTATTATATCTGTTTGTATATTGTTCTTTTGTATATTGTAAAGTGTTATAAGTGCATGTGATGATACTTCTTGATATTGTAGTCCATCTAGGTGGTGTTTAATATCAAATTACTCCTTGTTTAATACATTTTGGTGGACATAACAATATCATAAAATGCATTGTATGTTTGTTATATTTATCAGAGTATAAATGGACACAAACTTACTAGTTAACTCCCCCATGCAAATGAACTCACTTTCAAACAAAGGATTGCACTTTTCTCATTGGTCAAGCCAAGACTCAAAGGTGTCGACTGTCTGGAGAAGTTAAATAGCTCTGAGCAGATCACATTTAGAGTTCTTCTGGTTCTACTCTTTGTTCCTGCTGATACTATGGATTGCGTCACGTGAGACCCCACCCAGCCCCCGAGCCGGGCTGGTAGGCCTCACTTCCTTTCAAGCCATGAACAACTGCCTCGACCACAAAAGAGTCAAATTAACAGCGCATGTTTGTATGAATTTTTTCATTCAATGCAGAAGATATTGATTACGACTTAAGCACCATCGGACCGAACCATCAAAGATTTCTCCTGAACCTGACCAAATAAATGAAACGTGGTGCAGAGGCTCCCGAAAAACATCCTGTAGACCCGTTTGCTGAACTTGTACATGCCATCAGTCAGTCTTTGTTGTCATCCACTGACTCCAGCTGCAGTCCACTCTTTGTGAATCTCCCCCACATTTTTGAATGGGTTTTGTTTCACAATCCTCTCCAGGGTGCGGTTATCCCTATTGCTTGTACACTTTTTTCTACCACATCTTTTCCTTCCCTTCGCCTCTCTATTAATGTGTTTGGACACAGAGCTCTGTGAACAGCCAGCCTCTTTCGCAATGACCTTTTGTGTCTTGCCCTCCTTGTGCAAGGTGTCAATGGTCGTCTTTTGGACAACTGTCAAGTCAGCAGTCTTCCCCATGATTGTGTAGCCTACAGAACTAGACTGAGAGACCATTTAAAGGCCTTTTCAGGTGTTTTGAGTTAATTAGCTGATTAGAGTGTGGCACCAGGTGTCTTCAATATTGAACCTTTTCACAATATTCTAATCTTCTGAGATACTGAATTTGGGATTTTCCTTAGTTGTCAGTTATAATCATCAAAATTAAAAGAAATGAATGAATATAATATACAAGTTTCACTTTTTGAATGGAATTAGTGAAATAAATAAACTTTTTGATGATATTCTAATTATATGACCAGCACCTGTATGTTCAGCCACTCTCCTCTTTGTGAGTCCCACGTAGAAACGGTTAAACGGATATTCCAGTCTGTAAATTACATGAGTGGAATTGCAGTTAATAAAGTCATCTCAAATTTCTTCTTGTGTCTTTCGTCCTCAAATGTATTGGTGCGGCTCATATTGATACAATAATTACAATTGCCACAGCTAAAATTCCCTTTTGGTCATCTTAGCCAAGCTGGAAGAAAACTCCTCACCAATTTGTCTTTTATTGTTGGGGCACGTTTAAAAGTAAAAACAGGGGACTCTTTAAAAATATACCTTAAAGATTCATTAATTTGTAAAATATTCCAGTTCTTTTGAATAATCTGTTTGATTTGAAAAAAGTTCAACTATCCTCTTTGTTGAAACCGCTGTGTCAACATAGCAGACTGCACCTCAAAGTCCTCATCTGAGTCACATATTTGTCTCAATCTCTGAAACTGACCATATAGAATGTTCTTAATTAACCAAGGAGGATGAAAGCTTTCTCCATGTAGAGTAGTGTTCCAGTAGGTTTCCTATAGACAGAGGTATGTAGATTCCCATATGTATCCTTTCTCATGGTTAAACCCAAAAATTGAATCTCAGACTTATCATATTCCAAGTTCAATCTCAATTTTTCATTACTTCAATTGATATAAGCATGGAAGTCCAGCAACTCTTTCTCACTGCCCAAGAAATGATATCATCTATATAACGTCCCCACCAAACAATTTTTTTCTCTGAAAACATAACTGGTGGAATAAACAAATCTTTATTCCCATAAACCAAAGAATAGGTTAGCATAATTTTGGCCAAAGCTCGCCCCCATTGCAGTACCTTTTTCTTGTCTATACAGGCAGTCTTCAAACAAAACAAAAAAAATTGTTTTTTTAAGGTCCATTCTGTCAAACGCACAATAAAATCACTGGGAGGCAATGCATCTTTTGATCTTGATTTTAAATAGTACCTCATAGGTTCCAAGCCTTCTTCATTGACTATATTGCTGTAAAGAGATTCCACATCCATTGTAGCCATAAAGCAGTCACCTTCATAGTTGATATTTTCCTTAAAACGTGCGTGGTGTCTTGGATATAGGATGGCAATTCCATCACAAAAGTTTTTTTTTAAAAAAAGATAGATATTGGTTCAGCAACAAATCCATTCCCATTGATGATTGGTCTTCCTGGTGGGTTGACTAAGTCTTTATGAAACTTAGGTAGTGATCGACCGATATTGATTTTTTTAGAACCGATACCGATACCGATAATTTGTGTATTTATGTGCCCGATAACCGATATGCAGAACCGATATTTATTTACTGTTATACTTCTGTTTTTGACATGATTACAACACCACTGAACAAACCATTTTATTTATAACAATCACTCCCTCCTTGCATAGAAAACAAAACAAATCTTATTTATACACCAATAAATAGAGGGGTCTGAAAGTTCAAAAAATAAAAAGCTGCACTGTTACTAAACTGTTTTTGTTGAAAATGAGTAGTCTTTCATGTTAATTTTAATCTTCATATTACAAAAATAATTTTATTTATAAAAAGCTTCAGCAGCAACACTAATGTTAACAATAAGCAAAATAAATGTAGAATGTCTAATGTTTTCAAATGGAGAAAATAAATTAAAGACAGGAGTCATATCAACTTTGCAGAAATGTAATACTTCATTTTAAACTACAGTTTTAGTAGATTTATAAGCTGTTTAATAGGCTAAAGAGTGAAGAATAATTCGCTGGATAATGTTAAATAACTGAATAATATTCTCTGGAATATTGGAATATAACAAACAAAACATCGTATTTTATTGCATTTCTCAACTGGTATGTTATATCAGAATTATTAATAATGTTTTTGTCGTTCTAGATTATGAAATATCTGCTGACAAAGCGCTGTTTATCTATGCATTTACACAGAACTATACTCAAACTGCGATCGCTCGTGGAGATAATAAATAATTAATTTCCATAGAGTTGTGTTTACTTGGATGTTTATTAGCGAATTAATGGTTATATAGTAAATGTTTATATAATTACGGTGTTTTAAACAAGTAAATCTTGTTAAAAGTTACATGCGATACAGGCGATCCTGCGCGCAATTCTCAAAACACCCACAAGATGGCGGCGTTTATCGGTAAATCCGATATTACAAAACCGATATCCGATTATGGTAAAATGCTTAAATATCGGGGAAAATATCGGTAAATCAATATATCGGTCGATCTCTAATCTTAGGTAACATATACAGTACTGGTAGCATTGGATTACGGACTAACAGATAATCATATTCCTTCTGTGAAATCCCATTTTCGTTTCTTGCCTATATCATCATCTCATTACAAGTTCTTTTCATATCATCCAGTGGGTTAGAAGATGGCAAGGAATAATAAGCTCTATTGTTCAACTGACCCTTAGCTTCCATTATATATTTGTCCTTACTCAATACACACACTGCACCACCTTTGTCTGCACTTTTTATTACCACATCGTCTCTGGTGGATAACCAGTCTAATGCATCTTGGCAAAACGTCTCAGGTTACGTATGTAACCATGGTTCCCTGAGAACAGGGAACGAGACTCTGTGTTTACCGCTATGGGGAACGTCACACGTGACCCGGTGTCTGAAAGCCAACTATCCAACAACTCCAATCTCTATTGGCCGGCGACAGCCTATGACGTAATATGGCGCGACCCGGAAGTATATAAGGAGCACCTAGAGAAACAGTCAGTATCTTATCGTCTTGAGGGACTGTTCAGCAGGCAGCCCGAGGCATGGCATGGCAACGCAGAGTCTCGTTCCCTGTTCTCAGGGAACCATGGTTACATACGTAACCTGAGACGTTCCCTTTCGAAAAGGAACTCAACTCTGCGTTTACCGCTATGGGGAACGATATACCCACGCCGCCATGCTCGAGGAGAGTGCATGCCAAATGACTAGACAAACGTCCAGCAGTTTCCAGAGAAACGCCGGGAGCAACTCCCCCTCGGGTCACGCAAGGCTGTCAGTGACAGCATTCCCTACGGCCAACAGCCCAAGCTGAGCCTAAAGGAGGCCTTCCGCAGAAAGCCTTCCAAGGCTGCTCAGGGCATCTGGGACCAGCATTCCGTGGAAAGTGGTCCCTTAAAGGGAATGTGGCCAGGAAACCAAAGGGAACCCCGGCCAGTCACTAGAGGGGAACAAAGTCACCCTCAGCGCCACCAGGGAAGCCGTACTAAACTTGGCGAAGGCCAAATTTAGTTTGGGCCAGCCCTGTCTGTTACACAGAATCTCCATAACACATTCTTCAGAGAAGAGAGCAAGTAAGAGCGACTGCGAAAGAGCAGTAAGCAACTCAAACCCACGCGCAGAAATGGGCATCCCGGAGAGTAGAACTCAGCTGAGTGCTATAAACCCTCGTATTGAGGGGAGTAAAATCCGCTCATCCTGGGATCTACTCAGTGTCTGACTAATGCACTTGAGGAGGCTGTGCGCTAGAAAAACCCTGGTACAGGGGAGCACAAACCAGCCTGGGGGCTGGTCTCAACGGGAGACTTCATCGAAGTCTACAACCAATGACCAGCTTAGGGAGCTAAGCACAATTACAAAGTCAACCCAAAGGGAAGTACGAAGCTCAACCTAACAGATAGACCATACTGTAGGCACATAGTTATGGAGGCCGGAAAAAGGGCCTACAACATAACTGAAGTTCTAAAAGAAGAACTAAAATCACACCAGAGACATAAATCGCATGGTGGTATTTCAGGGTGGCCCACAAAGCCACTCGCCTGAAAACAAACATGCTGGGCGCACGACCAACCATGCAATTAAGTCACTGTGGGTGCCCACGAACAGTCCATCCCAACACAATCCAGCGAGCAGTGTACTCGGTAAAGAACCTTTTACCCTTAAAATAAGAGGAGTACAGCGTACGCCATCACGCGCTAAAGAAGGCCCTGTGGGCCTATAACCTCAGCAGACACGTGGCATCAGCTCGTGGCAGTGTTATCAAGCTCCAGGCAGAACAAACCGACTACAAAGGATGTTAAAGAGTCAGCCGGAGCCCTGGCCAGCCAGCGACATAAATCCCTTTTACTGTCTTCAGTAAAAAATATCAAAGAAAACACAAAAGGTACAAGCCAGCATGTTCCCAAAGGAGGCCCCGAGGGCCTACCCGTCACACGCGGCGTCAGCTAGCGGCCACTAAAGTTCTAGGAGCAAAAATAGAACCGAGTAAAAAACAAGGTAACTACTTAGCTCAACTAGAGCTAAAGGAGACCAAGCTCAAGGAAGTAAATGCATAAAACCGAACGAACAGCTGGTTTTAACACAAGAACTTACCCTGAGAGGCAAGCCACTCAGAAAATGTACTCGGTAAAAGCACCTTTTACTCTCTAAGTGAGAGGAGTACAAAGCCAAGCTCCAGCATGATACAAAGGAGGCCTAAAAAGGCCTACGACTCGTAAACACGTGGCGTCAGCTAGTGGCAATCACGACCCATCCATGGTGATGAGTCACATAGAAACCAACGCAAAACTGTGCCAACATGCAAACTGAAAGGAGGCCCTAGTGGGGCCTTCAACCTTTATGAACATATGGCAGCAGCCAATGGTAACTTCATGACTAAACCAGCCAGTAGGCCAAGTACTCAATAAGACAACTAACACTTGGATAAGAGGAGTACACATTCCGCCACAGCACTTATGAGAGGCCTGACCTAGGGCCTATTCTTACAGAGGTGGGCGTGGCCGATGGTGGTGTAAGTCAGTAAACTCAAGACTCAACCATGGAATGAGTGCAAAATATAACCAACCCAACTGTGCCAACATGAAAACTAAAAAGGAGGCCTGGCAGGGCCTACTGCTTTTAGCACCATGTGGCGCCAGCCAGTGGTCATAAATAGGGACCAAGCTCAAAGGGGACCAGCTCTAGACCCAACAAGCTGGTTGTGGGTAACTAGCTACACAACCTGAGCTAAGCCTACACATTCCAACAGGCAAATGTACATGGTACAAAAAACATATGCTACCATGGTCTAAGGGAGGCCCGCAAGGCCTACCACCTTAAACAAACATGCGCATAAGCCTGAGGCAGTGCTAAGATACGTGAGCAAACTCGTGATCATAAACCAACACCGTCCAAGACAACAGCTGTACTTGGAAGAGAGGCTTCTAACAAAAAGAGCCAACAATCTCATCAGTAAATGAAAAACAGTTGCTGTGGTCAAGATCAACTGGGAGCTAGCAGAGACCATATCTATCCTAAGCAGAATAAGACTCTCTACACTCAACCTGAGTGTGCAATCCAACAGGTGATGCACTCAGTGAAACACAAACCCTAACCGGGGAGTACAATAAAACACCACGCACTTAGATAGAGGCTAACCACAGCCTGCTATCCCAGAGACAGGTGATAACCTGTGGCAGCACTAGAGTAAGCTCACATATTTTAAGATATGTAGGGCTAAGGCATAGAACCCAAAGCAAAATAAAATGCTTTGTAATACATGCCATCCAACAGGATAAATGTTTCACAGCTTTTTTAAAAACAAAAAAACAAAAAACAGAACTGAGATCTGTGACGAACCCTTGAGAACGAAAGCTAAAGCATTTAGCATCGTATACTCAACTTGAATACATTTTCAAGGGGCTCATGCGGAAACATTATAAGCATGACAAGTTCTATAACGTGGGGCCTAGCAACACTGCATAACATATCTTCTCAAAGATAAGGGCCTACCACCTGGGAAAAACAGCACCAGGAAGGCTCACAACAGCCTATAACCTTGGCTGTTAACCCTAGCCATAGCACCTACATTACATCAAAGGGGAAATGGGCATACGGCCAGCACCTCCTTCGGGAGGCGGCCAGAACTAGGAACTATACAACCTGAAAAGGGATAGCAAAAATAAGGGTGATGTAACAAACAAACACCTAAACCTAGCTCTAGCCTAGCCGCTAGCTAAGGCCTACTAGACCAAGCAAGCTTGGGCTTCACTTTAAATCCTCTCAGATATGAGGAGAAAAAGAAGCACTACAAGCCAATAGTGCCAGGCGGCCGATTAAAGCCGACCTGCACACAAATAACTGAAGTGACGAGTGCTAACTCAAACCAAACTAACAGTATTAGCTGAGAAGCTACTCTAACATAGGAGGCTACAAAATAGCGGCCATAATGCGGCCTGCATGTGAAAACTAGCCAACCTAAAGATCCAGTTATTTTGCCCAAAAGAACCCCTTCTAACTTTACTGACTACATGCTCAGGAAAACTATACAGGAAAAACAAGGTCTACACTTTTTATAAACATAAAAATATAGACCCAGCTTACCTCCCTGCGGCTCGTAGAACGAAGATTTCTCCTCATTTTCTTGCATGAAGAAGGATGAAATCAAAAAGTTCTTTTAAGCCTAAAAGCACTTTTCACTATCCAGCCAGAAGGCGGCCTTAGAAAAATTATTATTAAAGGCCCAGCCGTCAGCTTGACTGTTAAAGAAGCACCTGAGCATGTAACCAAAAACTCAGGAGGCGGAGGAAGAAGGGGCGAGGGCAAATGCAAAGTCGCCCCCGCAACAAGAGGGAATGATTACAGGCGCTATTGGTGTATGTGATCGATCACCTCCTCCAAAGCCTGCTTCTTCCTCCTCGAGTCCAGCCGTCTCTGTGCCTGCTCCGAAAGGGGGAGGCACTCGAGCGGCCATACTGGATCTCTGGCCCTATCTCAGAGCCTCAGCTCGAGATGGACCAGCCCCCTGATAATTACTACATGCTCAGAAAAAACTATACAGGAAAACAAGGTCTCATTTTAAAACATAAAATATAGACCCAACTCATTTTCCTGCGGCTCAAAGACCGAAGACTCCTAAAAGTCCTTTTCTCTACATGAAAAAGGATAGAATCTAAGGTTCTTTTAAGCCTAAAAGATCCTCTCACTATCAAACCGAAAAAGCGGGCCGACAGAAAATAATCACTATGGGCCCAGCCATCAGTCTGACCATAAGAAGTATCTGAGCATGATATAAATTATATACACATGCATATAAATACGTATATAATACATATACATATATTATACATATATATATACACATATATATATATAGGAGGAGAAAGAAGAAGAGGAGAGGGTAGATATATATCGCCCTTATATAGCTGGGGGATCGATTACAGACGCAACGGTGTTTACAATCGATCACCCATCTCACTCTCGCTTCTTCCTCCTTCTGTCTGTCTGGGCTCAGATACAAATCTGAACGGCTAGGGGGGTTTTCCATGCCCTCAGAGATCAGGAAGGAATGGAAAGTTTATGGGAGCTGCAAATTCATGGACAGAAAGGAACCGCTCGTCGAGCCGTCCGCGCGCGGCCCCTTTCTTAACGCGCTCTCACGGCAGCTGCCGCCTGTCGAAAAGCGCGTCCCAAAAACACCAGCAGCTCCGCATACAACAGCCAGAGGAGCGCTCGCTGCCGGACGTGATGATGTCAAACACGGACGTCATCGTCATCCAACAACTCATCCTCGTCAGCCCCGGGGAAGCCGAGAGAGAATATCTCAAACTTCCCAACGAGCTCACCTGCGAGCCCTATGATTGCAGCCGCCGTTTTGCCTCAGCACAAACGAGGCCAGAATCACCAGGCGCAGATGCGGACACCTCTTCCCTCGAGAAGAGTGCCGAACGAGAACTGAGCGTCCCGATAGGGAGACGCTCACAGTAAACAACAGACAGCGCCCTCAAGCACTGTCTATGCGCGCTCCTCTCCAGACAGAAAACGCCCAGAAATGTGTATATCAAGTGTCAAAAACCTGGGACACAGATGAACACACTCTCTTGAACGTTTGTCAGGTATATTAAAGAATCCCTTACCGGAGTCGACATAGTCGCGATCAGACAGAACAGACCCGAAAGACGAAAAGATACTGACTGTTTCTCTAGGCGCTCCTTATATAGTTCCGGGTCGCGCCATATTACGTCATAGGCTGTCGCCGGCCAATAGAGATTGGAGTTGTTGGATAGTTGGCTTTCAGACACCGGGTCACGTGTGACGTTCCCCATAGCGGTAAACGCAGAGTCTCGTTCCCTGTTCTCAGGGAACCATGGTTACATACGTAACCTGAGACGTTTTATTTATATGACATTGTTGGTGTTTAACTATATATTTTCAGTATATGGGTTTGTTTAAATATATTTTTGTATACCAAAATTCTTTCACGTTACTATTTTTTTTTTTTTTTTTTTTTTGATTGTGAATTTTTTTTTGTATTCCTCATGTCATCATTCTTGGGTTGTATGTGAAAGTTTCTTGGATTGTTTGAGAAATTATTGAACAGTTTTTACACTCAAGAGACATCTAGTGGTAAGATCCCTAAAATGTATAGTCACGGGTATACTGTATTTAGCTACTTCTCACTCTCTGCTGTCTAGCACCCTGACGAAGGCCTGATTGGGCTGATACACATTGGTGTTTTTTAAGATGTAGCCCTGTCTTATAATAAAGGCTTTCTACCTATGTGAGTGCCTGGACATGGATTTTCTTGCTATACAACAGGATCCACCTACCATTTTTTATATCGTTTGTTGCATTGAGTTTTGTACAGGAAAACATCACTCACATTTTCTTCAGAAAAAGCAAAAATCTAATTTATATGAATCATTTCCCAATAATCAATTAGCATTATTCAATATTATATTGTTTAGGTGCAGATTGTTGATGCATATATGTCAGTAAACTGTGGTTTAATAAGCTTACATCCTGTTTTTTTTTTCTTTTTCTTTTTTCCTAAGACCACACTGATGATGTCATTCACGGTGTCTGCACCCTTTGCTGTAAATGAGCGTCTGGTTGTCAATGCATCAGTCACAAGGTCAGAAAGACAAACTGTAACGGATGCTTAAATGTGAAATGTGTTGTTTCTACACCATTCTGTGTGTTGTTTCTCACAGTTATTGAACAACTGAATCAACATTGAACTGACTTGATCTGAATAATGACACTATTGTCTTTTTAGAGTTGCTTTACAGCACAACCACTTTCTCTCACTCGCTCGTCTCATTCGCTCTGGTTGAATAGTGTTGCTGTTACGGTAAATGTACATTACAGTGGCAAAACTTCGCTTAGTGCTGCTGACAACGCTAAAATGCTTCCTCTTTGGGGTGTGTCTGTAACGCTTTATCCGGTCTGCTGTCAATCCCACAATTCACTGCTTGAGCACTTTCACCCAGCTTTCACCGTGTTGGGCATTTCTTGACTTTATGCAAATTTTAAGCGAAAGACGCGGGCAGCAGCCAATCGCTGTGAGGTTCAAGTAGTGACATCTGACCTGAATGTTTAAAAATATGGAGGTTATGCCAGAGTTTATGCTGGATTTAGTGAATCATATTGTTTACACATTGGAGGCTTTGCAGTTGTTATATGTATGTTAAATATTGTGGTTTGGATGCTTTCATTGTGATTATACTGGCTGGGTTTAGAAAAGTTTATAAAATTGACAGCATATCTTTACTTAGAGCATTCAGAAACAAAGCTTGCCTCTTTCCATCTTTAATCGCATATATTTGTGATGATTATATTGCCTGTGTGTTGAAAAAAAAAAAAAAAAAAAAACACTTGCTACTCCAAAGCAGAGGCATTTTTGCATTGTCAGCGCCACTGAGTGGAGTTAGTGGACATTCACTGCAGGCCCTTAATTTTGGTGCAGGATTGCGGGTAAGCGTATAATTTTACCACACCCAAAGCGTGTGCACAAATAAAGATGCCTCTGAAACAGCTCGCGAGCACCAAATTGAGTTTTTGTCCACAATTTATAAGCTGCGATAAGCCATATATTTGGCCTTACACAAAATATTATGTGAAAATGTTCATGTAAACACAGTCAGTTATGTCTTAAATTAACACAAACTGTTTATAAAGAAAATGCATGTGTAACTATATTGGATACATGCATTTGCTCTTAAAGTGACAGCAGCCTATTAACCTGCTGCTGTCTGTCATTAATGTTAATCAAACAACAAAAGACAAAGAGAAAACTTTTGTAACTTTAATTGTTAGGATTAATGTGTATTTAATATTTACAATGAAGACTATTCAAAGTTACTTTACATTTGTTTATTCAATTTCTGTAATATTTCTTATCAGAATACTTCTGTTAGACCTACCTGAAGAACTTAAAGCACTTTTTATTTCATTTCTATCTTTATTCTGTTGTATTTATTTATTTGTAATTTGTTTAATTGTTCTTATTTTATTACTGACTGTTCACCTTTTTTGTAATTTCAATTCAAAGTTTAAAATCAAGCTACCTTGTGCTGTGTGTAAGCTTTTGCAACAAAATGACCCCGTTGTAAAAACAAATACAATGAGTGAGCTAACATTTAGGTGAGATAATTGTAATGGTAATTGATCAATGTTTATATGTGAATAAAAGCCTAAATTAAAATCTGGTCAACATATTAAGCGATAATATTTCTTCAAAAGACTTGGCTTCGCTCGATTCATATGGATCACTGTTAAGATGTGTTACATTTTGAAGCTTGAAAATATTGATTACCTAGACCAGGGGTAGGCAACGTCAGTCCTGGACAGCCGCTGTCCTGCAGAGTTTAGCTCCGACCCTGAAAAAAAAACCCTCACCTGCCTGTAGTAATCCTGAAGACATTGATTAGCTTGTTCAGGTTCATATTTGATTAGGGTTCTTCCCTAAGCACTTCCCCTCGGTGGAATCCCTGCTGCCATTTTAAGTGTGTTCCACTTCGTGAAGTGGACGAGGGAAGTTCATATGGACAGACCCTCGTCCACTTCACGAAGTGGAACACACTTAAAAATGGCAGCAGGGATTCCACCGAGGGGAAGTGCTTAGGGAAGTTCACGAATGTGTGTCTAAAATTGGAGTGGAACGCAGCCTAGGTCAGCAGTAGGCAACGTCGGTCATGGAGAGTCGCTGTTCTGCAGAGTTTAGCTCCAATTTTAGACACACACTCAGACAGACCCTCGTCCCCTCAATTTTGACCGAGGGAGCAAGTCTACTCTGATGTACACTTTAAGCAGCACAATTCAACTTGACTGTGACGTCACGACAGATCGCGCTTAACTAAAGTGTATGATATATTAATTATTTTGAGAATTAATCACATAATAGTGTATAATATATTATGTTGAGATTCTGTCATACTTGTAGCTACCTTATGTTCCCTTTCAAAGGCTACACTCAAAGCTGCGCTTAGCGCTATGGGAACATCTTTAGTCGTGACCAGCTGTGAATATGTGTAAAACAACGTCAATGAAATTGACCTATATTTATAACCTGCGTGACGTCATTGGAATGCGTCGTAAGCGAGGCTATAATTAGATGTGCCACAGGTGCATCAGCAGGTCTTTTGTCTTCAGAGGCCATTCTGTGAAGTTGTGTGTGAACTGTGTGTGTTACAAAAGCAATCTCTATCATCTCTCTTTCCCTCTTTGTCAGGAGTTAGATTTGATAGGCAGAGCGCAGAACTTTCTCTCTTATCTGTTCCTCCTTTCACTCTGCTTGCAAGTGAAAGTGAACGCATCAGACGGTGTGTGCCTCCGTGTTTGCGTCCAATCTCTGAATCGGACACACACCAATACTGTTTTGTTTGTTTGGGGGAAGAGCACGCTGCCCTTGCGTTGGAAGGCGGCGAGTGCGAGCATTGTGAACTATTCACAATGAAGATGCTTCGTGCTCGTCTCGCTTTCTTCCAGGGACCAGCACCCACAGTACGATTGTGGGGCTCGCGAATGGATCTCGCTGACGAACGGGAGACGGGTCCTGCCCTTTCACCCGTTCTGTCACCTGATCCGTGTGTCTCCTCGCGCGATCCTGAATCGCACTCCGGTGCCTCTTCAGCTCACGCGGGGGACGGCGATTCTCTTCTCGAGTTTGCTGCCTCTAAGCATTCCTCACGTGATGATAAAGCCGTTGAGGAATTACTCGAGGTAGTAACTCGAACTGTGGCTAGATTACAGCTAGACTGGCCACAGGAAAAAGAGACCCCCAAACCATCTAAGCTTGAGGATAGGTTTTTGTCCGGTGGCAAAGGGGAGGGGCCACAACGTCAGTCTCTCCCCTTCTTTGAGGTCCTCCATGACGAATTATCAAAGTCATGGAGAAAACCATATTCCTCTCGTGTTTTTGTGCCCTCGACGTTGATTTATTCAACTATCGTGGGTGCTGTAGCACGGGGGTATACAATGATGCCACAGGTTGAAGAGACGCTTGCGAGCTATCTCTCGCCTGTGTCAGCATTTTCGTTAAAAAAACCTACCCTCCCCACAAAGCCCTGTAGAACCACCTCAGCACTTGTGGGAAAAGCTGTCCAAGCTGCAGGTCAGGCTGGTGCTGCGCTGCACACTATGGCAGTGTTACAGGCTTACCAAGCTGATCTGTTGAAGGATCTGAGTGCGGGTACTACCATCGACGAGGAAGCGTTCACAGAGCTTCGTCGAGCCACAGATCTGTCTCTGTCTCTGTCTCTCAAGCAGACGGCACACGCCATCGGCCATTCTATGGCTGCTATGGTCAGCACGGAGAGGCACCTGTGGCTGAACCTCACGGGCATCAGGGATAAGGACCAAGTGTTCCTCCTTGATGCCCCAGTATCACCTTCCGGCCTGTTCGGTGACTCGGTCAACACAGTCATGAGCAGGTTTCAGGATGTGAAAAAATCTGAGGAAGCGTTTGTGAAGTTCCTTCCTCGCCGCACTCAGGGGGAGGGGCCGTCAGCCACCCAGTCCCAACCCAGTCCTTCAAAAAGGGAGGTCCAAAAGCAGAGTGTGGCGAGTCGAGCTCCCCCTCGTAAAGATTGGGGACCGTCTCGCCGCCCTCCACAACCTCCCAGGCAAGACCTCAGGAATATTTTGCAAAAAAAGAAGAAGTCCTGACGGTCTTGCGCCCAGCCCTGTGGGGATGGCCCCCCTCGGGACGGGGCGCGTAGTCTCCACATAAACCCTCCTTCCCTGCCACCTCTGGTGCTTCGGGGGGCAGCGGTTTCCAGTGAAATGTTAGGTGTTCTGCTAGTTCCTGTAACACATCAGGACGCGGAACACCTAACATCCCCTCAAAAGGAAGTGTCAAAATTAGTGCCCATTTCAGAAAGCCTGGCAGCGTGGAAACTACTGCCAGGGATTTCCGTGTGGGTTCTAAACAGTAAAATTAGGATACAGAATCCAATTTTTTCGTCGTCCTCCGCGTTTCAACGGCATGGTCTCCACTGCTGTGAAGCCGGGGCAAGCAACGTTACTGTCACAAGAGCTGCAAACTCTTCTGGAGAAAGGGCCCATAGAACGTGTTCCCACTCTACAGAGAGAGTCAGGTTATTACAGCCGATACTTCCTAGTTCCCAAAAAGGACAGGGGGCTGCGTCCAATCTTAGATCTTCAAGGCTTGAACCGTTCAATCAAAGCTCTCAAGTTCAAGATGTTAACCGTAAAGATGATCGTGTCGCAAATCCAACAGCGCGATTGGTTCGTCACGATCGATCTCAAGGACGCATATTTTCACATAGAAATATTGCCACAGCACAGGAGGTTCCTGAGGTTTGCTTTCGGGGGCGAAGCTTACTAATATCGGGTTCTTCCATTCGGCCTAGCCCTATCACCCCGCACATACACGAAATGCATGGATGCAGCACTGGCTCCGTTGCGACTCCAGGGCATTCGCATTTTGATTTACATAGACGACTGGCTAATACTAGCACAGTCGCGAGAGATGGCGTTAAAACACCAAGATGTTGTTTT
Source organism: Mylopharyngodon piceus (assembly GCA_039654765.1). NCBI lineage: Eukaryota > Metazoa > Chordata > Actinopteri > Cypriniformes > Xenocyprididae > Mylopharyngodon > Mylopharyngodon piceus. The sequence continues at coordinate 41,400,068 of CM077443.1, read as the reverse complement.
AGCTCATCTAGTTTCTCTAGGGTTGAGACTCAACGAGAAGAAAAGCGTTCTCTGTCCCACCCAGAGAACGACATATTTAGGGGTCGTTTGGGATTCGACCACGATGCGGGCACAATTGTCTCCCGCTCAAGTCGAGACCATTCTACACATCCTGAAAAATGTCAGGCTAGGCCAAGACCGTACTGTTCTACAGTTTCAGAAAATGTTAGGTCTCATGGCATCAGCATCCTCGGTGATCCCTATGGGCCTGCTGCATATGAGACCGTTTCAGTTGTGGCTCAAAGGCAAGGGGTTTCATCCAAGGGCCAAACCCCTAAGGCAAATAAGGGTTACGTGCCGCGGGCTTCGTACCCTATCTATGTGGCTCAGACCCCAGTTCCTCACCTTGGGTCCCACTCTAGGGGTGCCATGTCATCGCAGATTGCTAACGACAGATGCCTCCCTGACGGGCTGGGGAGCGGTCTTAAGTGGCCGTCCAGCCCAAGGGGAATGGGAGGGACATCAGCTCGTCTCGCACATCAACTGCCTAGAGCTGATGGCTGTATTTCTGGCCCTGAAATACTTTCTTCAGCAGCTGAGAGGCTGTCATGTCCTAGTGCGGATGGACAACACAACAGCAGTCTCTTATATAAATCGCCAGGGAGGTCTGCGTTCGCGCCATCTGAACAAGATAGCGCGACAGATCTTCCTCTGGGCCCAGGACAAATTCCTGTCACTGAGGGCAGTGTATATTCTTGGGAACCAGAATGTGGGAGTGGATTTAGTGTCCAGACAGAAACTACTGAGCGGGGAATGGAAACTTCACCCCGAGGTAGTGAAACAGATATGGCTGAGATTCTACGAAGCGGAGGTGGACCTCTTCGCCTCTCAACAGACAGCGCAATGTCCCCTTTACTTCTCTCTGAGTCACCCAGCCCCCCTAGGTCTGGATGCGATGGCGCATACGTGGCTTTGTTGCGCCTGTATGCCTTTCCTCCAGTTGCTCTGCTCCCGGGAGTTCTAGCCAGAGTTCATCAACAAGGGACTTGCCTCTTATTGATAGCACCACGTTGGCCAAATAGAATATAGGTCTCGGAGATAATATCTCTCCTCGACGGCTCGCCTTGGGCGATACCAGAGAGAAGGGACCTTCTGTCTCAGGCGCAGGGGACAATATTTCATCCCCGGCCGGAGATGTCGATCCTTCATGTTTGGCCCCTGAGTGGAACCACCTGAGGGACACAGGGCTTTCACCTGACGTTATTGAGACCATTTTGAGTGCTAGAGCTCCCTCCACTAGATCAAGTTATGCCAGTAAATGGGGTGTCTTTGTAAGATGGTGTACTGCACACAATGCAGATCCAGTAAACTGCCAAATTGCTACAGTTCTGGATTTTCTGCAGGAGAAATTATCAACAGGCACATGCCCCGCCACTCTCAGGGTTTATGTGGCCGCTCTTTCGGCTTGCCACGCTCTGATTGACGGGGTGCCTTTGGGCAAGCATGTCCTGCTCTCTCACTTCGTTCGAGGAGCTAGGCGGCTTAAGCCTCCTTCTAGAACCAGGATCCCTTCTTGGGACCTAGCAATAGTCCTGGAGGCCCTTTGGTTGAGACTCCCTTTGAACCGTTAAAGTCAGTTTCTTACAAGCTGTTAACTCTAAAAATGGTTTTTCTCATGGCTATAACTTCTCTAAAAAGAATTGGGGATTTGCAGGCTCTGTCCATTGTGTCATCCTGCTTAGACTTTGCCCCAGGAATGGTGAAAGCTATTTTGCATCCTCATCCTGACTATCTGCCGAAGGTACCTTTCTCGACCTTGCATCCAGTCACTCTCGAAGCCTTCTGCCCTCCGCCGTTCACAACGCCGGAGCAGGAGAGACTTCACAGACTGTGTCCAGTCCGTGCTCTTCAGACCTACGTCCACCGCACTAGCCAGTGGCGTAAGTCAGAGCAACTGTTTGTCTGTCATGGCGGTCATATCAGAGGTGCGGCCGCCACTAAACAGACTATGTCACATTGGGTGAGGGATGCTATTGCCCTTGCCTATGAGGCGCGTGGTCACACTTCGCCAACAGGCATCAGGGCTCATTCCACCAGGGGGGTTACCTCTTCTAGAGCTTTGGCAGGGGGCGCTCCCTTGCAACATGTTTGTGATGCAGCAGGTTGGTCCTCTCCACACACATTCATAAGGTTTTATAGTTTGGATGTTCATGTTACTCCGGGCTCTTGCGTCCTTGAGTCAACATCGCAAGCTAGTGTCTGAGACTCTCAGGTGACACACTTCACAGCCAGGGGGTCTGGACACACAGTGCGGCGGCATGGGTATTCTCATTCCCATAGCGCTAATCGCAGCTTTGAGTGTAGCCTTTGAAAGGGAATGCCCCGGGTTACTTCACTGTAACCCTGTTCCCTGAGAAGGCGGGAACGAGAAGCTGCGCTTCATTGCCGCACTGGGATGTCCCAGGACTGCTCTTCAGAAAAAATATCTGCTGATGCACCTGTGGCACATCTAATTATACTCTCGCTTACGACACATTCCAATGACGTCACGCAGGCTATAAATATAGGTCAATTTCATTGACGTTGTTTTACACATATTCACAACTGGTCACGACTAAAGATGTTCCCATAGCGCTAAGCGCAGCTTCTCGTTCCCGCCTTCTCGTTCCCGCCTTCTCAGGGAACAGGGTTACAGTGAAGTAACCCGGGGCGTTCACAGTCAAAGTTTATACTATTGATATTTTGTTTCATTTGTGTAATTGTATTTTTCTCCAACAGCTCATATATCTATAAGATTTTATATATTTTCTCCAACAACTTATAAGCATATAGAATGGTACATAAAACAAATTCATAAGTACAAAAGGGGTTTAAATAATAAATCAGCTCCATAGTGAATTCCAAGTGATCAAGGGCTTAGTGCGTTTCATTTAAACCTTGTGCAACGTAAGCAATGATGCAGATCCGAGTCCATGAGACAGAGGGAAGTTAGCAAGTGAAGGGCATAAAAATTTGGAGTGGAACACAGCCCTTGGCTTTCAATGGATGGACAAAAGAATTATAATTTAAAATTTTTTTTTAAAAAAAATATCTAAATGGCAGAATATCTATATTTTTCAAGGTATCGTATTGAAATGAGAAATTCCAGTATTGTGACAACACTATTGAAAAAAATCACTATATAAATAAAGGTGACTTGATTTGCACCACTACCAGCACCAAATTGAATTGAAAAGAAAAATTGTTTTCAAAATGCTTTCCCCATCATTTTGACAAACACAGTCCCACGCCAAAGTGATTACATTAGTTGAGCCAGTGTTGCTGTGTCAGACTGGTCCTGATATTCAAATAAATGATGCCCTGATGCTTTTTGATAGCACTGGAGTTTAGAATGTATTTTAACACTGAAAAATTACACACTTCACCGTTAATTACCTAAATCAAAAAGATGCTGCATCATTAAGGTGCTTTTTAGAACTAACCTCAGATTTTCCTTTCCATTACAGTAAGAATGAGAACAATGAGACAACCCAAGATAATCACGCTACTACCTCAGTGGTCGTTAAACTTCCTGTTTATGTTGTCATAAATGAGTAAGTGTCAACTTTCTTTTCTCACTTTAGACAGTTACTGTAGTGATTCTTTTTTCTTTCAACATTTTCCAGTTACTAAAGGTATAGTGTAGTTACTTGAGGTTTGGTTAGTGTGCATGTTCTCACTAATATGTCACTTATTTGATGTTTCAGTGGAGGGTCAACTCGGTTCGTCAGATATCCTGACAAAGCACAACTTGAGCATGTGTATACGGTAAAACAAAAAAATTACACATTACGTGCTTTTTGTTAAAGTGGACATGAAATGAACATTGTTTACACTGTTTAGTCTCATTGTGCAGGATTCACTGGTGCACATATTATTTCAAAGAAACAAATGCTTGTCTTTGTAATCTTTTATCCAAAAGTAATAAGCTGCTCGACCTCAGGAATAACTTTCCTGTTTATCTGCCATGTTGCCAGAAAAAATAATGTTAACCAGAGCCACATCATTATTTAGACATTGTTTTAGGATGTTGTAGATACCATACTCGGTGAGTTATGGTGGTGTTCCTCCACAATTCACTGACAATTCACTGTCAAATCAATTCAAGTTACACTCTAATTTTTTTCTTGTTTCACATTGTAAAAAATAAAAAGGGTTGCAAATGTTGTTTCATGTTGACTAAATCTGAGCTCAATTATTTTTTATTTTTCCTTACAACCAGTTCCAGACTTCTCATAATTAATAACCTTTTTCTCTCTCCCTTTTCAAAAAAAACAAAACAAAAAAAAACCACTAGGTGGAGAACATTGGAAAATTGTCTGTACCTGTGAATATTTCCTTTGTGTTTCCAGTGGAGATGGCGTTAGATTTCTTATGGAGTGTGTCTCTTCCTGAAATAGTAAGTTTGTGACAGGCTATTTGCATTTGACCCAGTTCACACCTAGTATTAAAATCTGCCTCTGGTGATCTGATCACGAATGCACAGCCCTAAATACAGACTCATTTGCATCTTACAAATGCATTGTGTTTCCATCAAGACTCAGATTACCTTCAGAGGAGTTCAGGGATGCACAGGGCGATTCATACTTTTTATTTGGAGTGTGCATCCCGGAAAAAAAGCAAATCACAACTTGCTCTTATAACACATAGTTTTTGTGGAAAAACAATGGTCTTAAAGAAATCTTTAAAGATAACCACCTAATGAAAAATTTTGAAAAGTCCAGTATTGCTCAAAAGGAGGGTTAGATGGTTTTACAACAAAACTAAACCCTCATGACCAGCCACAAACATCATGAAATGTTATTCGAAAATGTGATTTCCTGTCCCCATCATGGGACAGGAAACAAAACCTTACAAACATGAAGTAGTTTGTAAGGCTTTGTTTCTCACTGTACTTTTCTGTTTTTTTTCTTCTTCTTTCTGTGTGTTTGAGTCAGAATGAAATTGGTACAACATGTGAAAAACAAGTTTCCTTCAAAAATGACAAAAGCTTCAGTCTGGCACAGGTATTTATTTACTTATTTATTTATTTTTGAGGCCTTAACTCTACTGTATTTTTTTTTTCATTATAGTAAGTAGTAAGAATTGGTTTCTTACTATGGGTTTTCTTACTATGGAGTTTACCTTTCTCTCTAGCAGCATTGCGGTTCTTTTACGTGTCATCTCACTGATTGTTCCATCCAGCTGTTGACTGATCAACCAATCAGCTTTAGGTTTACTGCGAATATCAGTTCAGGCAAGCAGGTAAAAAAATCTTATGATGTATCAAATGCATTAGTACTAACTAGGGATGGACTGATACCAGTATCTGTATCGGGCCCGATACTGTGCTCATGTACTCATACTCCGATACCAACAACTGATACCACGCAGCATTTACAGTACAGTGTGACAAAGAAACACAGACAATAGAGCAAACAGAGAGCAGAATGGATATATCAGAGAAGGATGTCTATGAAGTAAATGTATAGATTTAAAAAAAATTTGAGGCCCTGATTTGAGGCCCTCGGTTCAAATTGCACTCCGGGGGCCACTGCAATACGACCGGGCACTTTTACTATGAGCGATTACTACCCTCCCAGTAGTATTTAATGTAGTATCAAAATTATAGTAGACAATTGTGATATTTCAATGGTATCTAAACATTTCAACCACTGACCCAACCAGGCCAGCAGAAAAAAATCCTTAGCATTGAGCCTTGCTGAAACAGCTCTATTAAAAGAAAGATAAAATATGATAGAGCAATAGAATGAACAGTGAAAGTAACAGAGGCTTGTACATTTTAACAGGCATAATTAAGCATGAAAATAACTGAAAGAAATATATATTTACTAAACAAATTAAAACAACGAATATGATTCATATTCTTTTGGCTTCTCTAAATAATATTTTTAAAAATTACAAATGCAGTGAAAATACAGGTATCGGTTTCACCCTCGCTCTGGAAAAAGTGGTATCGGTGCATCCCTAATACAAAACTATTTTTCCTATAGCCTCTTTTTACATTTCAATGCAGGGTCAAGTCACCTTTATTTATATAGCGCTTTATACAATACAGATTGTTTCAAAGCATATTTACAATGATAATAATTATTCACTGATGCAAACATTTCATTTCTGCTGTACAGCAGCTTTAAAAGAAAATCGTGTCATTGCTCAGCTGATGTTAGTTTCAGTGTTGATTCAGTTCCACTGTAAAGATAATCGATTATCAAATTAGTTCATTTCATCTATAAAGCAGTTCTGTAGAAAAACAGTGATGTCGTCGTCCAGCTCAGTTCAGTTCTCATCCAATAGTATCAGTGCAGTCAAATCAATAATGTCAATGTCATTGGGTGAGTGTCATTGACTTCTAGTCTTGTTTTTCAGGTGTCTGGTTTGCAAGTTAGGATCATGAGCTGGGGGATTCTCTCATTTGACACTGAGAGGTACATCCAGTATCCCCCTGATGACTCTCATCTATTCTCTGTAAGAAAAATAAAACATCTTCTGGATGGCATGTTTGGAGTCATTTTGTTGGAGTAATTTTTCATCTCCATTTCTCTGTGTTCTACAGATTGAGACAGAGCTGGAGGTCCCATCTCAGGCTCTTACAGGCTCTCTTATTGCCTCGCTGTCTGTCATCTTTGGACTCATTGCTATGGCGATCATCTTTGTGCTGCTGTATAAAGTCAGTTTATAACACATAATATGTGCAACTGACTGTTAAAGCTGAAGTGTGATTTTTTTTTTTAATCCTAAAATACTGAATATTAATTTTCAAAACCAAAGACAGGCAATTACATATATAAAACATATTTTGCAAATGCCCCTTCCAAGCATTGCGCCTTTCCAGCGGAATTGGGCTACTTTAAGTTGTTGCCGCAGGTGAAAGTTTTTTCCTCTGGTTGATTTCCACCCCTGTACTTACGATTTCTGCACTCAAACCCTAAACCCCTGTTTTAGACTGATCGTTCACACCTCTGAGCTGGAAAACTCTGTGAAAATGGGTGTGTAAAGCTCTGGAAAAGTGGGAGTGTAGAGGGGGTGGAAGAGGGGAGAGAACAACCAATGAAACACAGACCTACAACACACTCATTATACAGAATGATGAATATTAATATGAGCACGGAGAAAAATGACAACAAACTCCCAAGCACAAGGGAAAAATGTGAAAGAATATTTAAAAGGGCTAATGATACTTTTATTACGAGCACTACAGTCTCATGATAGACGCATAGTTTAACAGAGAAAGAATAAAGACATACTTTTTTGTCCATTCTTTTTTGAATTTTTGATCTAAATCAGTCTTTTGTGTATCAGAATAATCGCTTTCAGATTCACCACTGAATCAGTGTCCAGTTTGCACATATATTTCATTTGAAAAATACATGATGAAATATGTGTGCATACACCGTTCTGGTTCATGTTTGGTGCAGGAGAGTGTGTAAAATAGGTCTATAAAAACTTTAAACACAGATACTTTATTCTATATATGATCTATGATCCACGTGGGTAGTGTTGTTATACTCATCGCAGAGCTCCGCGCTGAAACCGATCATATGCGCGCTCCGCGTGCATCACAACAGTCTTATTTTTCATGTGTTCGTATTCAAACTCCAGTTCTGACCGCATCGCGGGCAAAATATAAACAACACTCATGTGCTACTGTGCTGAGGGAAACATACACATGGCTCGTGTGTCTGAACGCAGATCGAGGTGAATGAACAGCACTTTTGTAACATTTGAATTCTCCGCTGTAATGCGATCTCATGCGAACATATTTTCCATTTGTGCTGGTGGACAACAGCAAAACAAACCACCTGCACCAAAACTTTAGCTCTGGTCGCGTCGCAGGAAAACGCATTTTTGTGTTGTAGCACTGAGGAAACGAGCACCTACAACCCATGTCTCTAAATGACGACAATAGACAGCAAGAGAAGTGATACTTCCTCATGCATAATACCGCAATTATAATCTTATGCATACTACAGCGCAGTGATTGGATTGAAAGAGCTTTTCGTCATGAATAAATGCAGAGAACCGCTTGAAACTGTTGACGTCAGCATGTTCGACCAGCCCATACTGGAGCCAATCAGCGCTCCGGATCTTGTCGGTAGTACACGATGACGTCAGATTTTGTGACGTTGCTCCGACTTTGCTTTTCAAACCGGAAGACAAAAATCGCTCTGAAAAATGCCAAAATAACTAATTTCAGCTTATGAATAAAATTAATGAGTACCTTTAGTGTTTTCAATGATGTGCAGCCTATGCATATCTGTTCACAGCTCAAAAAATGTGTTTTGGGGTTTCATGACCCTTTAATGTCATCTTGTTGTGTTGTTGGGTGCCAGAATCGACGGAGTACAGGCTCCAATTTAAAATTTTATCGCATTTTGCCAGAGAGAAAAAAAAAACAATAACAGCTGTGGTGGTTAAAATAACAGGTTAAAATCACTGTTTGTGTCGTCTCCCTTTCTACAGTTGTCATAAGTGCAGTGGAGGTAATCCTGTCAGATTGTCAATTCTTTGAGCGAGCGTGTACAGGTTGGCCAATCTGGTTCCATCCGTTTAAGTTAGATTTTCCAAATAACAATAACGGTCCTGGACAGTGAGTAACCTTACATAGTCAGATAAAATCAGATTTTCTCCAGTGGTTGTTAAAAAAAACAAGCTAACAAACTTGCTAGTTTGCATTAGTGAAGTGATCTGGGGAATCGTTCTGCCTCCACCTAAGCTCCGCCCACAAAAAAACGTCACAATGTTTACTAACTGAAAAGTCTATTAGTGCTTGTGAAGGCATGTCTCAACAGGTAAAAGTAGGATACTTTCAATAAAAGGTCTAACATTTTTTTTGTTTTATGTGTCATGCATTAGCAATTGAGTAGGCTAATACTCTGTCTAGAGCACACTTGAGCTTATAATAAACCCAGCTAATGTATCTGCACCAGCCAATTTTTTTACATGATGCGCCAAAATTTTTTGAGGCTGTCTACACTGGACACGTCAAAGTACAAATTTTAAACTGGTACATCTGAACGGGTACATGATGATGCTGTATGGCAGGGGTCGGCAATTAAGTTTGGCATCGGGCCAAAAAAAAATGTTCGCCACTAGATGGCGGGCCAGAACATAGTCAAAGGATAATTTAAGAAATTAATTGAAAAATGCAACTAGAATTGCCTGTGAAAGACTGTTACAGTGTCTTTTGTAACTGGTAAGCTGTTACTCTGTGTTAAATCCTGTAGTAGGACAGTCATTAACAAAAAGCCACATTTGTGTGGCGGTGTCCGAGTTTTACACTGGAAAAACTAATGTAACCTGGCAAGTATCTTCATTCACCAACTTGCAACACAGACCGCCTTGCTAAAACCAGTGTTGGGGAGTAGTTAACTACATGTAGCGGCGCTACTAGTTTAACTACATTTTTCAGTAGCTTGTATGTAGTTCAGCTACTTTTAAAACAGTGTAGCTTTTCCAGTAGTTAACTACATTTTCCAGCAAGTAGCGGTGTAGCGCAACCAAAAGCTACAAGTTACATTCCGTTTTGCGTTCTGACGAGCCTGCAAAGCATTGAAGCAGCACAGCGTCTTCAGATCACGAACTAAAATCGTGCATTACCGCCATCTATTGTTATATAACGAATCTTGCGGCTTTATCAGTTCATCGAGAAGAGATCTGGTGATAGTCCCCATAGTCTAATCTGTCCCGCCAGTTTTATAATGAACATAAGATCACTAACACGGTGTTTTGCGTCATTGCGTTGGCAAAGCATCCGTCAATTGAACAGAAAACAAAATCGCGACATAGCTTAGTGCGCTTATCACACGGCAAAGGCTGATCTAATAAAATCGGTTGCTCGGGTATAAGAATGTTCACGCGAGAAGCGCATGATTCGCGTCTCAAAGCTTTATCACTGCATGTGCTGTATGTTTAACCTGCATTTTTCTGTGTATCCAATTTAAGTTCCAGTTCAGTTTAAGTGCAGGTCCGGTTCCAGAATCAAATCACTGAGGGTGGTCCTGAAATTAGTCAGGATGCTATAGTAAAGTGCAGATGTAATGTGTAAACAACGGCTCCACCATAATAAGAATAGCAATGTATAGTGAGACATTTAAGATTTTAAGTCATTTTACAAATAATTGGAATAGAATTTCAAAAATATTGATACAAAAATTCTAATATTTTTCTAGTCTGCATTTACATTGCTTATTATTATTGCATATTTTTGTCCCGTGTTATGGTTATGGTAGCAATTTTGAGCATCACTTCTGAAACTGCAGAGTGCAATTGGTGGTCGATCCTCTCATAGCATGAAAAACAAAACTTATATTAAAATTCTGAATGTATTTAAAGCGTGCAAAGAGAGTCAGTGTGAGATATAGGCTACATTTGAGTATTGTATCTTTTGATATAGTTTACAAAATAAAACAGTACGCTTTGAAATCATAATTGTAGTGCATTGCTTTGTTTTAAACCCCAAACATCTAACTAAAACATTCTTCATTAACAGTTATCCAGTTATTTGTAATAAGCTATGTCATTTAAAAAAAAAAAAAAAAAAGTAGTTGTAAGTAGTAACTTGTAGTGTAGCTAACTACTTTTTCAAAAGGGTAGCTTGACTGTAGTTTAACTACTTTAATTTAAGAGTAGCTTGTAGCTTGTCAAACTACAGTTTCAGAGTAGCTTCCCCAACACTGGCTAAAACACACACATATGTGGGAGATGCGGAATGGATAAAAATAACTTGAATAAGCCCATTAATGGCATGTTTGAGTCCTGCTCTTAACGAACTAGGTTTTATTTCCTCTTTCCATATTGTGAATAATAGGTGTAATTTGCTTGTTACACAATGGATCCTAACTTACTGTAATAATTATTTGACGTAGCCTACTTTTATACTCAGAATTATTCCTTGGCATCCTCACGCACTAAAGTGCTTTTTTTTTTTAATTGTTTGCGTGCTGGAGGTGCGCTTTTACGTCGTGTGCAGAGTGATGTTAACATTTAAGATAGCTGGTGAGAGAAAATGGCACTATCAAACAGTCTAAAAGAGGAAAGTTGTCAGCGAAAATAGGGCATACAAAGAAGAATGAAAGACAACTTATCATCATCTTAGTCCTACCTAGTTTTGTGAATGCAAAGCCGGTGTGTCTTATCTGCAACAAAGTTGTCGCTGTTTTCAAAGAATATAACACCGACACCGGCTGCGAGCGGCGCGACAGGACGCTACAAAAGATAATAGAACCCATTATAATGATATTGTCTACACTGGATGCGGCGCGACACATTCCCGACAGTAAACGGATTCCCCGTTCTATTTCTGACATAGTCCAAGTGCTTTGCAACGGTCGGTTTGTTGCGTTCAGTGTAGACAGCTTTTAGCTGTTGTGGCGCGTCTGGTGTAGACACGTTGATATTAAATGCCTGAAAACATTGATTTGCTGGTTCAGGAGTGTGTGATTAGGGGTGGAGCTAATGGTAGCCTTCCAGATGGAGGGTTTGGCTACCCCTGGGTCTCTATGGCACTACAAACATTATTTATCATTCCAACCAGCTCAACACAGCAACATTGTCTCAACCAGCGATTTGAGGTTTGTCATCTAGGAAATCTTTTTACATTTTTTTTCTAATCCCTTTTACAATTCTATTTTGCATTGCTTATGACACAGAAATTACACACTTCACCTTTAACTGTTAGTAGTTGTGTCCTGTGTACATTATTTGTTATTTGACATTTTTTGACATTTTGTTTGTTTGTTTGTTTTTTGTACTGCTGGATTTTCCAGAGGGGCTTTTTCAAAACATTTTCAACTGATGACCAAGACAACCCAGTGCTGCCATCTGCTGGCGAAGCTAGTTTTACTACAGCCAACACTGACCAAACTACAGCAGATGCCCTTGTTGAGAGTGCTGCATCTAATGGACAGCCTGTACATATGAATGAGGAGAGGTCAACCCTGTAGTTTACTTTCACCTCGCTGCTCGATACAGCAATGAACATCGGTGATCATTATACTGAAAATAACCATCATTGCCAATTTTCTCTGTATTTCTCTGACCTTACAAAAATGACCAAGATTCCGATATTTGACTGATGTATTTTTCACTTCCTTCTTGGTTTTGACCAAAATAGTCCATCCATTCTTGGATGCCAATGTAATTTCTTTTACTTTTTTTTTTTTTTTTTTTACTTTTTTTTTTACTTCATTTATAGCTCGAGCAGTGTGCCATTTTCTAATATGAACCAAATGTTCTTAGAGAATATTGTGGAGAGGAATTAATTAATTAATGAAACATTTAAATTGTGCTTTTAGATACTACTGTACACTCAAAGCACTTTACAAATTGATGCAATGAATGTGCAATGAATGTTGCAATTCTAAAATAACTGTGAAAAAGATTTTTATTTTCTTTAGCTTTTTATCAATTAATAGAGACTAAACTAAATATACATATGAACATACAAAAGAGGGGGAAAAATATATAAATATGATTTATAATATAGTTATAGTATATCAACCAGTTCTGACAAGTAGTAAATATTCTACGGCACCTGTCAAAATTTGATGGATGACCTTTTGACCTTTATGACGTGACCTTATGAACTTTATGACCTTTGATATTAGCCCTCGGGATATTTCCCCTCCCCCGAGGTTGACCTTTGACATGGGTTATGAATATGTCTATTGATTCCCGGCATTTTTGAAATACCTATGTTGTTGACCTGCGGGTCATTTGTAGTGTGGAATGAATTGATAATTTTTGAACTTTGACCGTACAAATTGGAAGTCCTGAGGGTAATTTAAAAGGTTGAGGGTCACGCATGTGTTGGACAGATGTGGGGTAGCATCCGCATTCCAGCTCACAGGACACTCTCATCTCATTCTCTCTGTGCAAATGAAATAAATATGAAGCAGTCAGATCAAAATAACAAAAGAATAAACATGGTATATTATATAAAATAGAATACACACACACGTGCTCACACGCATTTCAAAAAGTGAAAAACATTCGCATCTCCAAAAGTTTATAACACGCTGAATAATAAAAACAAAATTTAATTTTACTAAATTTAATGAGACTATTTATTATAGTTAAATAAAAATATAAGAACATGGAAAAAGTTTTCCTCCCAGCAATGATGTCCCTTGGGTTAACAATTGCTTTTAGTTTGAAATATAAATTTTAAAAATGTGGACATATAAGACATGCATAAGACATGGTGTTTTGCAAAGTTTTGGTAGATAAATATAAAAACATTTTGCTTTTAGTTTATACTGAAATACTGAAAAAATCTCTCACTAACTCTCTCTCTCTCACACACACACTTTTCAAAAGTGAATAACATTCTCTTCTTTTAAATGCTTGTAAAATAATTTATAAAACAACTCACATTTTCGGAGAACAGGGAAAAGTGTTCCTTTTTGTTGTCCTTAACATGAAATGTTTTCTCATTGTCTCGCCAAGTGACTTGCAACAATGCATGATAGTGTCAGAGACAGAGGGGGAGAGCAATGGTCAGCGGGGGTGGGTGAAACATTATTTTGTTCGCGCTATCTTTTATTTTCAAAGCATAAATGTAAAAGTTTAAATTACATCTTTTAAACAATTGTTCAAATTAAATCTTTTTAGTTTTTTAAATTATATTTTTAAGTCTTAATAAATCAAACATTTGACATTTTAAAATGTTTTTTGTAAAAATGTATGGGTCTCACAAGCCATCTCTCACATTGTGTAACATTTTCAATAATACCCTATGAAAATAACCAAGCATTTTCAGAGAGAAACAATGATTTCATTCAGACCCTGTGATGCCTCAGGTTAGTTCTATAAAAGGAACTTGTCTCTATTTTAAAATGAAATGATTCTAAATATAAATAATATCAAATATGATGCTAAAAAATATTTAAACAATTGAAACAGTTCAGTTTTTAGCTAAATTAATATAAAAATTAAAAACATATATTTTTAAAAACCTTACATTTTCAGAGAGCTGAAGAAGTAGCTCATTTTGCAATGATAAAAAATAAGTAAATAAAATAAACAAGCATTAATAAAATAAAATCATTCATAAAACACCCCCAGATCCTCCCAGGAACAAACTCCAGTGTGAATGAGAGATGGGAGGGTGGAGTCAGACAGATGAGCCTCTGTCACAGTGTATGTTAAGACAGCTCCATTCCAGAGTGAATGTTTTTGTACTAAATTTATTTCAAAGCACAATCTTAAAAGTTTAAAAATAGTCTTTTAAAATTAAAATATTGTTTAAATCTGATCTTTAAAGATTTAATAAAAATCAAATTTTCTTCTTAGAAGTCTACAGTATCAGGATAACATTTGATGCCAATGGTAGAAATGATATTGCTTAAATTTAACCTAAAGTATACTTTTTATTAAACAACATCTGTTCAAAAACCTGTACATAGTCATCTTTGATCTTATTTCTCAAAGATTCAAGCAGAAGGGTTAGGTTAAGTTTTTGAGAAATCTGCATGTTTTTAAAATAAAATAGAAATATTTAATTTGATTAATCCAAACATGAAGGTGTCTGTGTGTTTGACTACTCACAGATGCAACTCGCACGTCCCCGTAAAATGGACTCAGCTTTGCGCTTATTTAGCTTAAGTTGCATCTTTAAGAAAATCACCACACATTTTCAGAGGGATCCTCAACAATCATTAATGATGGCCTCAGGATATAGGCTGATGAGGTGATTTACAGATCAGTCACTTCTCTGTGCTGAGCCTGTCTGTTGCCACTTGACCCCCAACAATTTTGCATGGGTGTTAAACACCCTACAAGTAGTCATTTATTTCAAGTGTGTTAATTTCAAAACAGCATTTTTCAATAGAGTGAATCTACACATCTGAGGTCTTTCAGAGACATGACTTCAGGATCAGTGGGTCTCTTGAGAATATTTAATTGTGCTTAAAAACCAAAGATCAGGCCAAATCCCCTACATGACAATGTCCACATCAGACTCTGTACTTGAAAATATCTTTGCTGTTAAATATGTTTAAAAAACCTCACATGTAAACTTACATTTTTTAAGGTGACGCATGTTTTATAGATCTATATGATTTACTTTTCTTATTTCTATAGTTTCAATTCCTAATAAATATAAAGTAAACTAAAAGAATAATGCTGACAAATGTTCGCTGCAATGTTTTTAACAAATAGATTACCTTATTCCAAACAGCTCCTCACACAATGAAACCATTAAGGATAGCCAAAGGCTCATGACAATGGGTGAAAACACATTACTATGCAAGCTATGTAAGATAGTTTTACCAAAAATCAAATACTGTATTACACTTTTAAAAAAAAAAAAAAAAAAGATAATATTGTTTTAAAGTTTAAATAAAAAGTTAAAAGCAAACGTATCTTCATACCATGTGTTCTGACACAATTTTTGCTTTATAAAATTCGCGGTTGTTATTTCTAGGTTCATGCTACCATTATCAGCCTGTTAAATATAAAGTTAATACATGATGAAACAAGAGAATCGTGTTACCAAATTCTTTTGACACGATGTTTTTAAGAAATATATTTTTGTTTGTTTGTTTTTAAATACAACTAAACCAGATAACACAATGTTTTTCTTTTGACAGACTATACTTAGACAAAAATGATTTTCCCCAGTGGTGTTGGAACAGGACTTATTTAAAAGTTTTGGTCATTTTCAACATGTATTATATAATATTTGTAATGCAAGATCAGAATCCAGATTTTAGCAACCAACATGACATTAAATAGTTGTACCAGTGTGTCTCAACTGTTTATAACAATTTTTTTAGATTATTATTTTTTACTCAAATAAACAGATATTGAATATAGCTTACTGACATTGCTTTTTCCCCTACAGATAAAAGCCAAACATTTTCTATGTAGAAATAATGTGTGAACAAAACTCAATGAGAATATTTTATACAGTTATGATATTTTCAGAAATTCAAAGGGCGCAGTTACAAGGAAAATAAATTGATAGTTCTTGTAGTGCAATTATCCATCTCTTCGATGTGGGTTTGTGTGAAGCATCGACACGAAAAGTAAGTCTGGTTGTTTGCGCTTGAAACGATTACGACTGAGACATATCTAACCATTGCGCTGAAAGCTATGATTTCATTCAGTTTGAGGTGGGTAAACAAAGTTACACACTGTAGTAAAGCTATAGATCCATCTCAAACATGATCTTTGTACAAATTTGTACAAATTAAGTGAACACAAATTCGCACATCTAAATTCAAGAGGCCTAGTAACTAAGAAACCAGCGACATTATGAAAGAAAAGTGTCATACTGCATGCAGAAGTCCACTCTTGATCTATTGTGATAGTCTTTATAATGTGACTAAGACCAGTGAAGGGGGTACAAATGCCTATCAAGATCACTGGTAGCATTTTATTTGTCGGTCTGTATATGTTTTTAGCCAAAATTGCTGTCAGTGTAAGTTTTTGCAATCACATTGGTGATGAACACAGACCATTCATTTAAGCATCTTTTTAGATGTATGACTGAACTTTTGACAAAACCAATTCTTTTTAACAATTCATTTCTTTCAACATCCCAGCATGACGTTAAAGAATACGTGTACATATTATAGTACACAGTTTTGTTAGAGTCTATGCCACGCTGTTGTAATGCAAGCTCATTTGAGAACTATAACATTGCATACCCTTGTAAAGAAGAAATTCAAACAATCATTATACAGGTATTATACGTACACAATTTACCGTGTGTGTACGACATATAAGATACATTTAGCTATAATGTAAACATAATACAGAAAACCTCTCTTCTGATCTATTGCAAAAGATTTGTGTTTGAATTTTGTTGAATTTGTAAATGCTGTTTTTCCACTATCAGTCTATCACCGTTTACAATTTTTGTTAATTTATCATTTGTTAATTTTGTTAAAATATAGTTTTAGATGACGACTGCTCTCTAAGTTTGGTCAAACATACAGCTACTCACAGGAATTAATGAAAACATGATACTCCTACTACATGAGAGATGTAGTACTGATGTTCTTTTTGATGTTCTAAAACTGATGTCGTCTTTCTGGTCTGTCTGCGGTCACAAGACACATTAAACAAGTCTTTAAACAAGTCTTGCCACACTTTAAACAAGTCTTGCCGTTTTTCTGGTACATTCTGTTACATACTATTACACTTAGTTACAGTGTGTTACAGTTGTGAAAAAATATTGTCTCTGTACTCTAAACAAGACTTCAATAAAAAGTAACTTGATTAGTTATTTTAAGTGAAAGGTTAGTTGATTCAGGCCGTTTTATTTTGTCCGCTCCAAAACTATGTATTTAAGGCGGGTGCCTTTTAGGTTTGATCCGGGAAACAGGCACAGCTACTGTACATTAAGGTGTTGTTACGTTTGTCTCAATAATTTATTCTTCTTTTAGGAATCCATTATGGTAAGTGGTTTTTATCCCTGATCCGCATACGATCAAAATTGTTTAACATCTCTTAATTTTTAATATATGCTCCTGCTTAAATATTACTTGTTTTCATTTACAAAGAGGTCAGACAAAATATCTTATATATACTGTATATATTTATAAATAACTATGATAGTGTTACAGGTCCTAGATACAGTCGGGTGTCTGTAAGAGAGAGCAAGAGATGATTAGGTTGTCACTCAAGACATCCTCTGTCGTTAATAAAAAGTTTCAGCGTCATTAAGACAAGCTCTGTAACTGTATTCGTAAATACATTGAAATAACTGTAACCATACAAATATCGGCTATGAATAACTAAAACAAAGCCTAACAACATACACAAATGCCTCTAACTCTTTCACAAACCAGACTGACCCCAGGTAAGGATACCTCAAATACCCAACTCGCAATAGTTATAATTATAATTATAATTATAATAATAGTTATAAATAGTTATAATAGTTAACTCTCAATAGTCTTGACTTTATCCGCATGTTTAGGGGCGCTACCGTTCTTGTCCTCGTACATTTTATGTTTCTTTGATTTTATTCACATTTTTTTTTTTTTTTTTTGAAACACGGTGTTTTAACATCACCATTCTTCTTTCGTCTGTAATTGTAATTTTGAGCGTATTTGTTTTCCGTTACCATTTTACCCATTCCATCTTGTCCAAAAATCAATGTTTTCTACACATTTAGGTGTAATGTGACGTTGAAATTGCACTCTCGCTGTTCTCTGCATTTCTTTGTTCGTAGCATTTAATTGATTTAATAAAATGGAGGTTTAACCATACTCTTACTCATTTTATGTACTGTATTATATTTTACGGTATAGAATGCGGAGCAAAGATCTTTGAAACATTGTAGCTTGTAAAACATTTACATGACTTCAAACGCCATATATAGACGTTTTACCCTCCAGGGGTTAGACACAGTGGGTGTTCACATTCTCTCTAGTTAAAACCTACAGGCCCTACCTTTATGAGGACTGGCTGATAGACTTCAAAAAGGAAGTATTGACTCCCACCCTATCCCACCCGGTACCTTCATCATCGCTGTTTCTGGAAAGCACTAATGACTGTATGAACTATGATTTCTTCATTTCATCAGTATGCATGGACTGTGTTATTCTTACCATTGTTTTGTCAAGTTTTGTGCCACCACGAAGCTCAGCCAGTCTTCCAGCCCCGCCGCTGCCAGATGTCTACAGCCCTTGATGAAATATTTTATTAATCCTTTAGAAGACAATTGTAGAATTAGTTTGCTTACTATAAAAGCCAGAAGTGTTTTAAGGCCTCATGGCCTACATGACTGTAATCACAAGGGTCAAATCTGAGAAGTTAGCTTGGCCACTAAGCAGATTTTGTTGGTATTTTTCCACTAGACGACAGGTGGCTGTGAAATGAATGAGATCATTACTAAAGGTGTCACATGAAGGCTTCTTGCCTCTGGGGAATGTTGATTGTCCGTGTTAAAATATTCCACAAAATTCCAGAATTATGGAGTAAGTCAAAAGATGTAGATAAGTTGGCAGTCAGTCACCCTTACAAAGAGAACAAGATAGCCAATTAATGAAGTGACTGTGGTGAAAATGTTAGGAAGTACTTGGGAGATTCCAGGAAGAGAAAGGGAGAAGAGCAACAGCAAATGAGATCATTGGTTAAAACTGTATAAAAGTGTGAGTCGCAAGTGAGATGATCAGATGTGCAGCTGGCATTGCACTTTGTTGTTTGTCAATAAAGTTAAAACTCCTGGGACCTGGAAGTTCGACTCTGAGAGTTTTCTTTGAGAACAGAACTGAAGGGACACTGAATTTGCCACAACACCCTGCCATCTCCAGGGAGTCGCTGTGACGTCAAGCAGCAGGTCGTGCATCCACCTGCAGCACCCTTGCGAGAGGATCCTGTGGCTCCGCCTCCAGCCTCTGATTTCTCTGGCTCCACCGGGTTCCCTCGTCCCACCGGCTCCCCCTTAGGCAATCGTCACTCAACTTCCGCAACGAGCCTACGGTCCGTCCGCTGCGCTCCATCCATCCACCTCTACAGCTGCAACGGGTTCCTCCTTCCCTTCAGTGTCGCCTCTGTCCTCCGTCACACCAGCTCCACCTCAGCCCTCTGGTTCTCTGGCTCCAAAAAAAAAAAGTAATCCATATGACTCCAGGGGGTTAATAAAGGCCTTCTGAAGCGAATCAATGCATTTTTGTAAGAAAAATATCCATATTTAAAATTTTATAAATTCAAATGTCAGGACGGCGGTTTGATCTGCCTTGTGTTTGTGTCTGTACCGCTGTTCGTCTGGGCTGTCTTGTTTGTCCACTCACATGCTTCGGCGTGTGCTTCGGCACGTGTAGTTGTGTTGTGTTTCCCATGCGTTCAGCTGTCAATTGTTGCCCTGCCCTCTTGTTACCCTGTTAGTTCATTATTAATTTCACGTGTTACTCCTCATTAGCTTCCCTTTACATTCCCTTCATGTTTTTTGTTCCATGCACAGATCGTGTTAATGCGTCTTGTTGTTCACGTCTTGCTTTTTTTTTTTCTTTGTGCCGTTCCTAGCCTTATTTTCTTTAATTTGTTTTTTGCCTTGGATTCCAAGTGATTTTCTTATGTTGTTTTCTTTTGCTGCGCCGTATTCATCTGTTGGTGAAAGGCACCAACCTCTACTGCCGCGTGGATGGCCGTCAGGAACACTGGACCGAGTAAATGAAAATATTTAAGAAATAACTCTGCCGGGATCCCATCTAAGCCTGGCGCTTTCCCTTTCTTAGCACCTTGTAATGCCCCTTTAAGTTCCTCCAAAGTTACCGGCTGCCATAAAAGTTCAGCTTCTTCATGAGTAAGACGAGGTAAAATAAGAGACTGCAAAAGCACAGTAGATAGTCTATTCTTGAATATGAGAGATGCTGTGTCGAGAAAAAGGTATAGTTTCTACTTAAGGGGTTCTCAGATCTCCAAACATTGACCAAATTCAGCGCTTTTACAAAATCATTAAGCGCAGCGGAGGAATTGAGCTGAACTTGATTGCAGGAGGAAGATCTATCCAATACTGAATCTATCACCGCATTCATATCCCCCAATAATCAGAGAATAGTCTATCAATGAAAGCAAATGGTTAGTTATATGTGGGAAAAAATTAGCCTCAAAAACTGTAGGGGCGTAAATTGATACAAATGCTACTGTAACGTTGTGGTGGCTGTAGAAAGCGCATGACGAAGGAGATGAGTAACATACACAGTCTTTAATATAATGACAGGAATAGACACGTTCACATAGACAATAACCGACCAGGACTGCACAGAACAGGGAGTATAAATACACATAGTAAATGAGGGACCTAAACAGGAACAGCTGGACAAAGATTAACTAATCAGACACCATAGCAACTAATGAGAACAAATGCAGACATGACAGGAAATGAACTAAACAGAACATACACGTGACATAACGCCCCCCTCGGAAAGGCGCGCCCTCGTGCCATGACTGAAACAGTTCATGATGAGGAAAGAGGGCAGAGGCTTCGGTGGAGGGCGTGGAGCTGGTGACGGGCAGCTGCCTGTAGTTGGCCACAGGCACCATGGTGGCGCTGACGGTGGGAGGATCCAGGGCGGAGTCCCGACTGAGGGGGCAGATGGAACCCTGGGACTGATCGGTGGAGGCAGAACCATGGTGAGTGGAGGAACCGGGGGAACATAGTGGCTGATGGACCAGGGCGACATCGCAGGCCTGGAAGCCTGGCGCTGAGCTGCTGGCTTGCGGGACCGAGGCGGCGACGGCAGAGATGGAAACTCGAGTCTGCGACTTGGACTCAAGTCACACTTAAGTCGCAAAAATAAACGACTTGCGACTTGACTTGGACTCGTGAACTACTAACTCGAGACTTGACTTGGACTCGTGAACTACTAACCCGAGACTTGACTCAAGACTTGATTTGGATTTGAAGTAAGAGACTTGTGAAAAATACAAGTCTTTTGGCATGACATTCCCGATTACGTTCTCGATTTACTACCCCACACGATGGCACGAAACACCACATTTTACTATCTATTCATTCCCAAATATGTGCTGCAGCAGCGAATATCACAAATCATCTCTAAACACACCAAGCCATCGAGCGTGTGACGCATCTGAAGGCACGCGAATTCATCACCCATTAGAAAACTTGTTAAATTAGCAACAAATAATAACAATATAGCCAAGCCTTACCTTGCGATAAACTTTGTCATTTCATTTGAAAAGCAATCAATTAATCTGAAGGGAAGCTGCGGTGTTGCACAGCTGCAGAGGCTTGCTTGTGGTCCATTTTCAAGAAGTACATGTCCTTTTCATTTTTTTTTTTAAATTTATTTTTGCCCAAGTATTTGATAATGCATATAATATCCAGATTTACCATGTTAAATTGTATTTGGATTGAACGAGCACTTCCATGTGCATTTTATGACCCTGTCCATCGACTCATTTCCACAGATCTGTTTGTTAAATCACAGTGCGTTATTATATCGCCTTATCACAAATGAGACACACAGATGGAAATGTTGTTCGTTGTATTGTTTACTGTAACACTTGTCTATACATAGGTTTGTTACCGCCGGCGCTCACTGGAAGACAACATTTTCCAGCATTGTTTGAGATCTACGGCAACTCATATAGCTCAAAATACAAAGCACTTTTTTCCTTGCGGTGGTTCTAAATGGTATAATTTTGTATAAATTTAGAAAGTAATATAAATGATTTAAGTAGTATTTTGTGTGCTTTATTAGACAATTTTAAAGTAAAAGTAATCTGTTTTGATATTTAAATACACTGTTAATTACAATAACAACTAGCTGAAAAAAATATATTGATAAAAATGGAACAAAGACTTGACTTGAGACTTCACTTGGATCTAGAGACTTCACTAAAGACTTGAAACTTGACTTGAACCTCAGAGACTTGAGACTTGAGACTTGACTTGACTTGGTCCTCAAAGACTTGAGACTTGACTTGGACTTGACCGCAAGGACTTGTGAACATCTCTGGGCGACGGGGACTCAGATGACCGGGGCGACAATGGAGCGAGCGAGCACGACAGGGAGGTCGGAGGAAGGTTAGAATACATACGAATACGATGATGAAGATAAGGCAGTCTTTAATAAATCCACAGTAGGGCTGCACGATTTATCGCAATTTTATCGCACGCGCTTTGGCAAAGGCTGCGATTATTTTATGCGCAGCTTGTCAGAGCTGTATGGCTCTGTGATCAGTAGTAAATGCTTCTCCATCTGAAAGCCAGAGGGCGCTCTCACACAGAAACTGCAAATATGCCCTGCTGCCGAAGTAGAACACGCGTCATTCCAGGAAATCCCATACTATCGCTGTAGCTGAATAAACAGAAGATTGAAACTGTCGTTATGAAGTGAGTTTGGAGTAAAAACATGTTATTAAATGTTGTCTTTTGTTGGACAAGATGTTAATAAATGCTTCACATATCTGGAAAGATGTTTGACGCGTGTTGCTTTTTCAAATGCACATGATAAGCGATTCAAACTCGCAGTGCTTTCAGATGGATTAGCATTTGGAGCCATAGTTCAATGACAAGCCGCGCATAAAAAAAAAATAATCGCAGCTTTGCAATTTCATAATCGCAAAAGCCAAATCGTTTAAGCACGATTTCAATGTTTTTTTTTCTAATCGTCTGATTAATCGTGCAGCCCTAATCCACAGGCAGATAAATCCAAACAGAGAGAACAGCTTAAAACACATATCACAGATGAGACCCAACAACCACACAGAAACTGAACTGAACTTAAGTAGTGGAGATAACTAAACACACACACCTGAACATAATGACGAAATCAAATGAATAATCATGACAACTAATAAAGAGCGGGAAACAGTGCATAACAATAACAGAGTCAATGCAGTGTGACAGAACTCCCCCTCCCAGAAGGCACGTAACAGAAGAAGTCAGCGAGGGACGGAGGGAGCTTTGGAGGTGGCCGAGGCGATACTACAGGCAAGGAGCCAAGAGATGACGAAGGGATGGCAAAGGGTAGGCATGCTGGCAGAGGAAACTGGAGGAGGACGGCTGACCGGGTGGAGGCGGAACATAAAAGTCCAGGGTGGTGCTGATGGTGAACTGACCCAATGGGTGGCCTTGAACAGGGGCAGGCAATTGGTACCCCAGTGCACAACCAGGGCTGCGCTCCATTGAGCTGGTGCTGAAGGGAGGAGCCATGGAGGAAGACAGGGAGATGACACCATGGTGACGACAGGAGGCGATGGTGACGTAGGCGGTGGAGCCCACCGCGTAGCCGGACATCTGATGGAATGAAACGACACCGATGACCTTGGCGACGGAGCTGCAGCGACGACCCCCCGAGGTGGAAGCAGGGATCCGGAGGGCAGAGGTTGAGCTGGAGCGACCGAGGACAGAGGTGGAGCCTGAGGGAGTGTGATAACCACACACAAACTGAACTGAACTTAAGTAGTGGAGATAATGAGACACATGCACCTGAACATAATGATGAAATCAAATGAATAACCATGACAACTACTAAGGACCGGGAAACAGTGCAAAACAAAAATTAAATATCAAATAAACATTTAAATATCTATAAAACTTTCACATTTCTACACTAATTATATAAATCTATACTGTCAGTACACCATAGTTATACAAATTAACTAGATCAATGCATTTCCATTCAAAGGGATGGAAACTGATAGGAAAAACATTAGACTTAAAAGATCCTGTGGCTCCCTCTAGTGTACAACATTAATGTCACAACCTTCATCTTTCATTTTAAATAGCTGACTGTTTATAATTTGCTGTTAGCCTCCTGAACATCATGCATTTATGAAACTGAGAATGTTTGCCTTAATGGAAACCTGCTGCTCCAATGCACAAAGAATTTGTGCCAATAGCACTTGTTAACACAAAAGTTTGGACCCTGCCCCTGTCAAACCTGACTCGTGTGTTTGAAGATTTCAGCACACGTGTGCAGAGCAGAACTCGCGCTTGTGGTCAGTTCTGCGTGTGTAAGACCTGTCAGGACTTGCAGTTTTGTCATTTCTCATCGCAACGTGCTGATTTGTGTGCACTTTTTTTGTGCTTGAGTTTGGGATTTGTTATTTCTGCAGGTTTAAATTTTATGTGTGAGCTTTGTCACTGTGCGCACACTAATATAATTCACTTGCGTGCTGTTTATGCGCTTGAGCCGTTTTGTCCATTATTTAATGCCACAAAAGGCAACGATTTTGAATCATTGATTGATGTAGTAAGAACGAGAAAGGTGTAAAAAAATGTATGTGGAAAGTTCACTGATGAGTTACCAGCGTAAGCCTATGTGCCGGGGCTCAGCCCTGGATGGCCCCGGCCCAATTTAACCCCCGGCTATGGGTACTCCCTTAGCACCAAGTTATGCAAATCTTTTTATGGGTAAATTTGAATTAGATTTAATTTACTGGACCCAATTACATTTTCTGTTGAAAAAGATTTGTCATCTATTCATTTTTTTAGACGGCCTCTACCACTGTGTTTCGAAAACCAACAGACAAGAATACATTACTCTCCACAGATAGTCATCACCCGCTACCTCTGAAAAAAGGTCTACCTTTAAGCCAACATTATAGACTGAGACATATTTGCACTTCAGAAGAAGAATTTGACAAACAGTCCGAAATTCTCAGCAATCGCTTTAGTTCAAGAGGATACCCACGGACTTGGTTTCAGTCAGCATTTGATAAAAAAAAAAAAAAAATCTAAAAGAAGTAAAGGAAAACAAACAAACAAACAAACAAACAAACATTTTTAGTGGATTATATTCTTACTTATACGAAAAATAGTTACCAGATCAAATCCATCATTAACTAATATTGGTTTATTTTAGCTTCAGACTCTTCATTAAAAGATGCATCCTCCAAATATCCTCTGATGTTTACTCACAAAGGATCTCAAAATCTGATGAATATGCTAGTTAGACCAGATGTCATGATCTAATATTTCTAATAAGAGATCTAATATTTAACAACCGAAGCTTTATCATTTGTTCATCTGAATAATGTCTGTTTTTTAGTTAAACATCAATTAAATATTTACCCTTAAATGGGTTTGGGAGTTTTTTGTATTTACTAATTCTGGGAACAGACACAGTCTCTATATGATGATATCTAGGTGAAGGAGTTTCTATGTGTTGGAATTTATCTGACTCCTGTGACGTGAGAAAGCTAGCAGACGGTCGGTTTAGCCGGTCTGTCTGCATCCTCTAAGACTAAGTGCTATATTACTACAGACACCAACCCAGGAGGGATGAATACCGTCTCTTTTCAATAGGTCAGGTCTGCCCCAAAAACTTTTCCAACTGTCTATGAAACTTATGTTATTCTGCGGACACCACTTAGACAGCCAGCCATTGAGTGACAACAGTCTGGTACATATCTCATCACTCCGGCGAACAGGGAGGGGGCCAGAGCATATTACATTGTCTGACATTGTGTGCATGAGAAAAAAGATGATAAGCACGGATGGCCAGTGGCGGCTCGTCAGGTGAGGCAAGGGAGGCACAGTCTACCCAAAATTTTGAGGAGAAAATGGGAGAAAGGATGATTTAATGTTAATAAAATTCCCAGTTATTCATTTAATTTCATGTCTCAGAATATGTATTTTTGTTAGCAATTTCACCGCTGTAACACCATAACATATTTCTGAAATCGAAAGCACCACTGTTCCTTCACGAACGTGCCGAATCTGCCAATGTCATTACAACCGCATGGGATAGGGAAGGGAAGGGGGAGGTTTTTTTCAGTTTGTAAAAAAAATTTGCCAATCACCATTGAGTGTTTTACATTCAGCGCTTAGGAGAGTTGACAAAAGATACATCGCAGGGGAGGCTAGCCTCCCTTGGTATATCAACCAATCATCGTAGAGACAGATATTATGTGAATAACGTGATATTAGTTTAGAACTACTACCGCTGCGCTGATAATGTACCAAGTATCTTAATTATGGAGAATAGCGATATTGACTATTTGAACGCCAACAAATGTACCTTGCTATCATTCAGACATTCTACTAATTAAAAATGAAGGAAGAGTCCACGCATAAGATGCAAATATAGGCTACAGCAGCCAGCTTTACTAAATGGCCCAACTTGCTCTTTTAACACAGACATATAGGGAGGGATGGATGTTTGCTTTAAGTGATAGGTGAGTGAAATAATATTTGTATTTGAATTATCTTGCTGTATATGTCATTTTCTTTAAATTTTCTGTCTAAATGAGCAAAAAGCCAATTTAAAGCAGTTAAGCTAATAATAGGCTAATAATAATAATAATCAGCAAGGGATCCCCAGACCACTAGAATTTATTGTGCCTCCTCTATTTTAAAACCCACAAGCCGCCACTATGGATGGCAAGTTAACAGGCTAGCAAGATGCTAATGCGTTGTGCTAGTGATAACGACTTAGTTTATAGCGATGACAGATTAACGTGATAGGCAATATTATATAATATCAGATATATGGTGATGATTAAGTTATATTAGCAATAGAAAAACAAGGAAAGATAGTACATAGAGTTTAAAAACAAAGCTATACGGAGTAAATAGATATTAAAAACAAAGCTATATGGAGGTACAAATGCAAACCACTCAGCAGAGGCAGACAGCAACTGGCCTCAAACAGAAACTGGCTATTGTATTGTATTGTAAAAAGTGCTATATAAATAAAGGTGACTTGACTTGACTTGATAGTATCAAATGCAGCACTACGATCCAGTAGCTAGATCCAGAGCTACAACTGTGATCGGAAGAGTAAATCGTTTGTAACTCTAATGAGAGCAGTCTCAGTGCTATGATACGGTCTAAATCCTGACTGGAAATCCTCACAGATACCATTTCTTTCTAAAGAGGAATATACAGTAGTTGTGAGGATACTGCCATTTCTAGTATTTTTGACAGAAAAGGGAGATTTGAGATCGGTCTGTAATTAACTAGTTCTCTAGGATCAAGTTGCGTTTTTAATAAGAGGTTTAATAACAGCCAGCTTAAAGGTTTCTGGTATGTTTTATAATGGCATTGATAAATGTATAATATTAAGAAGAGGGTCTCTGACTTCTGAAAACATCTCTTTCAGTAGCTTAGTCGGTATAGGGTCTAACATACATGATGTTGATTTTGATGATTTGACAAGTTTAGACAATTCCTTCCTCTCCTATAGCAAAGAATGAATGGTATTGTTCCTCAGGGCATCTATGGCACAACATCTGATGTGATAGTGTAGTAGATGGTTGCATGGTAATAATTTTCTCTCTAATAGTATCAATCTTGCAAGTAGAGAAATTCATAAAGTCATTACTTCTGTGCTGTTTGGAAACATCTGAAGCTGAAGCTTCATTTCTTGTTAA
Organism: Mylopharyngodon piceus; assembly: GCA_039654765.1. Classification (NCBI taxonomy): domain Eukaryota; kingdom Metazoa; phylum Chordata; class Actinopteri; order Cypriniformes; family Xenocyprididae; genus Mylopharyngodon; species Mylopharyngodon piceus. The sequence continues at coordinate 41,372,243 of CM077443.1, read as the reverse complement.
TTTAGCCACTGTATCAAATAAATACCTAGGGTTGTGTTTGTTCTTTTCTAAGATAGTCAAAAAGTAAGCAGATTTAGCAGTTTTTAAGACCTTTCTGTACACAGTAACACTGTCCTTCCACGAAATGCGAAACACCTCTAGTTTTGTTTTCTTCCAGCCATGCTCCATTTTTCGGGCTGCTCTCTTGACATCTGACTATTTTTCCTTGATCTTATTTAAGTGCAAAGGAGCTACTGTGTCTAAAGTGCTGGAAAAGAGAGAGTCAATAGTTTGCAGTTGCAACATTAAGTTCTTCTGGTATGCTGAGGAGTTGAAACTGATCAGGAAGATTATTTATAAAGCAATCTTTAATGGTAGAAGTGAAAGTTCTACCATATTTGTAACAGGGAGTTGGTTAAATGGCCTTGGCTAAATGGAGAATTCATGAGACTAGATAATGATCCGAGATTGCTCTGCTGCAGAATTTGATCAACATCGCCATCAATGTCATCAACAATGATACCATGTGACAATATTAGATCTAAAGTAAAAGTTAATTAAATATAAGTTATTTGTGTTTCAGTTATTTTATATGTACAAATAAAGAGTTCTGTATTGGCCAGTCAGATGTGGCTACGTCATTACAAGAGGATTAGTTCACTGTTTGTTTACATTTAGCATCAGTATGCTTGCAGACTCCGGTGCGGTTGGTTGTAAGTAGTCAATACCCTGGTGCATATGACAAAATTATTGATGGTGACCTTTGACCCCGGACCACCCACGTCATGCCCCTCCCCCCACCATTGACCGTTGTATAAAATGTGGTATAAAATTAAGCATGCTACAAAAATACTGTTAAACATTTATTAAACGTGATCGATCGATTGCTCCTGTTGATCGATTGCACCTGTCTGCCTCGCTGCTGAGTGGTTTGCATCTGTAAGCTCCGTGTAGCTTTTTGTTTTGAATCTCTATTTACTATCATTCCTTGTTGTTTATATTGTTAAATATAACTTACTCATCACCATATATCAGATATTGTCTAATATTGCCTACCATATTAATCTGACATCGCTAGCTTTAATCTAAAATCGTTATTACTAGCACAACGCGCTAGCATTTTGTTAGCCTGTTAACCTGCCATCCGTGCTTGCCGTCTTTTTTTTTTCCTCGCGCGCGCTCGCGCCTTTACAAGTCCATCAAACAACTGTGGTGAGTTGGATCAGTCAACAAACACGGTAAATCATGTCATCTTCACCTGTTATTGTCATTTGTACTGCCTGCCACATGTATAGTATAGCATTCTTTGTCAGCGGTGAGATTTACACGTGATAAATGCAGGGAGATAGTCAGGCTGACGGAGAAGATTTCAGAATTAGAGACACGCATCCAAACTTTAATTGAGGATAGTTAGAACGCAAGGGCTTTAGATACTGCTTTGGATGGACTAGCTTAGTGAACTCTGTACATTGTTCGGTTCCGGCTGTAGAGCCCGTGCAGCAGGGAAACTGGGTGACTGTGAAACGGCATAGTTGTGGGACAAAACACAGCTCTTCTGTTCTGATTAGAATTTCAAACAGGTTCTCACCACTCAATGACGCACCCACTGAGAATCCTGTTGAAAGTGCCCTAGTTATTGTCAATTCTATTACACAGAACGTGAAAATAGAGACACCAGCCACCATAGTCACATGTTTGCCGGGAGCCAGAGCGCCTGACATCAAAGCAAATTTAAAAGTGCTGGCTAATGCTAATCATAAATTCTCTAAGATTATTAATCACGTTGGCACTAATGATGTTCGACTTCCCCAGTCGGAGATCACTAAAATTAACATCAAAGAGGTGTGTGACCTCACAAGTATGATGTCAGACACTGTAATCTGCTCTGGACCCCTTCCTGTTCGTCGAAGTGATGAGATACTTAGCAGACTATCATCACTCAATGGCTGGCTGTCTAAGTGGTGTCCACATAATAATATAGGGTTCATATACAATTAGAAAAGTTTTTGGGGCAGACCTGACCTGTTGAATAGAGATGGTATTCATTCCTCCTGCTGCTCTTCTCTCCAGTAATATGGCACTGTGGAAAGCGGGGCGTGGTTTAAAGGCCGCTGCAGACGGAAAATGAGTGCGGGAGAGTTGATGGTTAAGGAAAATGCCTCTCGTTAATGAAATCTAACAGGTGTTATCATTTTGCAGTGAGTCAAGAGACAGGATAAAAAGCAGGGCTTTGAGACAGTGGAGAGGGCTGCCTGGGGAGCATGCTATGCTGTCTCGTGCCATGCCCAGAAGAAACGACTGTTGGTTTGAAACTAGTTTTGTTTGAGTGATTGCTGAAAAGCCCTTGTGCTTCCTTTTTGTTTGTTTATAAAGAAGTGTGTTAATAAAAGGACAAATTCTGTTGCACAGCTGCTCTCAGACCCTGCCTCCCTCATTTCCACACCGGGAAGACAAAAGTTTGTCACAGTGGTGCCAAAACCCGGGACCATTTGAGGGAATATGCTGTCATGGAGTCCGCGCCGCTGGGTGTCCTATCTCTTTGGTCAAGTCCCTCGCCAACCTCCACCATGCACAACATCAGGCTCTCCTTGAGCTCCGGGAGGAGCAGGACAAGAGGTTTCGTCTCTCCTCAAGAGGCAGCAAGAGGATCGACAGCTTCTGCGTAGTGTGCTGGCCCAGGGGGCTGTTGGCACCGCTCCAACAAGTGTCACCCCGCCTCCGCACGTCCCGCTGCAGAAGATGGGTGCTGAGGACGACCCGGAGACATTCATCGAGCTGTTCGAGTGCACCACGGAGGCGTGCTGTTGGTCAGAGGATCAGTGGGCAGTACGGTTGATTCCACTACTATCAGGAGAGGCCCAGCTCGCTGCTCGACAGCTGCCAGTACAGAGCCTCCTCACCTACAAAGACCTCAAGAAGGCCATCCTGCAGTGGGTGGGCCGCAGCCCAGAACATCGTCAGCGCTTTAGATCGCTGACCCTCCAGGAGTGTGGCCACCCATTTGCCTTTGCCCAGCAGCTCCGGGAAGCCTGTCAACAACGGTTATTGCCGGAGGATTGCGACGCTGACGGGGTGGTGGATGTGGTGGTGCTGGAACAGTTCTCCATGCAGCTTCTGAAACGGACAGCTGAATGGGTTCAGTGCTATCGGCCAGCATCCCTGGAAACCGCCATCCAGCTGGCCGAGGACCATTTGGCGGCATATGGGGGGGGTCTACAAGCAGCTCTCTCTCCCCTTCTCACTCTCTCTCTCTCTGTTCCCCCTCCCTCTCGACCTGTCCCCTCTCCCAGGTTATTCACGCAGAACTAGGTGTCCTGTTACAGGACACAAGAGACTGATAAGACCTTTTATTACCGTCAGGAATGTGCAGAGACTTGTGACTCTGACTTTATTCTTGCTGAGAAGGACAAATAAACCCTTTTAATTCTACATATTCTATATATAACCACTTGAGAAATGTATAAACATGTATCAAATTTTCCCATCTCATGATTTTCCTTTTACAGGCTTTGGCCTATGTATTAATTCTCTCTTTTGAACTCTTTTGGTATTATTGTTTCAGAGTTGCATACTATGGTTAACTAAAATCACATGGGTAGCATGTTTGGTATCGATGGACTCCAACTTTCGTTTCCTATTTGGTAATTTATGTTACATGTTGCTAACTCTGTGACACAATAGTATTATAAGAATCTAGAAGGTTCTTCTCTCATACATCCAATCTAATGTCTTATGCTAATATCTTGCTACAGAACAAAGACTTGTAAAGTTCCCTCCGAAGGGACAACTCCTTATTGGCTCAGACACCTCAAGAGGGTGTGGCATCTTCACACTTTAAAATCACTGATCATAAGATCACGACCCTCTTTCTCTTTTACTGAGAAAACTCTGATGTGAAGATGATGCTAAGAAGCTTCTAAGGAACCCCAAGCTTGTGCCAGACTCCGGCCTAGACTTTTCATTCACCAAAGATCCTCTGAATCCAACTGGTTCTCTCTCATCAAGACAACATCAGCAAAGATCAATTGGAGCCTCAACAGATTGCATCAGGACAGTTCAATTTAAATGGGCGAGACATACAAGTATCAAACTTAGTCTCATTATTTGATACATTAACACTCTGGAGTCGGGAAACGCGCTGGCGCATTTTGCTGGATTTTTTTCACATAGCAGCAAAATCAACTTAAAATACTCTGTCATCAATTGAAACTAGAGAATGTCTTCTTTCATTTGTGTACACTCACAGTAAAAACTAAATGTTGTGCTTTTTGCAAAATAAAGAAAACTAACATGATGCGTGACCTGTCATCTCTCTCTGAATGAAGTCCAATCTGATACTCCCTCAGAAAATGAACTGTAACTTAGTGAATACTAATCACACAAAAATAAGATATATGTCTAAAGAAACATTGAAATGTCAGGTTTTAAATCAGTTGTTTTTTATTCTTAAGTTCTTTATTCTAATCGTGATATAGTGTCTGTGAATATTAAACTTCAAAAAGACTGTTTAAATATGAATCCTGCAAGTTTTGTGTGTCTCAGTGTGAATTAATGGGGCAGATCGACGTGCGGTTTTGTTTACTACACACAACTTACATTAGTAAATTGCCATGGCTATTCCCAAACTATATTGCTATACTGAGATGAGTGAAATCGACTGAAATACGTAATACTGAAATAAAATGTGTTAGCAATGTTTTAAACTGCACATTAACATTTAGGCTCTATATATAATATATAAAATATCATAGAGGTAATGTGAATGCTTTGCATCACATAAATACATTATTTTAAGTATTATAAGTATCTTAAAATAGAAAAACATTATTTTAAATTGTAATAATATTTCACAGTATTGCTGTTTTTTTTTCTGCATTTTTGATCAAATAAATGCAGGCTTGATGATCATGAGACTTCTTTCAAAAACATTATAAATAGTAATGTGTCTTTTATCTCACAGATTTGAGAATCATAGTGACCAGATATTGGCCACACTGGACATTCTGAATGAATATAATGGTGAGATCACTAACTGGAAGCAGGAAAGTTTTTTTTTCTTCTTTTCTCCAGTGCAGAAACACCAAACACCTTGGAATGCCAGGTAAGTGATGTTCACTTATATCTCTGAACAGGATTTATTTCCAGGTAAAACTCTATACTCAAAATGTGTCTCATTTATATTGTTAACTATATTCTGAATAAACTACCAAAAAAAAAAAAAAGTCTCAGGTTACGCATATAACCATGGTTCCCTGAGAACTCGCACTGCGTCCAAAGCGCTAGGGGAACGATACACCAACACCGCCATGCTGAGTGGAGTGCATGCCACGCATGGCAGTGACAACTGTCAGAATCTGGCAAATTCAAATGAAATGCCAGACCCACTCACCCTACGGGTCACAAATGAGCTGTCAGTGACAGCGCTCCCAGCGGTCAAAGCCTCAGCTACAAACCTCAAAGTGGTCTCCATATCTCACACATGAAGGCCTGCCAAGGCTGCACAAAGGCCTGGAACCAACCACTTCAAAGGAAAGGGGTCCCTTTAAGGGAGCGTGGCTAGGGGGCCAGAAGTAACCCCAGCCAGTCACTTCTCAGGGGAACGCAGTCAACCCCGAATGCTACCAGGGAGGCTGACCTGGCTTCTAGCTGAACTAGTAACCTAGTCTGCCAACAACCTGTCTGTTTCCTCAGAAACAGAGTCTCTAGACACAGATGTCTCACAAAGAGACATCCAGAAAGAGGGACTGCAGAAAGGGCAGTAGACCAACTCAGACCGGATCTTAGAGACGGGTATCCTGGAGAGCAGGACTCAGCGAAGTGCTATCGACCCTTGCAAGCGAGGGGAGTATATCTGCTCGATCCTAGGATCTACAAAGCACCTATGTTAAGGTGCTAAGGAGGCCGTGCACTCTAAAAAGGAACCCTCACGAGGGGAATGCTCACAGCCTAAGAGCTGATCTAACTGGGAGGCTTTGAGGGAAGCCTTCAACCACTGACCAGACTTAGGAAGCTAAGTACTCAAGCCCACTTTCAGAGTTGTAGCGTCTGGTCAAAATCGGATCCTGCCAGCCCAACTTTAGAATCTTCAGAATGCTTTTAGCCTGCTGAACTGTGTTTGTAAATCTCACATCGGCCCCGGCTGGTCTGAGAAAGACGAGCACTTTGGCACTTTCATGGACCCTCTGAGGTTGAACAGAGAACCCCATTTCCTAGCTCTTGGGACATCAAAGGGCCCCTCATGTGGACTAAATGCCAGATCACATTCCAACACACACCACACACACACAGACACACAAACATGCATTGAAGACTGTATGTGTAAGATATAATTATATATAAATGTAACCGCTGTTGTATTGTCAAATTGCATATAGTTATTCCCACTGTATAAGCTTAGCTAGGATTGTAGTGGTACTAGTGTCATTCCTAACGATTACATTTGACTGTAAACTGTAACTTCTTTTATATGCTTTTCTTATGGCAAGTTTGGTCTCGTTTTAAAGCTCTTTCCACGTCTCATTCACTGAGGTATGTCACATAACTGCAAAATGCGCTGTTCTATTTTTAATGATACTGTGAAGAAAATACACTCCTATCTGATACCTCATAAACTATGCAAATCGAGCCGCAAGACAAGACAAAGAAGTTTTGCCCGCCAAACAGTGCACCCTGACCATTGGTTGTTTCAACCAAGGAGGTGTGTTGGCTTGTTTGTCCATAAAAGACAAGCACAAACAGTTTTGCTTTGTCTCTCGAGTGTCTCTCAATTGTCCCTCGCCATTTCACGCACGTCTCTCCCGGACGTCTCGGCGACCGCGCTTCCATCACGCGCTCCTCTCTTCGGGATGACCATCTTTTGGCGAAAGTATTAGCTTGTCAAGCCTTCTTCATCCGTCTCCTGAAGTCTTCTCTCTTCATCGCCTAGGAGACGGAGCCTTTCTTCTTTATTTTCCGGTTATTTTACTCTTAAGTTAAAACCTTGTTCGAAAATCCCGCCGAAGAACACTTCCTCGGGAAAGGACCAATCGCATCCAGCCGCACGAACCGAAACTCCTACAGAAACACGAAACAACCACAGCACCTGAACCTATGCAAGTATAGAACTATTCTTTTCGAAGCGTTTTAAGCTCGATGTATAAGCTGAGTTTCCTTGCTGGCTCTCAAAGGTTTTAACTGTTCGTAATTTGCCATTTCTTTGATCACCTCTGTTTTCCTGACTTTACTTTCGTTTCCTATATATGTGTATTATTTGTATATATGTAGCCGTATAACCTCTATATCCGTAGTTTCATATATTAAATACATTATATTCATGCTTGATTGTTTCTGCTGCTCATTCAACAAAACCCAGGTCACTTTAACGTTTCGATCCAGTATCCTTGCTTTACGCATTGATGCTAGAATAGGAAGTCTTTCTCGTGGCCAGAGAAAAACCTTCCTTTTTATAATAGTCTATGAGGAACTAACGGTTTGCTGGACAAACTAATAGTTTCTCTAAATAATTATTAAACCAGAACTAATCATATATGTAATTGATTATAATTCGTTGTAATTAATTCACAATATATGTATAATTCCCTCTTGGGTCGGTATATGTATTATAATTAATCATAAAGCTTTATAATTTATTATATTCATATATTTCACCCATAAATTAATTAAATACCTGTACAAGATCGCTACAGAGTGAAGAGAGTACCAGCTCGACCTATCAGGTCGACCAGTCTATAAACTAGAAACAAAGGTGAAAAAGGTTAGCCAAGCCAGCAACACGCAGAAGTGTGCGGTCTCAGGGAGGCCTACTGTGGCCAACCACCTGGTATCAAGTCTAGACTGGCAGAGAAGTAACCATACTGTGGGAAATTCGCCTTAAAAAGGGGCCTACTACGGCCACGCATCTCAATGGCGAATGTTCACTGGCTGACTGTGGCCATCGCTAGCTGCCATACACTTATTCATTAGTGACTGGCTCTCAGAGAGGCCTGTTAAGGCCTGCTGCCCGAAAACTAGCTGCTACGGCCAGCAGCCTGATAGCAAATAGCTAGCTAGCTGTCCAAAACCTACAACCTTGGGCTCGTTCACAGGGAGGCCTGCTGTCTTCCAGAGCGGCCTGCTAAGGCCAACAAACTGAAAACAAGCAACAGCTGGATGCCAGATGCCCACACTGCTGGGGACTCATCCTCAGAGAGGCCTGCAATCTGAAGCAAGTCCACTACTGCCGGGGACTAGCCTACAGGGCGGCCCATCAAGGCCAGCTGCCTGGTAGGCAGTTTTAAGTGGCTAAACCATTTTAAATATACCCACACAAAAGGGAGCTTACTCACAGAGAGGCCTCTTAAGGCCTACTTATTTAAAAGCAAATCATTGCTTGCTGAGCTTTCACATACCAAAGTGCTAGGGACTCGCTCACAGGGAGGCCTGTTAAGGCCAGCTACCTGACAGCGCATGTGCTGGCTGCTAGGGGCCCAACATGGTGGGAACTCACTGTGAGAGGAGGCCTGTTAGGGCCTACTACCCTATAGCGAGTCTAGTAGCAGAGATAGTTTAGTATTCAAACAACGCCTGGGACCTACCACATCGCCAACGAGCGGTGTACTCAGTCAAAGCACTTTTTACCCTTTAAGCAAGCATAACATTACGCCAGCATGCCCTGGAGGAGGCCCACCTGGGCCTACTACTCCAGATGAACATGGGCATCGGCTCGTGGCAACGCTGAGCTACAAGGGAGCGTACTAAATGACCAGCCCGCAGTGAAGGTCAAATACCGCTCGACCTGAGCCACAATGGTGCAGGGCAGAAGCACTCAGAAAACACCTTGTTTACAAGGGAGTACTATCCGCCTAACCCTGAGAAACTACAGGGTGGAGGCCAACCACAAAGACTCCATCATGACAGAAATAATATCTGTACTCAGCCCCAGGGGAATAGGGACTTTTCATAGAAAAACCACCCACACTCGACCCAACGCTTGAATGCTAGTTCAGCGGGCTTAGGAGGAGTCTAGCGAGGGCCTACCTGAGCTCAACTTCCAAAATGCAGGCCGCAGCAAGCATTACTAATCACAATAGAAAAGGGAACCATCTATTCTGCCTCTACACCAATCTGCACCATGCAGAAGGGGGGCGGGCCTTGGCCAAACGACTCTCAGATGAGAGGAGGCCAGCACTAGGGATACAAAAGGGAACCTACACTCACTAATGAGGGGTCAGAGGCGGGAATGTAAAACAGACCGCCTTCACTATCCCTAGTACTATCCTAGCCGAGCTATCATGTCGGCCCGGGTGAGGACCAGCCCATAGCACATACAGGTGCTGGTCATATAATTAGAATATCATCAAAAAGTTGATTTATTTCACTAATTCCATTCAAAAAGTGAAACTTGTATCTTATATTCATTCATTACACACAGACTGATATATTTCAAATGTTTATTTCTTTTAATTTTGATGATTATAACTGACAACTAAGGAAAATCCCAAATTCAGTATCTCAGAAAATTAGAATATTGTGAAAAGGTTCAATATTGAAGACACCTGGTGCCACACTCTAATCAGCTAATTAACTCAAAACACCTGCAAAGGCCTTTAAATGGTCTCTCAGTCTAGTTCTGTAGGCTACACAATCATGGGGAAGACTGCTGACTTGACAGTTGTCCAAAAGACGACCATTGACACCTTGCACAAGGAGGGCAAGACACAAAAGGTCATTGCAAAAGAAGCTGGCTGTTCACAGAGCTCTGTGTCCAAGCACATTAATAGAGAGGTGAAGGGAAGGAAAAGATGTGGTAGAAAAAAGTGTACAAGCAATAGGGATAACCGCACCCTGGATAGGATTGTGAAACAAAACCCATTCAAAAATGTGGGGGAGATTCACAAAGAGTGGACTGCAGCTGGAGTCAGTGCTTCAAGAACCACTACGCACAGACGTATGCAAGACATGGGTTTCAGCTGTCGCATTCCTTGTGTCAAGCCACTCTTGAACAACAGACAGCGTCAGAAGCGTCTCGCCTGGGCTAAAGACAAAAAGGACTGGACTGCTGCTGAGTGGTCCAAAGTTATGTTCTCTGATGAAAGTAAATTTTGCATTTCCTTTGGAAATCAGGGTCCCAGAGTCTGGAGGAAGAGAGGAGAGGCACACAATCCACGTTGCTTGAGGTCCAGTGTAAAGTTTCCACAGTCAGTGATGGTTTGGGGTGCCATGTCATCTGCTGGTGTTGGTCCACTGTGTTTTCTGAGGTCCAAGGTCAACGCAGCCGTATACCAGGAAGTTTTAGAGCACTTCATGCTTCCTGCTGCTGACCAACTTTATGGAGATGCAGATTTCATTTTCCAACAGGACTTGGCACCTGCACACAGTGCCAAAGCTACCATTACCTGGTTTAAGGACCATGGTATCCCTTTTCTTAATTGGCCAGCAAACTCGCCTGACCTTAACCCCATAGAAAATCTATGGGGTATTGTGAAGAGGAAGATGCGATATGCCAGACCCAACAATGCAGAAGAGCTGAAGGCCACTATCAGAGCAACCTGGGCTCTTATAACACCTGAGCAGTGCCACAGACTGATCGACTCCATGCCACGCCGCATTGCTGCAGTAATTCAGGCAAAAGGAGCCCCAACTAAGTATTGAGTGCTGTACATGCTCATACTTTTCATGTTCATACTTTTCAGTTGGCCAAGATTTCTAAAAATCCTTTCTTTGTATTGGTCTTAAGTAATATTCTAATTTTTATTTTAATCCTTAGTTGTCAGTTATAATCATCAAAATTAAAAGAAATAAACATTTGAAATATATCAGTCTGTGTGTAATGAATGAATATAATATACAAGTTTCACTTTTTGAATGGAATTAGTGAAATAAATCAACTCTTTGATGATATTCTAATTATATGACCAGCACCTGTAGATCTACCTGGCGCTCCTCAGAGCAGCGGCCTCTAAAGAGCAACTCTCAGCTGAGAGGAGGCAAAAATCACTCAAAATGACACCGCTAAGGTGGCTAAAGAATACCAAAAAGCCTTAGCTATTCTAAATTAATCTTAGGATGAGTGACGCTAACCAGGTAACAATGTCAGGTGGCCCGTGGGCCAACACTAGACATTTAATCTATCTGAAGTCAAAGTGCTCATCTCTTTGCAAAAGCAGCCCTCCAAACCTATAGGAGAGGAGACAAACTACTCTACCCTGAGGTGGCTATCAAGGCGGCCTGAAGAGGGCCAGCCTGCAACAGAGCAGCGGCCTCAAAACCACTCTCTAGTGGGAGGAGGCCAGCTTACTCACCAATAAAGAGAAAAACAAAGGAGTGTGGTCTCACCAGAGAACATACAATAAGTGAAAACCAACACTCTCACCTAAGAAGACCCAAATGGTACTTCTTTCTCTCTAAAAATCGTACTAGCCAACCTACAGGGAACTTCAGGGCCCTAATTATTATATTTTTACAATAGATAAAATAAAATAAAACTTCCTTCATAATTTAGATGAATGCCCAAGCACATCCTACACAGGGAACAGTGGTCTAAAGAAATGCATTAGTATTTCATATAGATACAAGACCTGGTAACCGTTCCACCTGCGGCCACAGGGTGGCGACCTCCACCATAGAAACATGGTGTCCTCCACCCTTACAAGCCTGAAAGGATCTTCTCACTGTCAAAGCCAAAGGCAGACTAACAGCCACAGGCCTGATGTAAGAAGCGCCTGGGGTTGAAGAACAGAGCCTTCTGGTCCCGTCCACGGCCCTCGGGTCGAGACGGGCGAGGCCCAACCTGTCTGGTTGAGGACTCAGACCTCAGCAGCATGTACGTCTTGAATGCCGCTGGTCTAAGTCACTCAGCAGTTCAGCCTGGTGTGTCTGCCACACAGCCATTGTGTGCAGAGCAGCACCAGCTTGACCCGCTGCTGCGTATGCCCTGCCATCTAAGTGAGATAAGAGGCTTAGATGGCAGAGTCTGAGCTTTCAGTGTCAGTGTCTGCTCCCTTAATTATTTTTTGCAAGAAAAGTGCTGAATAATAACATTTATTATTATTATTATTATTATTATTATAATTATAATAATCAGCCGGAAGCATTGACACATACCCATATTCCTTCCACAAACCCTACACAGGGAACAGTGGTCTAAACAGAAATACTTTAGTATTTAAATAGTAACCAGACCTAAAACAGTTCGACCTGCGGCCACAGGGTGGCGACCTAACACCATGGAAAACGTGAAGGTCTTTCACCCTTATTAAGCCTAAAAGCCTTTTTTGTTTTGTTTTTTAGGAATTGGGTTCTCCCATACCGCCTCAACCTCAATATGCAGGTCAGGAAGGAATGGAAAGCTCACTTGAGCTGTAGGATTATGGCCAGAGAGAAACCGATCGTCATTCTTTGTGAATGCGCGCAGTCTCTCTCCTAACCATAATCCATAATCTCTAACAGCTCAGTGTACGCGGGACAGGGTGGCTGAGAGGATTCAGTAAACTCACTCTCTCTATCCTCCTCAGCCATCTCCTGCTCGGCTGGAAGTGCACTCGCAGCTGGACCAGAGGATGCAGAAGACAATGCATCCTCTCCCAGCAGCTCACTCTTGCGAGCTGTCGAACAGCGTTGAGCGGTCATGCCCCTCTCAAACTGTCCGGCGAGCTCCATCTGCAAGCCCCGTGATCTTAATAATCCTCTCTGTGCATTTCATTTTGCCAGATAGTGCTTCACACATGACAGTCCCTGAAGACGATTAGAGGATGACATGTTACTTGGGCGCCCCTTATATACACGCGGGTCGCATTGTTATGATGTCATGGGCTGTCGCTGGTCAATATGATATTGCCGATATTGGATATGTGTTTCAGACACTGGTTCCCGTGGAGGCGTTCCCCTAGCGCTTTGGACGCAGCGCGAGTTCCCTTTCGAATGCATTGGGTTTGGCATTTACATACATTTTAAACTCTATTGTAGTTAGAAAACACGTGTCAAGACCCATTCATTGTCGTAATCATACTTTAGATCCAATATTGTCACATGGAATCAATATTGATGCCGTTGAAATTCTACAGCAGAGCGATGACATCTCAGATCATTATCTAGTCTCATGTATACTTAATTTAGCCAAGGCTGCAAAGCTGACTCCCAGTTACAAATATGTTAGAACCATCACTTCTACCACTAAAGATTGCTTTATAAATAATCTTCCTGATCAGTTTAATCTACTCAGCATACCAGATAGCTTAGAAGAACTCGATGTTGCAACAGATACTATTGACTTTCTCTTTTCCAGCACTTTAGGCACAGTTGCTCCTTTGCGCTTAAAAAAGATTAAAGAAAATAGTCCAATGCCGTGGTACAACGAGCACACTCAGGCCCTTACAAGAGCAGCCAGAAAAATGGAGCGCAGCTGGAAAAAAACAAAACTAGAGGTTTTTTGCATTTCGTGGAGAGTGAGCATGATTGCGTACAGAAAGGCCTTAAAAACTGCTAGATCTGATTATTTTTCAACCCTCTTAGAAGAAAACAAACACAACCCTAGGTATTTATTTGATACAGTGGCTTAATTAACGAGAAATAAAGCTTCAACCCCAGACGTTTCCAAACAGCACAGCAGTAATGACTTTATGAACTTCTTTATACAAGATTGATAATATTAGAGAGAAAATTATAACTATGCAACTGTCTACTACAGTATCACATCAGACAGTGCATTGTAGTGTCCCTGAGGAAAAATTCCATTCATTCATTGCTATAGGAGAGGAAGAATTGTCTAAACTCGTTAAATCATCTAAATCAACAACATGTATGTTAGACCCTATGCCGACTAAGCTACTGAAAGAGATGCTTCCAGAGGTCATAGATCCTCTTCTTAATATCATTAATTCATCTTTGTCATTAGGACACATACCGAAAACTTTTAAGCTGGCTATTATTAAACCTCTTGTTAAAAAAACGCAACTTGATCCTAGAGAATTAGTCAATTACAGGCCAATCTCGAATCTACCTTTTCTGTCAAAAATACTAGAAAAGGCAGTATCCTCACAACTATGCTCCTTTTTAGAAAGAAATGGTATCTGTGAGGATTTCCAGTCAGGATTTAGACCATACCATAGTACTGAAACGGCTCTCATTAGAGTTACAAATGATTTGCTCATCATCGGATCATGGCTGTATTACTGGATCTTAGTGCTGCATTTGACACTATCGACCACAACATTCTTTGGAATAGACTCGAAAATTATGTTGGCATTAGTGGAGTTGTATTGGCATGGTTCAAATAATACTTATCTAACCGTTATTAGTTTGTAGTAGTAAATGTCATATCGATCACAAATTCAGTATGGGGTACCGCAAGGCTCAGTACTAGGACCGTTGCTGTTCACTTTGTACATGCTACCCTTGGGAGATATCATTAGGAAGAATGGCATTAGTTTTCACTGTTATGCTGATGACGAATCTTACAATTCACAAAATTAACGGAATGCATAGCTGATATAAAAAATTGGATGACTAACAATTTCCTACTACTTAATTCTGAAAAAACAGAGATTCTAATTATTGGACCAAAAACCTCTGCACGTAATAACCTAGAGTACTGTCTAACTCTTGATAGATGTTCTGTCAAGTCTACAAGTCATCAGTTAGGAACCTGGGTGTGCTCTTTGATACCAATCTTTCATTTGAAAGCCACATTTCTAGCATCTGTAAAACCGCATTCTTCCATCCTAAAAATATATCTAAATTACGACAAATGCTCTCAATGACAAATGCGGAACAGTTAGTTCATGCGTTCATGACCTCAAGGCTAGATTACTGTAATGCTTTACTGGGTGGTTGCCCTGCTCGCTTGATAAACAAACTACAGCTGGTACAAAACGCAGCAACTAGAGTTCTTACTAGAACTAGGAAGTATGACCATATTAGCCCGGTTCTGTCAACACTGCATTGGCTTCCTGTTAAACATCGTATAGATTTTAAAATCTTGCTAATTACTTACAAAGCACTAAATGGTTTAGCTCCCCAGTACCTGAGCGAGCTCTTAACACATTATAGTCCTTCAAAATTCTGGCCAGTTGATAATACCTAGAATATCAAAATCAACTGTAGGCTGTAGATACTTTTCCTTTTTAGCACCTAAACTTTGGAACAGACTTCCTAGCATTGTTCAGGAAGCAGACACACTCTGTCAGTTTAAATCTAGACTAAAAACACATCTCTTTAACCTGGCATACACATAACACATTATCTACTTCTATAATTCAAATCATGTAAATTGCTAGGCTGCATAAATTAGGTCAGCCGGAACCGGGAACACTTCCCATAACACCTGATGTACTTGCTACATCATAAGAAGAATGGCGTCTACGCTAATATTAGTCTCTCTCTGTTTATTCCGAGGTTTACCGTAGTCTGCCAAATCCAGGCCGTATCCAGATGAGATGAAGGACCTACATCTAGACACGATGACAACGCAGCCCTGAAGTGTCAACTAAACTATCCCCTGCAAAGGCCTCCTTCCCTTTCGTTTTCCTATGTATAGATAAAACGTTATCAGAATGATTCCAGTTTGCATGTATCCGCAGAAACAACTAATAATTCTGTATTATGCGGGCCAGACAAGTAATTTGGCAATGTCACTTTGTAAAAAAGACTAAGCGTCTGCTCACATACACATTCAAACGCGCATACCTATAGACTAAACGCGAACAGTAAATGAATGGCAAAAATGCATTAAAAGTCTACTGTTTTCAGTTAAAAAGGTGACATTTAAGCTGCCCCTAAGTCAATGATTAATGGAAGCGGAAGTGATTCAATCAAAAAATTACTTTAGCTCGATAATAACTTTTTCCTAGAGCTGCTGTAAAGCCAAAATAATCTCTGTCCATTAATTTTCCTATTATCACTGTAAAGCTGCTTTGAAACAATCTGTATTGTAAAAAGCGCTATATAAATGAAGGTGACTTGACTTGAGCTATTATGACCCTTTTTACAAGATGTAATATAAGTCTCAGGTGTCCCCAAAATCTGTCTGTGAAGTTTCAGCTAAAAAAAAACGTATTTTTTTTATTATACCATGTTTTAACCATAGACATAATAAATACATAGACGCCCCATTGGCCGTTTTGGACTGTTGCTGTGATACGTCAACGAGTCCACCATATTGTGCGGGGCAAGACTCCTCATTAAACAAATGCAAGTAAACAGGGAGCTACGGCTTTTCTGGACAAACAGCGCAATAAAGTTTACATTTCTCAACCGATTTCAAAAGTTTATGATCTATGTGGAGTACGAAAAAGGTTTTGTCTCCAGTTACTCAGAATCTCGCTAGTTTGAACTTGAAAATTATTCATTGTCATAAGGAATTGTGAAAACTCACGCTTCTCAAGCATAGATTTGGTTTATTTTTCAAGGTTAATAATTGTGGAGGAGATGTTCCTAATGTAATATAATTTAATGTAGACTACCAGTCAAAAGTTTGGAAACAGTAAGATTTTTAAAGTTTCGTCTGCTCACCAAGGCTGCATTTATTTAATTAAAAATACAGTAAAAACAGTGATATTGTGAAATATTATTACAATTTAAAATAACCGTTTTCTATTTGAAAATATTTTAAAATGTAATTTATTCTTGTGTTGGCAAAGCTGAATTTTCAGCATCATTACTCCAGTCTTCAGTGTCACATGATCCTTCAGAAATCATTCCAATATGCTGATTTGCTGCTCAAGAAACATTTGTGTACAATTGTACAAAATATTTGTGTACAATACTTTTTTTCAGGATTCTTTAATGAATAGAAAGTTCAAAAGAACAGCATTTATTTGAAATATAATCTTTTGTAACAGTATAAATGTCTTTACTGTCACTTTTGATCGATTTAATGCAACCTTGCTGAATAAAAGTATTAATTTCTTTAATTTATTTTCAAAAAAATAAAAATAAAGATTCTTACTGACCCCAAACTTTTGAACGGTAGTGTATAATGTTACAAAAGCTTTGTATTTCAGATAAATGCTGTTCTTTTGAACTTTCTATTCATCAAGAAATCCTGAAAAAAAAAAAGTACACAACTGTTTTCAACATTGATAATAATCATAAATGTTTCTTGAGCAGCAAATCAGCATATTAGAATGATTTCTGAAGGATCATGTGACACTGAAGACTGGAGTAATGATGCTGAAAATTCAGCTTTGCCATCACAGGAATAAATTACATCTTAAAATATTTTCAAATAGAAAACAGTTATTTTAAATTGTAATAATATTTCACAATATCACTGTTTTTACTGTATTTTTAATTAAATAAATGCAGCCTTGGTGAGCAGACTAAACTTCTTTTAAAAACATTAAAAATCTTACCGTTTCCAAACTTTTGACTGGTAGTGTACATGAAATGTGCACATCGATTTTAATTGTGGAAATGGCTTTTTCTGTCTTCAACAACAGCATTTTAGCTTTTTCCCACGTGCCTTTAGCTTTTCCTCTTGAATCACATCACAGGATGTCACAGGACAATTTCAAATGAATGTGAAGATAATTTGCATCTCAAAACCTTATTAAATGAAGCATTTATCTTAAGGCCCTTTTCATTTTTATAATTTATTTCTACACGTGTTGCCTCCTAACCTTATGCTTGCAGTTTAACACACAAATTTTTGCTTTATTATTCATAACACAACAATAAATGTCTTTATAGAAATTTTATATTATAGTAAAAAAGACATAAAATTGTTTCCATTTTAAATGGACAGCATTATATTTAACTGTGTCTGGCAACTTTATTGGGGTCTAAAGAAAGTTAAACATTTAATTATTTATAGGCCATCAGTACACCAGTAGTTATACAAATGTACTAAATGAATTTATTTCGATTCATATGGATTACAACAAGATACAAAAGGATTGGGCTTAAAAGATTCCTTATCCTCTAGTGGACAACATTAATATCGCAGCTTGTACTAATTAAGACAATTCTTAATAGATCTAGTAAAACATTTGAGATACAGAGGTAGAACATTTTTAGTACATTTACAGTACAATATAAATTGTATGAAATATAAGTGTAATATAAGGTCAGATGTAATAGTTCAATAAACAGTATGTGGCGTATTGTGGTTTTATTTTATATGTGTTTTTATTCTATAGCATATTTTTATTATTAGCCTATATTATTATTATTATAAATAGCCTAAAAATACAATTGAGTGTTAATACAGTAAAATATAGTAGTGATATAATAACTATGAATAAAATAGCAGATAGTATATAAAAAATTGTAAAATAATATTGTCAAGAAAATAAAAATAGCAAATTAAATAGTGAGTAGTGAATAGCACAATCATATAATAATAATATAAGTTGTATAATAATATCATAATAGGCAGATGAGGTCTCTTGGAAACGCAGAGAACAGTCCACTGACAGGCTTTCTTCAACCTTCCTTGAGGTTTGTGTTGTCCTGGTTCCACTGGCTAAACTGGGGTAAAAATATAAATGAGCCACAATTAAATGACAGGCAATCAAATCACCTGCTCTTCGAAAATGAGTCGGTTTAGGTCTATCTGTACTTCTGACAGCCTAAGCTGTCCTGTCAAAGTCTTCTGGCTTCATTGCACGGAAGACTCACTTGCATTTTGATTAGTTAATGATATAAAATATAATATAATCTCAGACTTCGTAAGAATCATGTAAACTTTATATTATTTCTTATAAAGTCTGTTTTCATAGATAACTAGCGTTGTCGTTAGCTTTTAATCGTCTGACTTTGGTGGTCAACTAGCTGTCAAAATAATGTTATAATGACCAAATACATCCAAAAACAACTGTTCAGACTTACATGTGAAAGGTAATTCCCCGATATGTGGTTTGGATTGTGCGGTGGTTTGTAAAACCCTTAAAATAGTCAGGCATCTTTTCTTCAGTCCACTTATGAGGGTTGCAGCAAGTTGCCCCTACAAATATGGCGGTGCCGTTGACGTGCGATCCAGCGGCCAATGGGGCATCTACGTATTTATTAAGTCTATGGTTTTAAATGCCTATTTTTGGGTGGGAGAAAAATGTGCTGATTTGGTGTGTGTACCTTTAAATGCAAATGAAAATGTGTGTCACAGAGACGAACTCCATGATTCCCTCCTCTGGCCATCAGAGGGCACCATCACCCGAATACTGACACACACACACACACACACACACACACACTACATTTCCCACAAGCCCTGTACCTTGGCGCCAATCACCACACCCAGCTGCTGTGCATCACCTGGACTATTTAAGCCACTCTCAACCTCACAGTCACTGCGAGGTCTTGTATTACTACAGTTTGCGTTTCTGAGCGTTTACTATTCTGATTGTCTGCCTGTTATTTACCCAGTTTGTTCCCCGATTACGATTCTCTGCTGCCTGCTCTTGGACTATTTACTGCTTATTGGACTTGTGATTGATATCTGCCTGCCCAGATCTATTGCCTGTTTTACGACTACGATTCTGCCTTATCCCTGCTGTACCTGTCTGCCCCTGTTTGACCACTGCCTGTTTGACCACGAGACTCTTTAATAAAGCCTGCTTATGGATCCCACTTCGTGTGACGACTCGTTACAATGTGTTTATGTATTATACAGACTGCAAGCATTTTCAAATTAAAAATGGAAGTAATGACATGGCTCTGGTCTCAGTGAATACAGTAAGAAACAACTTTAGCCACATTTAACAGTACATTAGCAACTAGTAGTGTAACGGATCACAAAACTCACGGTTCCGATCATTTTTCCAATCAGCAAATAAATAAATAAATAAATAAATAAATACAAATAAAAATGTTTTTGTTTTTTTTTTAAGAAAAATGTAAGCTTGCTTCCCATTTATAACTTAAAGAACACTTTAAGTACTTTGATACCACAGCAAAAACCCCTAACTAATAAAGCTCAAACATTAGCCTATTAAAGGGTCATGAAACCCCAGAACACATTTTTTGAGCTGTGAGCAGATATGTATAGGCTGCACATCATTAAAAACACTAAAGGTACTCATTAATTTTATTTATAATTTGAAATTAGTTATTTTTGCATTTTTCAGAGCGATTTATGTCTTCCGGTTTGAAAAGCAAAGTCGGAGCAACGTCACAAAATCTGACGTCATCGTGTACTACCGGCAAGATCCGGAGTGCTGGTTGGCTCCAGTATGGGCTGGTCGAACATGCTGACGTCAACAGTTTCTGCATTTATTCATGACATAAAGCTCATTCAATCCAATCACTGCGCTGTAGTATGCATAAGATTATAATTGCGGTATTATGCATGAGGAAGTATCACTTGTCTTGCTTCTGTCTCTGTTGTCATTCAGAGACATGGGTCGTATAGTTGTGCTTGTTTCCTCAGTGCTACAACACAAAAATGCGTTTCCCTGCGACGCGACCAGAGCAGAAGTTTGGGTGCATGTGGTTTGTTTTGCTGTAATCTACCGGCACAAATGGAAAATATGTTCGCATAAGATCGCATTACAGCGGAGAATTCAAATGTCACAAAAGTGCGGTTCATTCACCTCTGCGTTCGGACACGCGAGCTGTGTGTATGTTTCCCTCAGCACAGCAGCACATGAGTGTTGTTTGTATTTTGCCCGCGATGCGGTCAGAACTTAAGTTTGAATACAAATGAAAAATACGATTGTTATGATTTAACACATTCTCCTGCACCAAACATTAACCAGGACAGTGTATGCACACATATTTCATCAAGTCTTCTTCAAATGAAATATATGTGCAAACTGACTGATACGTTTATCTGAACGCGATGACACGATTATTCTGATGAACAAAAGACTTAAGAATGGACAAAAAATAAACTATGTCTTTATTCTTTCTGTGTTAAATTATGTGTCGTTTATCATGAGACTGTAGTGCTCGTAAACGTAATGAAAGTATTATTGGCCCTTTTAAATATTCTTTCGCATTTCTCTCTTATGCTTGGGAGTTTGTTGTCATTTTTCTCCGTGCTCATATTCATTGTTCTGTATAATGAGTGTGTTGTAGGTTTGTGTTTCATTGGTTGTTCTCTCCCCTCTTCCCCCCCTCTACACTCCCACTTTTCCAGAGCTTTACACACCCATTTTTACAGACTTTTTCCAGCTCAGAGGTGTGAACGACCAGGCTAAAACGGGGGTTTCATGACCCTTTAAAGACAAATGAACAGACAGTAAAAATAAGAATATACAAATTAAAACAGAGAAAAATACTATAGAACAGTTACAAATAGTTTGGTCTAACAGTAGCCCAGTATTCAGGTACAGAAATGTAATTATTAATATAAAAATAAATATAATTGTAATTACACTGCACGCACAGTGTTCACTGTATAAATTAAATATAGATTAATCATTGCTAAAATTGTTTTGTTGTTTGACAATTAATGACACAGCAGTTATTTTTAGGCTGCTGTCAACAAATGCACGGAACCAATATGATGAAACACATCCGATTTCTTTCTTTATCTCAAGTTATCTCAACTGTTTAGGTTCACTTAAGACTTTATAACTGACTATATACAAGAATACTTGTCGAGACTGGGATTTTGAGATCATTTTGTGTGTATGTGTCCGTTCAAGCTCAAGGAGTCGCGAAATAGCGCTCTATTATGTGTTCTCGCGCCATCTGAAAGGCGTCTCTGTGAGCGTGCGTGCCTTGAGTGTGTGCACACAGAAAACAATGTGCGATTGCGAATTGTGCCTCTTCTTGCATTTGAATGGTTTAAAAACGTTTGAGTGTATTAAATTGTTCAGACTTACTAACGTGCAAATAATAAACTTTCACTATATAATGGTTAAATGCAATTAATCCGCGAATCACATGTGTTCCGAACCGCGGGGCCTGGTTTGTACGGATCACGGATCAACTACGATCCGTTGCACCCCTATTAGCAACATGCTAACGACACACATTCAGAAAGACAATTTGCAGACATCAGTGATCCGTTAACAGATCAGTGATAATGTTTACATAGCTGAGACATATCACAAGCTCAGGGACGGTCGTTCTTGAGTGCTGCTGTCCTGCAGAGTTTTGCTCCGACCCAACTCACCTTCCTTCATGTAGCTTTAGTAATCCTGAAGACATTCAAGTGTGTTTGATCAGGGTTGTAGCTAAACTGTGCAGGACAGCTGCGCTCAAGGACCAGTATTACTGGTACACTGTTGTCGCTTGCGAAAACAAAATGGTGGCGCCGTGGATAGAAACATACAGATTAAGGGGTGGTAATATTATAATAAGATCCCCTTGCTACATCACAAGGGGAGCGAAATCTGAACGGCTCATTTTTCACATGCTTGCAGAGAAAGGCTTACCAAAACAAAATGGGTTGTCCTTTTTATATAGCACTTAAACATGGAAAAAGTCAGGTTTTCATGATATTTCCCCTTTAACGTTTAGCTAACAATAAAAATATATAAAAACAGTTTACATTTTCAGAGAGCAGGAAAAAGATTTCCTCGTGCAATGATGTCCGAATGAAAGGTTTCTAAAAATGTGCTTAGTTTAGGTTGAGATATAAAATCCCAAAATGAGGGTCATATAAGAAAAAGTTATCAGACAATTATAATGAGGAACCAGCAATATCAAAATAGGTAGAGAATTAAACATTTTAACAGATAAAAAGCATAATGGATATTGTGGACCCTGACATGTCCAGACATGTCAAATTTCCATGTTTTATGGAGGCTTTCCATAGACATGATGATTTTAATACTGTATATTCTGTCCCCTACTCCTAAACACACATATCGCAGTAAACTCTGCATTTTTATAAACATAAAAAACATTCAAAAACTCAAAAAACATCATTTTCAAAAACATCATTTAGTATAATTTATATTTTAATTTATAATTTAAAAAGTTGTTTTGCCAATGGGGATAAATTTTGCTTAGGTCAAACATTTGATGTATTACTACACAATATAAAGGGAGACATGAACGTACTCGGTTACTAACGTAACCTCGGTTCCCTTAGATACGGAACGAGTACTACGTTGTTCGTCTTATTATACATAAGACAAGACGCATATGGGGAAAACTCCTTTTTTCTCCGATTCTGAAGCCTTTATTCAATCACGCAGTGTAACTGCACGGCCATTGGTTCGTGGAGTTAAAGTAAATGGTGGTAAAAGTAAAAAGCCAATGGTGAGCGAGCCCGCTCGAGCCTGCCAAAAGGGGCGGGGTATTGGGCTATATAAGCAGCCGTCTCACCATGGCAAATCGATTTAATTCGACTGAAGCGACGGCATGAGGCATCCCGCGAATAGTGCGGCAAAGTACGCAGTACTCGTTCGGTATCTAAGGGAACCGAGGTTACATTAGTAACCAAGTACGTTCCCTTGCGATACTACACGAGTACTGCGTCGTTCGTCTTATTATACATAAGACAAGATGCATATGGGGACAGTTCAAACGCCGTGCTACGCAGGGGGACGACTGAGCATCGGGGCAGAGCACTTGAAAAAGGGCTCGCGACAGATACTCATTGGACAGGATGGCCCAGACAATGGGGACTAAAACACTGTAGTCATCCTCCCAAGCCCATAAACCAAGGCACCAGTGGGGCCTAGGGTGCATATAGAGGGCACAGAATATAGTTACACCCAGATGTGGTCGGGGTCGTAATGGAAAACCATAAGCTGGACACAGCAGTGAGGCTTATGCAGAAAGGACTGAAGTGCAGGGACATCTAGATTATAAAACCTGACAAATGTGGACGGTGAGGCCCAGCCGGCCGCTGCACAGATGTCGGCGATGGAAACGCCACAGGACCACGCCCACGAGGAGGCCATACCTCTCGTGGAATGCGCTCTTACACCTAAAGGGCATTGAAGGCCTAAGGAGGAGTAAGTGAGTGCTATAGTGTCGACTATCCATCTGGAAAGCCTGGGCTTCATGACCGGAAGACCTTTTGTGCGGCCACCGAAGCAGACAAAAAGCTGTTCCGCCTGGCGAAAAGAGGCGGAACGGTCAATGTAAGTCCTCAGGGCCCTGACAGGACAGAGTAGGTTCAACTCCTGTTCATCCTGAGAAGGAGGAAGAGCAGAGAGAATGACCATCTGTGCCCTAAAGGGGGTAGATAGGACTTTTGGGACATTTCCATGTCTTGGTTTCAGGACGACTTTGGAGTCGTTAGGCCCAAATTCAAGACACGAGGGGCTCACAGAGAGAGCCTGTAAATCTCCCACACGCTTAACCGATGCTAAAGCTAGCAGTAGGGCGGTTTTCAACGACAGGGGCCGTAAGTCGGCAGTCTGGATTGGTTCAAAAGGAGGACCTTTAAGGCCTCTAAGAACCACAGAAAGGTCCCAGGTAGGAACCGTGAGGGGACGAGGGGGATTCAACCTCCTGGACCCCTTCAGGAAGTGAACAACAAGGTCGTTTCTCCCTATCAACTGCCCCGCTATAGGAGTGTGAGAGGCTGCTATAGCTGCGACAGACCTTAAGGGTAGAGGGAGTACAGCCTCTATCCATTAAGTCTTGAAGGAAGGACAATATCTGGGATATGTCACAAGTCAATGGGTCCTCGCCCTGGGCTGTACACCAGGCGGCAAAGACGGCCCATTTAAGAGAGTAGAGCCGTCTTGTAGAGGGAGCTATAGCTTGTGAGATAGTGGGCACACAATAGTGGGATAGAGTGGGGCTTTGAAGAGAGCCCGCCCTGGTGATTTATGAAGGACACCACCGTCATGCTGTCTGACCAAGACGTGGTGTCCCACCAGGAAAGGAAGAAAAGCCTGGAGAGCTCTATATACCGCCATCATTTCCAGACGGTTGATATGTAGCTCGCTTTCCGGGCCGTTCCAAGCACCAAAGGCCAGACGGCTGTCGCACAGAGCTCACCAATCCATCTTAGAAGCATCTGTGAAGACGACCTTCCTCTTGTCTATTGCCCCGATTGCCACGCCCTGCTTGAACCAGCAGGGATTCGTCCAAGGGTTCAGGGTTGCGACGCACGCCTGGTTCACCTTGAGCGAGCAACAACCATGTTGCCAGGCTTGGGGCGGGACCCGTTGTTTCAGCCAGAACTGCAGGGGGCACATATGAAGCAAGCCCAGCTGCAGAGCCAGAGATGCCGAACTCATTAAGTCAAGTCAAGTCACCTTTATTTATATAGCGCTTTTTACAATGCAGATTGTGTAAAAGCAACTTTACAGTGATAACTGGTATATAATTTTGGCTGCACAGCAGCTCTTAAAGAATGCAGGCAGATCAAAGCACTGTTGAATTTCAAATGTCAAACAGGTGGTAAATAGGTGTTAAAATGGAGAAAAAAACCTTGGGAGAAACCAGGCTTAGTCGGGGGGCCAGTTCTCCTCTGGCGAACAGTGCTTTGTTACGATTCAGGTAGCTATCATAAGTCCGATAGGATCGCAACATTCAAAGTATTTATTGACCTAATTTATGCAGCCTAATAATCCTTTAACGGATTTGAAAATATAAATTGATAATGTGTTATGTGTATGCCAGGTTAAAGAGATGCGTTTTTAGTCTAGATTTAAACTGACAGAGTGTGTCTGCTTCCCGAACAATGCTAGAAAGATTGTTCCGGAGTTTAGGTGCCAAACAGGAGAAGGATCTACCACCTGCGGTTGATTTTGATATTCTAGGTATTATCAGCTGGCCTGAATTCTGAGATCGCAATAGACGTGAAGGACTATAATGCATTAAGAGCTCGCTCAGGTACTGGGGAGCTAAACCATTTAGTGCTTTGTAAGTAATTAGCAAGATTTTAAAATCTATACGATGTTTAACAGGAAGCCAATGCAGTGTTGACAGAACTGGGCTAATATGGTCATACTTCCTAGTTCTAGTAAGAACTCTAGCTGCTGCATTTTTTAGAAGCTGTAGTTTATTTATCAGGCGAGCGGAACAACCAACCAGGAGAGCATTACAGTAATCTAGCCTTGAGGTCATGAACGCATGAACTAACTGTTCTGCATTTTTCATTGAGAGCATATGTCGTAGTTTAGATATATTTTTAAGATGGAAGAATGCGGTTTTACAGATGCTAGAAACATGGCCTTCAAATGAAAGATTGGTATCAAAGAGCACACCCAGGTTCCTAAATGACGACGAAGAATTAACAGAGCAGCCATCAAGTGTTAGACAGTATTCTAGGTTATTACGTGAAGAAGTTTTTGGTCCAAAAATTAGAATCTCTGTTTTTTCTGAATTTAGTAGTAGGAAATTACTGGTCATCCAATTTTTTATATCAGCTATGCATTCCGTTAATTTTGTGAATTGGTAAGTTTCGTCAGGGCGCGAAGAAATATAGAGCTGAGTATCATCAGCGTAACAGTGAAAACTAACGCCATACTTCCTTATGGTATCTCCCAAGGGTAGCATGTATAGAGTGAACATGTGCGTCCTTGCTTTCCACAGAGGTTTGGACCATGCCGTTGAATAACGGGGCCTGTTGAGCGAATTGGAGTAGATAACCTCGTTTTACTATGTTCAGCACCCAAGCTGACACTCCGAGGATGGCCTGCCAGGCCTCGGCCCGTGTGGCGAGGGGCTGAATTGGTTCTGGCACTAAGTCGCTGTGAGGGACTGTGGTGCACATAAGGGGTGGAAGAGGAAATTTTCTCTCTTTTTGAGTATGCTTGTTTTTTATTATATCCGCTATAACAGCGGTGCACTGCCAGGGCGTTTGAACAGGCTTTGTGCAGGCACCCAGAACTGAACGGGGTGACAGGAAGGCTGAGCGAGGCATTTTGAAGGGTGGTCCGGCCGCAGCGGGACTTAACCTCCTCCTCTTCCTTTCTTGGACATCAGGCTGACTTCTGAGGCGCAGGGTCCAGCACTATCTTGGGCCGGGGTCCCTGTCGCATCAGAGGAGGGTGGCGCTTAGCAGAGCGCGAGCGCCGTCTATGCTCGGGCCGTGGCGCGGGCTTAGTGGCTGGCGGCTTGTCTTTGGGTGGCTGCTGAGCTGTGCAGCCACAGCTTCATCCAAAGGAGGCAGCTTCTCATATCCTTTCTGCCCGGCGCCGTCAACGGAGGTGAGAGTGTGAGAGGCAGAAGGATGCAGGCGGGCAGAGTAAGGGGTGCACCATGACTTTGTAAGCTCGTCATGGACCTCCGGAAAGAAGGGTGCTGACCACTGAGGAGGCGCCTGGTGGCGTCCAGGCAGGAACCATTCGTCTAAGCGGCTGCGTGTGGGTTCCTCAGGCGCAGACCACTCCAAACCGAGCTGTTCAACGGCCTTTGACAGCACACGGGTGAGCTCCGTGTCGATGGACGCCCTGGCGTCAATTGGCTCCAGAGGCGGCAAGGGGGCGGGGTCATGAGGCGAGCCCAACCACTCCTCGGCATCCGAAGCTGCCAAGGACATGCTGTCATCCAGCGGCTCTTCATCAGATCCCCCGAATGAGACCAGGGCGCTCGCGATGGCAGAGGGGCGCCGGTCTGGGCGGGAGAAATGGACGGGGGAAGCCTCTCTGTGTGGAGAGAGTGAGGCCAGGCTGCTTGGAAGCGGCGTGGGAACAGAGCTGCTTGAGAGCGGCGAGCTGATCTGGCTGCTGTGAAGCGGCGGGCGTTCAGCGCTGCACAAGAGCGGCGATCTGAGCAGCGAGCTGATAGAGCGGCGAGAGAGCTGCAGGCTGCTCGTGGGTGGCGGCTGCTAGAGAGCGGCGAGCAGAATAGAGAGCGGCGAACAAGGAGAGGCGAGCTGATCAAACTGCTGCAGAGCGGCGAGCTGATCAGCGGTGAATTCCAGCAAACCTGCTCACGTAATTCGTTAATTCGTGGCTGCAAAATAACAAATATTAAACAAAAAGATCACTATTTAAGTAACCAATTCAAGGTTTTAGCCGTATATATGTAAAACGTAAAGTTTAAAAATATATGGCTAACGTTTTACGAAGCTAACTCGTCATTAAGAACACTCTAAACTTCAAATGTACAGAATTAAGTGATGACAACACAATCATCGAATGAAATTACGTTTGCTGAATAAATTAAATAAAAAAAATCCGTAATATAATGCAGTTTTTACTGTTGCTTACCTGTTGAGAGCAGATGGAATGGAGTTTGGAGAAGCCCTCCATGATTGCGGGTTTTCTTCTTCCCACGCATGCGCACATTCCTTGCTTCAAGACGTACATTTTACACGATTTTTTAAATTTGCTTCAAGTACTTTATTAATTCGTGTAAATATGCCAGAGAATCACAAGTCAAATTTACTTGTCTGTTGGATGTCTAATATTTGCAAGTAAAAATTGAGTATGTATTTAGATTTTACTTAATATTCTAGAGTTTTCATTTTTACAAGATT
Source organism: Mylopharyngodon piceus (assembly GCA_039654765.1). Classification (NCBI taxonomy): domain Eukaryota; kingdom Metazoa; phylum Chordata; class Actinopteri; order Cypriniformes; family Xenocyprididae; genus Mylopharyngodon; species Mylopharyngodon piceus. The sequence continues at coordinate 41,344,003 of CM077443.1, read as the reverse complement.
ATTCTTAGCAAAAGATGCATGATTTTTCCTGTTTTATTTACTTAGCCATAAAATCATTTTTTACAGTGCATGTATAGTATAAATAAATCAGTCAACAACGTTGCTGTGTATTTTTAAGTCCAGGGTACCAAAGACAGGCACAAAAACACGGTTTAAAACCGCTCCTGTTTCATACCATCACAAACAGGTAACCAATCCTGTTAACATGAGGGGCGGGACTTACTTGAGGTTCAAAGCGTTTATGAATGCTGATTTTTAGAAGGCAGCTGTCTCATTCTGAGATAAGCAATAGGATCATGGCTTGTAACATTACCAACACATTATTAGCTGCTTGATAACTTAGTCAAGCCAAAGACAAATCATATCACTTACTGTTATTTGTCCGATATTGTAGAGAGCGATACATAAAACACATTTCCATTCGGACATCGACTTGTAGATCAGCCTGTATAATTCACTCAAATTCTCCCTCTTCTGATTATTCAAACATGTCTGAATTAAACCAATATTTCCACTTGCCATTGTGTAGCGCATTTTCTACAGTTACTGAGTGGATCAGGTAGTCAGAGCTGGTGTGATTGAGTGGAGCCGGGGACTAAATTACACATTCATGGACCCACATATACTAAATGAAGCAAGTGTGTTGAGTTAAATTTAAGTTATTTGAAGGCATGAAAAAATTATTTTCACAGGAAAAAGTTTAAATATGTCAATTTGATTATCAAAGATGAGTTTTAAGGGATAAAATGATTGACTACAGTGGGACTTTACAGAGCTTGAGCATTTAAAGCTACAAAAGCGCATGCTTAGAATATGCTAATATAGTTATCTTTGTAGTTATCATTTGTGGCGTGAATGGGCCTTAATAGTGAATCTTCACTGGATGGCCAGTTTCACATGTATTTTATGTATTTTTAAAATACAAAATACTGTATTTGTATTTAAATACATTTTTCCACAGAGTATTTTGTATTTTGTTTTAAACACATTTTCATGTATTTATGCCCATGCCTAGTAGCAGCTGTTTGAAGCGGCCCAGCGCAAGACATACTGCTAGCAACTCGAGGCAATTGATATGCCACTGCAGTTGAGGCCCCGTCCACAGACCCGAAACTGCATGACCATTGTACGTGGCTCCCTACCCTGTGGTGGAGGCATCTGTGGAGACCACAGCATGCCTGGACACTTGTTCCTGGGGAACTCCTGCCCGCAGGAACGAAGGGTCCATCCACTGAGTGAGCGTACAACGGCAGCTCGGTGTGATAACCACACAGAACGTGACGCGTTGCCACGCCCATCTTGGGACTCGGTCATGAAGCCAGTGCTGAAGCGGCCTCATATGAAGCAATCTGAGCGGCGTGACTGCGGCTGTGGATGCCATATGCCCCAGGAGCCTCTGAAATAACTTCAGTGGGGCCGCCGTCCTGCTCTTGAGCGAACTCAGGCAGTTCAACACTGACTGGACGCACTCCTCAGTGAGGCGCGCTGTCTGGTTGACCGAGTCCAGTTCCATACCGAGATAAGAGATCCTCTGCCCGGGGGCAAGTTTGCACTTGTCCCAGTTGACCCAAAGACCCAACCGGCTGAGGTGAGCTAACACCAGATCCCAGATCATGTTCGCATAGTTGTTCTCGCGAGTGAGCTAGAATGAGCCAGTCGTCGATATAATTGAGAATGCGAAAGCCCTGTTCCTTGAGGGGAGCAATGGCCGCCTCCGCAACCTTGGTAAAGACGTGGGGCGACAGGGCCAGCCCGAAGGGTAGGACTTTGTACTGATATGCCCGACCCTCGAACGCAAACCGTAGAAAGGGTCTGTGTCGAGGCAGAATCGAGACATGAAAGTACACATTCTTCAGGTCGATCACTTTAAACCAATCTTGGGGACGGATGCATTCGAAAATGCGTTTATGCGTTAGCATCTTGAACGGCAGCCTGTGAAGGGACCGATTCAGGACTCGCAGATCCAAGATTGGCCATAACCCGCCGCCTTTCTTTGGTACAATGAAGTAGGGGCTGTAGAACCCTGACTTCATGTCGGCTGGAGGGACCGGCTCTATTGCGTCCTTCGCCAGGAGGACAGCAATCTCCGCCCGAAGCACAGGGGCATCGTTCACAGAAACACGAGTGTAGTGAACACCCCTGAACACTGGGGGACGCCGGGCAAACTGAATCGCATAGCCGAGTCTGATTGTGAGGATGAACCAGCGGGACTGGCTGGGAAGTGTTAACCAAGCTTCCAGACTCCGAGCCAGCGGGACCAACGGCACCACAGACGTACCCGGCGTGGGGCAGCGAGGCGGAGCAGACGGACCCCGACTCGGACGGCATTGAGGCCCGAAGTTGGGTCAGACTCCGCGAGGTGATAGGGTGTGTGGGAGATGGCACAGAGAGGGCGGCCTCGACACACACATTGCCACCTGCTGGCGAGATGAGAGGGGGCTGAGGGTAGCGTCACACACCG